>KZ308144.1:422619-452029 GCA_000376725.2 Ladona fulva
TAGCTTTCAGAGTATAAAATTTTCGAGGCAATTCTCCTGGTAGCGTAAACGAACGGATTGGATCTCCTCATTTCCTTTTGTGTGGTGTTTGAATGTGTGTTTGATGGAGTGCACTCCGTAATGAATGAATGAGTGTGAAATGAATTCTAGCATGTTGTTCGAGAGTGATTGATTGCTGACTAGGTTAAGAGTGTACCCAGTAGGCTTAAACCTTGACAGTGGGAATTTTTGGGTTGGGGGTGGGGTTGGGTTGGATGGTGTGGGGTAGCATGTACAGTAGCTGTAGAAGTAGTATGTGTGATTATGAATGAAATTGTGGAAGAAAAAAGAGGAAATCCAATCTTTAGTTTTAAATTAGTTACTTGATAAATTGCCTTGAATATCCTTAGGGGTTCTTTTAAAGGATAGGTGTTTGCTCAGCCTTAGTAGAGTGATCCCAGTAGGGAAGAGAGATTCATGACAGATAACCTTTATAACTCGTTCTCCTAGTAGTGGCAGTAATATCGCCAGAAGTGCTTCAGCAGCTGGCAGCACTTCTCACTTATGCCCTCATCAAGTATCGAACCCGGGACCGCTTTTGCTGTAATGGAAGGCAATGCCCACTTAGCTATCCGGTGGCCCTATATCTCATACAACTTGACGATGTTAATTTCAATCAGCTGTGGTCGTACATTCAATCCATATCAGTCTGTCTTATATAGTACATCCTAGTCTACCCGCAAAAGCATTAGATTTGAGACAGTATATCATAGGTATCTTTCATTCGTGAGTGGCGCTGATAAGATATCATTATTACTCCATGTCTCCGAGCTGTGCCAGCACAACGCCCATTAATGTATATATTTTTAAGGAGTCACTTGCCTCTTCCTCCCCTATCTTAGGTATAGTATTTTTGATCCACTTGATTATGCACGTATTTGTTTCTCAAAGCATCAGCCTTATGCAACATAGTTTTACTCCCAACTTAATATAGCAAAACTATCATAAAACAAACGTCATGTGTCGTTTTGGGGGATTCTTTGATCAGCTCCTCTAAGTATGCGTGGAGCATTCATTGTTTTCAATGCCACTAAAATTTGCAAATCAGGTTAAAAGCATAGATTTGTGTGTTTTTGGAATTCGGTTATATGACAGATTATCAAGTTTCAAGGTAGGGAGGCATGAAATCAAAAGTATTGTATTGCATTCATAAATTTCCTGATAGCTATGCAATCTAGGGTTTAAGAGATTTAAAATTTTTTCTGAGTTGCATTCAGAAAGTTCTTTAATCCGTTATAATGACATTGAAAGCAGCCTCAGGGATGGGTTAGAAGATACAGAACATTACTTCTCATTATAGCAATTAGCAAAATAGTCAAGGGATGTGGAGTGATATGTGCCATTTCTGAATGCTCATTAAATTGCTAAGCGAGGTATTTACTCTCATAAGGCTGTAGGGTGTTAAATGTTAGGGTACACATTTGTTTATGTAAAGAACGCCATGCTGATTGAAAAAGTGTGCATAAGAGGAGTTAGTTAATCCTATATATTTATAATAAGTGTTTGCACATGTTGAACCTGCCTAAGCAGCCTAGTTTCATTGATCAATAGATTAAGATCTTGAACATTTCTGGGTCCCTTTCACATTATGGAACATTCTCAGTTATTTGCAGGGCTTCCTCCAGTTAGAAAGTAATTCAGTGTTGTAGTATTTGTATTGTTAAAAGTGCTTTGGCTGCTTTGGTTATTTCGCACTTAGGCCCCCTCCGGGAATTGAACCTTGACCACTTTTGCCGAAGTCGAATGCGATGCCCACTTGGCTATTCGGGAGTCCCAATTCAATGTCTGGAGCCTCTTTCTCGATTCCATCGGCAGTCAGTTTTTACATAGTATATATTAGGATCGTAAAAAAATGGAGAAATGCAGAATCGGATATAGATTGCATTTTGCAATTATAGCTTTTGTGAGTACATCAGTGTAGGATACATTGCGTTAATAAATGTTGAGCATTATAGAGTAATCTTATTTTACTTATGATACCTTCGGATCACTTTAAGTTATTACCAGAAAGACAATCTGGATACGATTATTCTTTTTCTATGATAGAAATCAAGTAGGAGTTAGTATAGAAACTAAGGGAAGGTTTTGAGGAATTGGAGTCAGTTTGTTGTCATATTAACAGTTTGGGCATCCATTACAAAGAAATTGATGTATGTGTACAAATCTTAATTATTGCATTTATTAATTTCCTATATAGATATTTTCACTATTTATTGTGTTGGAAATTTAGTATTATGTCTGATTTGCATTTGGAAGCAGCTTTAATACTTTTTGGTAATATTGACGGCAGCTTTAGGTAAGATAAGATAAATAGACTAAATTATCCCCTTTTTTAGCAATTAGAAAAATAGTCCATGATGTAAGAATGGCATTTGCAATTAGAAATTGCCAATTTAATTTCTAAGTAAGGTTATTCCTATTTGGAATCTTTTTAGTATTTCATCATATTTGGTTATCTTACCTTTTTTCCTTCGCAATTAGTAATTAGTGTTTTCTTTAATTTCAGAATTAATCAACCTAAGTTGCCTTATAAGCTAAAGGATATACAGTTGGACTTCAGTTGGGGATTGGTAAGTATTTACTGTTTGATTTATTTGTTTGTTATTTAAACCCTGTGGAAGCCAATTATGGTAGGATGTAGACTGTCATTACAATGATAATCGTTGCATTTTCAAACAGAGCGTATAACATGATTTAAGTACATTCAGTAGGGAGGGATTGTGGAGATGTCGGAAAATTCATCTCACTCAGGGCTATTTATAGGTCAAAAACTTTTCCGTTAGTACGTTAAAACGTGACAAATTAATTTATTTTTCTAAAATGGCACAGCTCGAAGACAGNAAGTTATTTATAGATTGTTGAATTATTATTACTTACTGTTTGGTAAATTTTATTGTTATACTCCATATATTTGTTTACACATTATGAAAAGTTACCATTTTTTCCAGAAGAATTTTTGCTTAAAATTTCTTGTGTAAGGGAACTCTACCCTAGTGAATATGGAACTTTCTGTGTCATTCTGAAAAATTGTTGTGCATTGCCTAGAAAATGTTAATAATTAAGGGTTTTTGCCTCTAAATATTCATAAATCTTTATAATCAAACTATCATTTCTTCAAATTTCAAATTCTTTGAAAAGAGACCACTGTAATTAATCTGATGTTGTGCAGAACTTACATTAAAAAAGTAATTCATTCTTTTAATCTGGTGTCATAAACAACCTCACTCAATAAGATAATTTCAGTTTTTCAAATATGGAATCTTGAATTGATAAATTGTTTATTCATCCATGTTGGATGTAATGTTTAGAGGCAATCGATAAAAGTGAGTCAAAGGCATTGAGGATGGTATAACTTTGTCATTGAACAACTTTGCTTGCAAAAGACCAGAATTTTTCTGTTCTTAAAATAAATATTTTTACAATTTTATATTTTAGCATCATTACGTAATGCTTCATTCCTTAAAAAAGTAGGATTTGGCTTAAATTTAAGGAAAGCATTATCATTGTATATATTTAAACATAGTTCTATGAAGTAAATGTAGATTTCTAAACAATTCATAACGTATAATATGTAATATGAGTTATGCATTGTTTCAGCTTAATTACAGTGGTCTATTTTCAAAGGATATATATCATTTGAAGAAATATTACTTTGAAGAATTGATTTTCAAAGAATGAAAAATGATCTTTTATGAAGAATCTTCAAATAAAGTTTTACTTGGCTTCCGATTATTTACAATAATATTTTTCAAAGAATTTGTCATTCGAAAAAATGATATTTCGAAGGATTGATTTTTGAAAAATTGGTTTTCGAAGAATTGATTTTTGAAGAATTTGGATTTGCTCCCAGTAGATAGGGCGTAGTAGTAGGGTGTATGTGTGGCTATTAAAGGAAGTACTGGGAGCCAAAGGCTACTCAACAATTCATTACATGCATTGGTAAAATTTTAGTATCCTCAATATTCAGTTTTAAAATACTTCACATGGGCATTTTCTAAATAAAAAGAGAATTAATTGTTTTTCTTCTCTTTAGAGCTGGAGGGTGCTTGACCAGGATTGACATCAACACGTGTAAGACACATAGTAGCAGAAGGAGGTAACTGTACCCAAGGCTTAAATGGAAGACAGCCCTGAGGAGAAGAAACAAGTATTGTGTATAGGAAGGTTCATCAGATAAACTAGAGGGTCCCCTGGGTAGAAGACCTGGGTAGTTAACGTATCCTTGCTTGAATCAAACTCTGTTATTTGTGTAGGTGTAACCTGGCTATCAACTTGTGTTGGTGATCCTGAAGTGTGTTTGTATGGTTGGTATATAATCTATAGGAAATATAGGGATTTGGTAAGGACCGGAAAGAAAACTGGTGGTATTGTGATGGTTTTGGTTAAGGATATGAACACATCGGAGAGATTGAATTAATTTAAAACGTCAGATGAAAATACATAATTGGATGAGAGTACTTGCAGATATAATTGAGTGGTTGTACATTTGTGTAGTTTCTTTTCCTCTGGATTCAGGTATTATCAAGTTATTCTAGCTTTTATGATGAAGTCAATGATATAACTATTCAATGTGATTTATATGTAGTTATAACTATATCAATGCTATAACTATTTGATGTGATACACCATTGTTAAAAACTGATCCTCATCACCCTGCTTCTCAATTTCACTATTAAGTACTTGTAAAACTGTAAGAAAATCTTTACATATCTCAGGTAATTTTATAAGTTTAAAAGAGGAGATTACTTAAAATTGTATAATGAATTAAGCATATCAATCAAATTGGGATGCAGTTATGTTAACTTATGATGTTAAAATAATTGCATCCTAACATAGATATTCTGTTTTCACTACAAAGTTCCTCAGTGTGGTTTATGAGTGTTACCTGCTGCATAAGTTTTTAACTGCAATGAGAGAGAATATTTTTGGAAAAAGTCTTTTTGTTTTCTGAATGGATAAACATGGTCTTTGGTCTTGTATTGATAAAATTCCTTTTAGAAAACAAATAACCTTGTTGTGGATAGTGTCTCTGCTCACCCTCAATACCTCGAGGATGAATTAATGAAGGTATTTGAGTTCACTAAGGTCAAGTTCCTTGCTCCCAACACCACTCCATTACTCCAGTCCATGGATCATTTCAAACTTGAAAAGATTTATACCAAATCACTTTTCCAGCGATGCTTCAAGGTTAGTGAAGGGACAACCTTCCTCCAAGATTTTTGGAGAAATCATTTTCACATCATGAACTGCCTCAAGATCATCGATAAAACCTGGGGTGGGGTCACCAAGAGCACATTTAATTCTACTCTAAGAAAACTGTCACCCGATTGCATTTAAGAGTTTGCCTGTGAACAGATGTATTCAGTTGCTGACTAAATTGTGTCCTTGGGGAAGACTGTGAAACTGGAAATGAAAGATGACAACATTCAGGGGCTGGTAGAGGAACATGACTAGGAGCTGACCACAGAAAAAGTGATGAATCTGCATCATAAATAACAACAGGTTATGGAGGAGGTCTCATTTGAAGAGGAGGATAAAAAGAGGAGGAATCCCTCACTTCTAATGAGATTAGGAAGGTGTGTAAAATGTTGAGAATACAGTCAATGCCACTTAATTGGGACCCAATGGGACTAGGACATTTTGTTGACTCTATTAGATACAAGCACAGGTGGATCATCATTGTTGTCACTTTCTTCTTCAATTTTTTATTTTTTCAGTTTAATTACATCAACAATAGTGCCCACAGTCTTCGGTTTCATCATAACATAGTAGATAGCCATCTATTGTAGACAATTCTTCATTATTTACTACATGAACTGTTAATATGTCCTCATTTTCCTGAATGCTCACATTTTCCAGAATTTCTATAGGTTTTTAGCCACAAACAGCAAAGCAGTTTTGTATGGTGCTGGTTTTTATAGCTCTCCAGCTGTCATTAACAGACTATATTCCTGGCTAAAGAGAATTTTTTCCACTTGTCTCTGCAGCAGTTGAGGTACTCATGAACAGATTTTAATCCATTGATTCTAGAATATAATTAACCAGTTTTCCTTGGTACAATATTTTTAAATTTTTTATTACCCTCATGTCCAGTGGTGGTAGTAACAATGTAGTATTATGTGGAAAAAATTCCAGGTCTATATTTTGTAGATTATCTAAATGAGGGTGCACTGCACAATTGTTTAGAAGCAACAAAATTTTTCTTTTCTTAAGTTGTAATTCCATATTCCAACTCATCAGCCAATTTTGAAGAATTTTGGAAATCATCCATGCAATTTTATTCGCATGGTAATTCAGTGATAAACCATCCACTCTTAACCCATTAAAGCATCAAGGCTCAGCATTTTTTCCTATGATTAGTAGTTCTCGTTTGTGAGAACCAGAGATATTTGCACAGTATAACACAGTAATGCGGTCCATTGCCCTTTTATATTCAGACAGTTCAATGTGCTTATAGCACAAGGAACCATCTAGTGTAGCACGGTGATTGAGGTTTCAGCAGCATTGTAAATATTATCTGCACAAAATTTTTATAAAAAAGCAGGAATTCTAGTATTTTGCCATAGCTCAGCACTGATACTATCTGCACTTCCCTTTTCACTCTGCACTTTCTTTAATTTAATATTGCATCTTGGTTTCCATTGTGACAACCAACCATCAGTTGCTTTAAAATTGTTATACCCCAGTTTTTTAGCAATCTTCTCCGACTTCTACTTCAATACCAGGCTGCTGATATTCATGCCTCACCCACTATGGAAAACCTCTGATTTACTATCAGATTGAAAATAGTATAGACCTGGACTTTGATGTGTTTCCCATTGATGATCTGCCATTATAATGGGACATGTTATAAATCATTCATAAGAGCATTTATTTGCCTTTAAAATGAAAAACATTAACAGTCAATATCAATCTCCTGCTTTATCTGAGTCGACGTAAACCAAATCAAAACACAGTAAATTCGTGCAAATCCATGACTCCGTCATCTTCACACCTTTGTAGAACAATGACCAGGTGTCACAGAAAAACCAAACTTTTAGTAGAGAAATAATAAAAAAAATCTTTGTAATTTCCGCAGGAATATAATTGCATTACCATTGGCTTCAGCACAAACCCATCATCAGATGAAGATGCAGAGAATGCAGCACTTATAAATATTTGTCAATATTGGAAGGAAGGGTAAGGAGAGGGGAAGAGGTCATAAACGTTATTTCATTGGTCAAATTTTCGGTGGACATTATCTCTATGGCTTCCCACGCATCTAGCTTCCTCCCCTTAGGCTGCGAGCAGGGAAGCTTGGGAGAAAAGAAACTTGGGAGAAAAACGGCCATCACAGTTCCTTTTCTCCCACATTCTCTGTATCTTAACCTGATGATGACTTTGTGCTGAAACCAGTCATGCAATTATATTCCTGTGGAAATTACAAAGTTTTCTTTTATTATTTCATTATGTTGCTGCACGAAGTCCGGCCAGAAATGATTGATTATATTTTAGCAGAGATGTGGTATATAGTCATGAAGGATAATCCACATTTCTGAGATCCGATCATAATTATTTTACCTTTGATAATTGTCTGAATTAAAAATCGATCTCCTCCCACAAATTTGATTCTACACAGTTTAAATTTTTACTACTCACTATTTAAATGGCTTAGAAAAATTAAGTGAGGGCTATTTTTCCTTAATGCATTGGGGGAGGAGATATTAGGCAGCCTATAATGATGACGTCACTCCGGCGAAACATCACCACCCTTGGAATGAGAGAGCACCCGGATAATCACCATCGGATCTCAGAAATGTAGATTATGCTTCATGACTATATACCACATTTCTGCTAAAAGTTTGGTTTTTCTATGACACCTGGTCATTGTTCCACAAAGTGTGAAGATGACTGAGTCATGGATTTGCTCAAATTTACAGTGTTTTGATTTGGTTTACGTCGATTCAGATAAAGCAGGAGATTGATATTGACTCTTAATGTATATCATTTTAATGGAAATAAATTCTTTTTTGAATGATGTAAAACATGTTTCATTATAATGGCAGATCATCAATGGGTAACACGCCAAAGTCAAGGTCTATAATATTTTCAATCCGACAGTAGTGGTTCTTCGAATTCTGGGTCCTCTTTCCATCATGTTTTCTTTTCGATGATCCTGATTGTCCTTCCTGTAAGGTCCATTCCTCATGCAGTTGATTCTCCTGTTGCAAGAGATGTGCTATGGTAGATTTTGGTACACCAGTTACCTCAGCTAGTGTGAGATGGCTTGTATTAAATGGCTGGATTTTAATTTATCCAGCAGAGTAATTTTACTTGCCGGTTTAAAATCATATTTCAGCATCTTTGCAATGGTTAAATTTTTAAATAAGATCAACAAAACAATGGTAATGGTAGGCTTTAAAGCATAAGCATGGTACACCACTCAAAAGTTTAAAACACAAAGGAAGCAGGTTGCTAACTGGTAGTTGCCTTATGCCACTGGAGGCTCAAGTGTTATCAATCTAAATCTAGTTGGCACCTATGCATCCTTGCAATGTTCCTATTTCATGTACTTTTGCTTGCTTAATCACTCTTCTTTGATTGGTGATGATGACTGACTGGAAGCTCGCATCTGTTACTGTCCCAATTAAGTGATTAAATTATGTATTACCTTAATAGTTTGGTCTCTGATCTTTTTATGAAAGTGGCTGCCCCTATAAAATGGTAGCCCAACTAAGCAGAATTGACTGTAGCAAAAAAAGTACCACCCAACCAAGACTGTAGCATTGTGGGCAATGAATCAGTTTAACAGCAGTACAATTTAACACTTCCACTAAATCATTAAAAGGAAGCCAAAGTTCCTTGGCTATGTTGTTCCTTGTTAACACCATACAAAAAGAAAAAGATTCCAATGGGCTACAGATATCAGTGATTCCATCATTAATAGTGAAAGTTGTTCTACACTATAATTAATAAATTCAATTAATTTATATTAAAGTTAATCAATAAAAATCTAAAATGGTAATTTGTGTTAAACATTATTATATAAATGAATATTTTAGGATTTGGAACGAATTGTTTGATTTTCCATTATTTCTTATAGGGGAAATCTCTTTGATATACAAGTGCTTCGGATTATGAGCGTATTTCCAGAATGAATCATGCTTGCAATCCAAGGTTTGACTGTATAATGAAATTTGATGGATTCATTATGAATATTCCAATGGAAATTTCCAATGCTTACCAAAAATATTTCCTTTCAGTATATGCCAACGAAATTCGATCACTATAAAATATAAAGTCCCAGGAGGAATTACAGATGATAGTTTTAATTGCCTAATTCTAAATACCATTCATTTGAATGAAGTTTTAAAGTCTATTAAGGATATAAAAACAAAAAATTCTGTTGGCCCCAATGACTCTCCTGCCTGTACTGTAAAAGTCTGTAAGGGTATTATTGCTCTAATCATTGGTCATCTGTTTAGTGTTTCTCTTGATAGTGGTATCTTTCAATGTAAGTGAAAAATTGCCAAGGTTTGTCTCATTTAAAAAAGGTGAGCATGATGATATTAGGGATTACTGCCTAGTGAGTAGTTTCACTGTTTTTTCAAAATAATTTAATGTATAATATTTAATTAAATATTATACATTAAATTAAATTACTTTAACTGAAAATTACTTAAGTAAGAGATTCAACATGCAACAAAAAATTTCTCTTAGGTAAAGACAGAAATAATTCCGAATTCCACAGAGTTATTTCTGTCATCACCTGAGTTTTACTCAGTAATGGCTGAATCCATAAATTATTAAATCCTCTAAATTGGCTTTTCTACCATCCAGAGGGCTGGGTTAAATTTTAAGCTATGGTAATTTACCTACTAGCATATTTTAAGGGGGCCACAGGACAACTCATCCTGTGGAAATGAGTAACGGTGGTAAAACCCTGGGTAATAACAGGCAGTGGAAGCATATATGCTGTGTGGTTGACACTATAGTGTCAACCACACTTCCCTCATTTCATACCATTTGGTATTAGCAGCCTTAACCTGCTGTCTCTCGAAGGCATTGCTGTGCTATGAGAGGGAAACTATAATAATTAGTCGAATTTTTAATTGATATAATTTTTAATTATTTCTTTTCTGTATATTTTTGTCTGGATTTTAACTTAGAATCATTAACACTATTTAGTTCATGTACGTATGTATGATCCAAGACAACTTATGATGCTTGATTAAAAATTGACATTCTAAAATTATGCGTTCTCCATTTAGTATCGAACGCCTCTAATCTACGAATTCCAGGATCTCAAAATTGACAAGAAAGAAAATCCAGGAATGAATGATCTGATCCCCGGTATAGTGAACACTAAACGCACCTTACATGATTCTACATCAGGTACACATACAACAAGTTGGTCATAAAAGTAGAAATGAGTAAGGGTAAACAAAGATTTACCTGAGTAAGTATAGTAACCCTTTTTTAAGTATTCAAGGAAATCAGTTATGATCTATTATATCTAATAACAATGATAACCTCTTCAGCCTTTGCGTAAGCAATGAAAATGCTTCACTTTCAAATTTTCGAGATAGAACCGAAGGAGAAAAATCCTGACAGACGGAACTCAAACCAATTGAGCTACCACGACGGAACACCATCTCCTTCTATTTCTGAGTTAAGCAATGGAGTAATTCTTCTGAATGCTTTAATGACTTGCTTGCCGAATCTGACAAGTTCATTTCGTATTTAGTGAGAAGAAAGTTAGGACATGATAATTGTAAAATTTTATTATAAATGAGCTGACTTTCATAATATTCTTAAAGAAATTTACTTCCTTTTTGAAGCTCCTGAATTTTAACAGAAATAATACTCCACAATATAGGCTATATCTGACATTTCTATTTATCTGGTAATTTCAGAAATCTTGACATGACAGAAAATACCCTCAGTTGGCAACACTTATTTTTAACCCGAAATTGCCATTCAAAATAAATGAGTAACGAAACTATGAAAGGTATGAGCGGTAATCGGGGTGTTAGAATCAGGCAAGCTGTAAATGTGACTGTTTAGGAGTTTCTTTGAGAGTTACTTTCGTATTTAGTTTAACATACACTGTTAACAAATGCGTAATGGTTCGGTGATATTTTTTATTTCCGACTATATAACATGAATCGTAAAATCAGGGAGGGAAGTGAAAGGTCACAAAAAACTTTAAATGGTTTTGTGTATCGTCGTCCTTTGATTTCATCTTCCTCCAGGAATCTGATCTCTCCTTCTCCTGCTTTTCCTAAGCCATTAGCAGCTGTGTGAGTGCCAGAAATATACATTTGAAGTCTTGATTTGTTTTTACTTGAAAGTAGTTTCCTAGAAATTGCTTTCAAAGGCTATAGTAATTTTGTAAATATTATTTAAGTGTTATTTACAGTTAAATTGACATCACATTGTTATCATTAAATCATAATCTACATTTTATTGCCAAATAACTACAGCTTTCTATGGTAAATATTTCATTGAAGCCTTTATTTTTCAGACCACCTCAAGCTTCTGAAAAAAACGTAACTGCAGAAAATTTCGCATCCAAACAGTCTACTCTTGCCGTCGATCATAAATTTACCGAAGAAGATAAACCAACTGACGGTAAACATTAAGTGTAAATCTATTGTTAGTGTCGCTGTCATGAGCATATTATCCTTTTACTGTTGAGCTCACAATCTTTTTGTTTCTAGAGTTCCGTTTCGAGGTGTTTGAAGAAAATTTCGCGACAGGTGAGTTAGAAAGTCTTAAAGAAAAACCTAAAGTCAGCGGTGATGAAGAAATAGATATTATAAAACCAACTAAAGGTAGTAAAGTTACCAAGGTATTGGCTAGCGACAGTGAAGAAGATACAGTGAATAAAATAGACGATGATTCAGATTTTGAAGATGCACCCAGTAAGAAAATTGAAGTTTCTCGCTCTGATAGTCCAGAGGTTTGTAAAATTATTATCTCAACACATAAGTGGTCAAATAATTCTGAGAAGGTTGCATGATAATGTTGCACTTGAAAACAAAGTATGATTAATACATTCTTCTAGGTCGAGATACTGTGCCCTTCTCCAGTTGTTTCACAGAAAAAGAAAAGAGAAGGTTTTATCATTAAAAGAAGAAGCAGTTTATCAAATGAAAATAATACCCTTAATGCAGAGGTTTTAGTTGAAGGTAACATCTAAGCATATTTCATCTTGTTTTTTAAATTACTTTCATCACTTCCCTGTAGATTCTTATTCTTGATTTTATCTCTTTGGATATTATGTTATCATTATTAATTTCCTCTAATAACTAATTCATGTGATGTAACAATTAATATCTGGGGTCTGGTTGAACCTAAATATTCATGATTTTTATCATTCAGATACCAAATTTTATAGTATCTATTGAAATTTTAAACATCTAATAGATAATTTTTATTTCTCTATTGCAAAAATTAATCACTCATTTTTATGAACATTTTAAGAATAAGATAGCTTTAAAAATGAAATGTTTTTACTTGCTATATTATCGACAAACCTGAATTTTTGTCACTTTTTGTTCCTAAGACATTACAATTGTGTAATTCTAGATAGTCCAGACATAGAACCCAAGCAAACTTCCTCACCAGAACCAAAAGAACGTAATAACGCTAAAATGAGATTGTGGTTGAAAAGAATCGAATCTCATTTCTCCAAGAGCAACATTTCTCCTACGGTAGGTTTTGTGATCACTCTTGATGTTATTTATTTTATTTTTTAAATCTTAAAAAAAAATTCCTTATCTTCAGATGCCTTATAGTGATTTGGCTAGTGCTGAAAATGAGCTAAACAATGTTTACATGAAAGTAATTGAGAAATCAGCAGAGATTTTAGAGAAGATACCAATACGTGCCTTAAAAGAGATAACTGGATTAGACTCATCAATATTCATTGAAATGAAATGTATTCGTAAAAGACTTACAGCTAAGCAGAAATTAATTAGATCCTATTTAAAAAATAAGGAAAGTGAAGATCGTGTAAATTCAGATTCCATTGAGGTACCAGGAATTTTAAAAGATGAAGGAGCTTGGAGTGAGAATCTTTCTTTTACCTCTCAAACATCAGAAAGTTTAAATCAATCTGGAGAAGAGTCTAAAAACCAGGCCCAGTCTCCTTCATCCATCTGCTCATCTCCATTTGCACAGACAGTACCCCAAAGTCCTTCTTTACTGAGAGTAAGAGAAAGGACTCAACAGAGTTCAGGTAATTTCAACACCCTGCATAATGTGTTGAGATCTGAATCTTCATCAGAGTGGAGTGAAATGAATAGAGTAGTGACTAATAGTGTTCATAGTAACATAGGACAGTTGTGTGATGTTACTGGGAATTCTTCCTCTGGTTCAGGTTTTAAGTTCAAAACACCATCCCTGAAAACCAATTCTAGGACTGCCATTTCACAAGAATCTCCTTTTTCCCCTGTTGAATCATCCGCGAAGAGTAACTTTAATAGTGGCTGTGGAACGCCAGTTGGTGCTATTGGTACTAAGGCACAGCTTATCCAAGAAAGGTCTGGAAACATTGTGTCTAATCAGGCCTTTGGGAATACTCCATTTTCTCTGAAAGCAACACCAGTGAATGATCAAATTTCTGCCTTCCAGCCCAAAGGTATAAAAAGTTCAATTGTTTTACATTTATTATTTATTTATGAATAAGATAAATCCAGTTATTGCAGTTAAGTAAAAGAATAAGAAAGTAACATATTCATTTTAATAATCAGTATTCCTCAAAGGCATATAACATTATTATGAAACAAATTTATATTTGACAAATAAATGTATATTTTATCAATTCAAAAGTAACATATACATTTCTAAAATTAAAAAATGTCTTTTTCAATTGTAGTCCCAAATTCTAATTAAGTTGGAATAAGATTATTGATATTGCTGAGATGTATATAAGCCTGGATTTATCATTAGGAATATTTTTATGTTTGAAGTGGGTAGCAGTAAATCAGGTGTTAGTTGGACTTCTGGAAGCCAATTTATTGACGAAGAAGATTATTCTAGAACAAAGAATGTGCCTTTCAGCAGTTACGGTACTTCTATTGAAGAAGCAACTCAACCTCAGGATTTGTTCCCTCAGGATCCTCTTCAGAAAGGTGATAATGAATTATTTTACCCTCAAAGAAATGCCCCACCATTGTTCAATGTACCTTTTTAGAAAATGACAAAAATTATTAAAAACCATTGCCTTGAACTATTTTTTCTGGCATTTTGGTTGAATATTTTTGGAAATCTTGTTAATGTGTAAATGAAAAGGCATTAAGTTTTAGCGAATTTTAGGACACATGGTCCTATTTCAAGAAGGCTTATGTTGTTGTTAATTTTGTGTGCCTCATAGTATCAATTTCAAAATATTTCATTTGAACTTACTAACTATAAACTATTCTAAAGTTCCTGCCAAGCCAAATCAAGAATTCATTTGCTACACTGATGCTGTTTATGCAGAAAAAGCTACAAAGATTTCTCCCAGTAAGAAAAATTCTGCTGGTCAATTTCGTAGCAATATTAGAAATGATGGCGTAACTGGAGAATTTTCCGGAACAAATTATCAGCATTCCAGTTATTTAATGCAGGTAATATCAGTGAATATTAATATGATAAAAATTATCTTGTATTAGTGCTAATATTTAGCTATTAATTGAGCTGCTCACTTGCCAAATCTGTTTAATCCACTTTTGGATTTCTGCCAAACCACTAAATGATCCTTTATCTGTTAATATTTAAAATAGATTTATTGAATAATGGATTTACATCAGGAAATAATAACAAAATTTTTCAGTTCTCATCAAAGCCTAAGTAGTCTTTTGTCTTCTCATTGTTTGGTGGATTTAACCAATTTGACAAGTTGATGGACCTATCATAAAGTAATTCGATGATGTATATCACATTTCTTGTTAAATTATTTTTGGTTTTTAGCTTTATCTCCCACTCATTATCCAAAACAGGTATTTAAAGAGAGATTTGGTCTTCATTCATTCCGTCCTAACCAAATGGAGGCAATTAACGCAGCTTTACTTGGTCATGATTGTTTCATCTTGATGCCAACTGGAGGAGGGAAGTCACTTTGTTATCAACTACCAGCTCTTATAACTCAAGGTGTTACCATTGTTATATCTCCATTAAAGTCTCTCATTCTTGATCAAGTTCAGAAATTGAATTCCCTTGATGTGAGTAAAATTTATTAATTCTGGTATCTTGATCTATGCTTCTTTGTAAAATTACACTCAACTGTTTGTGTTGGTGGAATGAATATGTACTGAAAATTTACTTTAACTGACAGATTCCAGCCTCACACATGTCTGGAGACATTACGATGGCAAAACAGGACAGTATTTACACAGAACTCATGAGAAGGGAACCAGGTAAAAAGCTTATCTATAAGGCCACACAATACAATACAAAATAAATTGTAACATGGTTATGGTATATCTTGATGTAACAAATATTTGCAACTTGATTTTTTATCGAGTTATTTGCTAAGAATAATCCTCAAATAATTAAAGCAAATTGCAATCATGTTTAGAGTGAAAGAATGTGTAATAAGATGTTGAAATCAATGTTTATTAAAAATAATTTCTAATCTGTTGTCTTATGTACAGTGAAAACAAGAGCTTATTGTCCCTTTTAGTGCAGAATGTCATTTAATAAAGAGAAAAGTCCACATCCATGTCCATTTGAGAGGAAAAGCTTATTTTTAAATAATAATTGGGTCTCAGTAAAATTTAAAAAGACAAAATTTACTCTAAGTCTGTCTGCACAAACTTCTTTGAAGAGAGACATGCTCTTCTGAAAATATCACTTAAACCATTAGCCAGAAGTTTATTTTATTGTGCTTCTGATAAAAGTGTATTGGTTGTATTGCATCTGATTTAATGAAACTAGTAGAAATTGCTTTTAGCCCTTCTGAAAATAAAAAGAATACAATTCAGGGGAAGCTGAAATTGACAAAAATATTCACTGCTGTATTGAGAAAAATATGGGAGTGATACATTTATCATGCTCAGTTAACTATCCTGGTTTAATTGCCATCTTAGGAATTGCTTCTAGCTTCATTCTTGGCTTCAATCTGCTCTTGGAATGGTTTAGTTAAGCTTTCTTTCCACAAAGATGGCATACATTGTTTTTATTCCTAGTAGTAGTATTGTTAAAAGTGCTTTGACAGCTAAGGTCATTTCGCACGTAGGCCCCCACCGGGATTTGAACCCAGGACCGCTTTCACTGAAATCGAACGCGTTGCCCACTTGGCTATCCGGGAGCCCTGTTTTTATTCCTTATGATTCAATTATAATAGGTGCACCCATAATCACAGTATATACTGATGCAAGTATTTTATCATTCTTAATTATTGTGTTTCTACAATAGGTCTCAAATTACTGTATGTAACCCCAGAGAAAATTAGTGCAAGTTCTAAATTGCTAGACACCTTGCAAAGTCTCTACAATCGAAATATGTTGGCCCGTTTTGTAATTGATGAAGCTCATTGTGTTTCACAATGGGGTCATGACTTCAGGTATTTATTACTTCAAATTTATTTTATCTGTCATAATAGATTTGTATTTTATGTAATGTTATTACTAGCTATTGCTTCATTATAGGCCAGACTACAAAAGATTGTGTGTTTTGGGGCAAAGGTTCCCAAACGTAAATATGATGGCATTGACTGCTACTGCAACACCTAGAGTCCGTGTTGACGTTCTTCACCAACTAGGGATGAAAAAGCCGAAGTGGTGAGTGAACATTGTGACGTATCTGTTTGTTTGTTTGGCATTTAAATTAGTATAATTTTCACTTCTTTGGAAATCATGGCCTAGTGTAGAAAAATTTGTAAATATTCACTCTTTCAGTTACAATTGATTCCTATTTTAACAAAATGTTTTTATATGGTAACATGGAATGCAAGTAGAAGTAATGATACTTTTATTTGAAAGCTATTAACTCATGAAAAAATAGCCTATAAATAAACCTTTCATTCATCAGTAATTAATTGGATTACTCAGCATTTCTGGCATAAAAAATGGGTTTCTCTCATATTTTGTAGGTTCTTGTCAAGCTTTAATAGACCTAACCTGCAGTATAAAATTTTGCCTAAGAAAGGAAAATCTATAACCAAAGAAATTGTAGATTTAATCAAAGCTCAGTTTGTAAGGCAGTCAGGCATTGTTTATTGCCTTTCCCGAAATGAATGTGACCAAGTGGCTAAAGATTTAGCTACAGCTGGTATAAAGGCAGTATCATATCATGCTGGTCTCACAGATGGGCAGCGCAAGCAAGTCCAACATGCTTGGATTAATGACCAATTCAAGGTAGGTTATGAATTGAGTTTCTCCTATCACTGCATCTCTTGGCTGTTTTAAAAATATGATTACTTTATTCTCTCATTGTTGTTAACAGATTGACGTAGTGAAATGGAATTTCTGCTTTGTTTATCACTTCACTGAGGTTTATTTACAGATAATCTCAGTTTGTATTTGAATATTTATTTATAATTTATGGAAGTTCCAATTGTTAAATTTTGATGTAAAGTGAGATCAGCAAAATATTCATTGATTTAAGTTACCTCAAGATGGATTATTTTCAAATTTGAAAATTATTTTTTAATCATTTTCTAATTACTCTTACATGCTGCATTTCCTTCTATCTTTTGTTTCTTATAAATAGGTGGTATGCGCAACTATTGCATTTGGCATGGGAATAGATAAGTCTGATGTTCGATATGTCATTCATTATTCAATGCCAAAATCTATTGAAGGTTATTATCAGGAGTCAGGTAGAGCTGGAAGGGATGGTGAAAAAGCTGTCTGCATCTTATATTACTCCTATAAGGATGTTCATAGAATTCGGAGGATGATTGCTTGTGAGTGCTATCTCTTTTATCATATATTTTTTCTTGCATAAGTAAATAGTGAGAAGAAATACTAATTTCATCTTTCTATCTTTAATCAACAATCTCTGGTGTCAGTGGATCGAAGCAATTTTGAAGCAAATAAGACACATTTGGATAATTTGTGGAGAATGGTTGCCTTTTGTGAAAACAAAGTTGACTGTCGCCGTGCACAACAACTTAATTATTTTGGAGAAAATTTTGACAGGGCAAAGTGCATTGCCATTCATTCCACAGCTTGTGATAATTGTTTACAGCAGGTAATATCATTTTCATCTACGTGTTTACTAATGATAGTGTAGTTAGTATCAATGAATAACAATTATCAAAGTTCATGATATTTCATCCTCCTGATAAATTTTCTTGTTGAAATTTCATGATGGTTTATTATATATTTGTATTTCTTCAGAGACAAAGAGATCTATGCATTAAATACCAGTAATTATTATTACCCTTTCTCATATTACCTAATTATGCTCAGTTAAATACTTTTCTCAGTGATTTGTCTGTTAACATGTTAAGTGATAAAAATGGTAAAATTTATGGATGGGATTTTTTAAGTACTACACATACACATTTCTTATGAAAATCATCTGGGCTAGCATCTTCTGTTTACATACACCAAGGTCAACACAAACTTAGTTAATTAATATTTAAGATATAGTGTTATGAATGTCTTCCTTAAATTAGGAAACTAGAGATAATTTTAATTTTTGTTACTGGATAAGGTTTATGATTAGTAATTTCTGAACTTTTGATGAAGCACAGAAAGATTTTGCAGAGTATTGATTCTTTATTGTTTCCCTTTCGCCTTTCCCTTCAGATTACTTTGGAAAATAGCCACAAAAAATATCATTTTGAGATTATATAGAAAAAATATTTTCCAATAATGTATCCAGTTGTTATGAAATGTTAGTCAATCATTATTGAATTTTCCATTACAATCCATGATATGAAAATAATCTATTAATATGTTACAGGATCAATACAAATCTGTAGATGTGACAGAAGATAGTAAAGAAATATTAAGAGCAGTGGAACAACTTTGCAGTGGAGGAAGCAGATGGAAAAACAATTTTACTCTATTGCATTTTGTTGATATTTTTAAAGGAGCTGAGACTAAAAAACTCAGAGAAACAGGTGAGGCCTCTTCATGGCTATCTATGTTGGATTCTGCCTCACAGAATTGCAAATTTGTAACAATTTCTACATAAATTGATTTTTCAGCTTAGTTTCTTGTCTTTAAAAAGGAAATCAACTTGTATTTTGGGGATGTTTAATTTTTTGTAAAATTAAGATGACTGCAGGAATTTGGAGACCTACCTGTTGTCTAATAATTTATATAGATGGAATCTATATATTCTATCTATGTTGGATTTGCAAATACAGCTTAAGGAGTGCTTCCCAATTAAAGTTAAGATGCAATGGGTTGAATTTTCCAACTATAAAAATTACAGCTTTTAATACACATTTCAATCATGTGATTTAATTTGTACTATTTCCAGAATAGTTACCTAAATTTTTCAGATTTTCTTTAACAGGTTTAACTGTATAAGCACAATGTTTGTTATTACAATAGATTGATCAGTTAACAGTTTTATCACATGAATATAATTCTTAAAGTTTTTGGAACTAAAAATTTGAAAAAACAAAAACTTCTTTCACGATAAATAATTAGTGACTTAACTATTAATTATAAGTAATTTAATAATTCATCAAGTTCGCAATCCTTCAACTTGTCTACATGTGTCTGCTTCATATTACAAAACTGACAAGGAGCAGTTGTCAGACTGATGTTCAGAATCGTGATGGGGCCAACTTAATATGGAAGTCGACAGAGTGAATGTAAAAAGTGTGACGGGCTTCTCTCCCATACGCCCGGGTTCGAGAGAAAATTGACAAGAAGGAAATGTACTCTGCTGAATATCCTATACTGGTGTAGTGGTAGCATCATTAGATTTGGGGCACATGGTCCGGGGTTCGATTCCACTCGGTGGTTGATTTTTTTATAGTTTTTTATACTCTTCTCTTTACGTAATATATAATATAATAAGAATAGCAATTACTGTGATTGGTTATTTTTTCATTCTTTATATTTTTCACTGGCTGGAAAGCCGTAAATACGTTTGTAAAATATTTCACCTACTAACCCTCACCTTTCAGTAGCACTTTCATTATAAATCGCATATGAACCATGGAGGTACACATCCATAAAGAGTTCTTCATACCAGTTTCTTTATTTTTAAATATATTTTAGTTTATCTAATATTTGTAAGGAATGTCTTTGCTGGTCAAGTTATCAACACCTCCCATATTTTTATTATATAATATAACAATTTGAGTTTTTTCAACCCTCTTATTAGCCTTTTATGCATTTCAGTGTCAAGTATTGTTGCATATTCCATATTGGAAAGCATTTAGACTCCTTTTTAAACATGTCATACCTGCAACAGCAAGGTATTTAGTCAGCCCTCCTTTCAGTTGGTCAGTCCTTTGAGGACTCATTTTTTTTTTAGCTACAAGAGTCTTGAATTAAGAAGAGGCAATGCAGTCTTTGAAGAAATTGAGCAACTTACCCAAGAAATATGCTTTTTAGAGATAGGAAATGACCAAAAAGGATTCCATTTCTTGGAGAGAAAAAGAGTAAAAACCTGAAAAACTGCCAGAGAAAGAGAAATATTATTTGTTGAAAGCCCAGAACATATTCAGCTTTGCCAGTTACCTGAATGATTAATCTTCCAAACATCTTTCAAAATACTGACAAACTTGTACGAGAGTAAGGTGAAAAGTTCTCAGCCTGACAATGAAAGACGGCGATTTTCGGTTAAAAAATTGTTTTATTTTTCTACATAATCTCCCTTGACTTCAACACACTTGGTCCAGTGTTTCTCGAACATCAGTATTCCTTCCTGGAAGTGAGAATCTGGAAGGCTGTGAAAATATCCATCTACGGCCCTCTCATCTTCTTCATTGGAAGCAAAGTGTTTCCCAGAAAAAAATTTCTTCAAGTTTGGGAACAGATGGAAGTCTGAGGGTTCTAAATCAGGAGAATAGGGGCAATGGCCAAGCAAATCGTACCCCAAATCCTGTACTTTTCCCATCGCCAACGCACCTTTGTGAGCAGGTGCGTTGTCCTGGTGAAAGATTATTTTTTTCTTCTTCAAGCCAGGCCTCTTCTCGTGAATTTTGGCATCCAGCTGGTCAAGAAGGTTGGAGTAATATTCGCCTGTAATTGTTCTGCCTTTTTCAAGGTAATCAATTAACAGGATCCCTTTCGGATCCCAAAACACACTGGCCATGACCTTTCCAGATGCGATTAACTTCACTTTCTTTGGCAGTGAACCACCGGCTTCCACCCACTGCTTTGACTGCTGTTTCGTTTGTGGCATGTAGTGGTGGACCAATGTCTCATCCATGGTGACAAATCACCACACATAATCAGTCAGTGCCCTCTTGAATCGGTCCAAACATTGTTGCAAAAATCGCCTGCGCATTTGCTTTTGATCGGCATTCAGCAAATGTGGAACCCACCTTGCGCAGAGCTTTCGAATCCCCAATTTGTTGTGAAATATGTTTCGCACCCTTTCTTCCGATATCCCTACAACCTCAGCTATCTCGCTCACCTTCACTCGCCTATCGTCCAACATGATATCATGCACCTTTTCGATGGTTTCCAGTGTGGTTGCGGTTTTTTGCCATCCTTCACGTGGGTCATCTTTGAGGGATATGCAACCATGTTTAAATTCAGCTGCCCACTTTTTAACGGTTGACATTGAAGGAGCAGAGTCCCCATACACTTTTGTCAACTTCGAATGAATTTCCTTAGGGATTAATCCATCCAAAATGAAGAATTTTATGACCACACGATATTAAAGTTTATCCATTTTAACGAAAAACGTCTACTGCAACAATACGTGTAAACAAACTTCTTGAGAGAACAAGTTGAAACTTTTCTTACAAACTAATGACACGTGTGTACAGGCAGGGATCATAAATTTTCACTGATTGGAATACCATCTCTGTGTCAAGCCGAGAACTTTTCACCTTACCCTCGTATATGTTATCTGCAAAGTGTTAACTGCAACCAATATAGTATAAACTATAATTAGATTGCATTCCCCTAATTTCCTGCTTCTCTTTTCTCCAGATAATAATACATGCTCTAAATTTATAGGTTCAGTTACTCATAGGTTATATATGTTCTCATTGCTGCTCTCACCAATTTGAACTGGGGCTATAATTATCGGATGTGTTTGGGCTCCCAGATAGACAGCATATTTGCCTGATGTGAAAGCAGTCCCAGGTTAAATTTCTAGTTGGGGCCCATATGTGCAGAATGACCTTCAAGTGTCAAAGCACTTTTAAAAATGCTATTAGTATTGAATATTAGAAATGAGAATATGAGATGATTAGAGATGACTCATACCTCAAATGGAATAACAAGTGTGAAAAATAGCGACACAACTGGGACTCGAACCCAGGTCTCCCACTTTCCGGGCAGGTATTCTAACCACTGAACTACCGTGCCGCGTCTGTCTCACACTGTTAAGGGAATGCTTTGTGAGCAAGACGGACAGTCTCCACATAGTGGCACAACCTGTGTGAGAGAGACGCGGCATGGTAGTTCAGTGGTTAGAATACCTGCCCGGAAAGTGGGAGACCTGGGTTCGAGTCCCAGTCGTGTCGCTATTTTTCACACTTGTTATTCCTTTGGGATTTCTGTAGGTTTTCAATCTACTAAGACACCTTCCTTTCCTTTAATCCTCATACCTCAAATATTCAAATACCTCAAATACTAGACTACCAGTGGTAAAACTGGAAATTACTCCCAATAATGTGAAGATAATAACTAATTTACGGAAAAGATGAAATTTAGCAATGACTTCAAAGTTGACAGAAAGAAGATTGGTATTACTATAACAAGTTAAACATATATCTCGTAGTGGATGCTCAATTCGGTAAGAATCTAACTCATATTAGGATAGAAGCGTAGATCGCCCGGCATGAATTCTCAGAAACTCTTACATAAAATTCATTAGCTAATTGCATAGGCAGTCCTGATTTGGAAGAAAAGGCGTTTTGTCACTTCTATGTTAATAATCAAAATTTACATCAGATCATAAACTTATATTCTTAATGAGCTCGTATCGAGCACTAACCATCGACAATGTTTACAAACTGTCTTTAATTTTGCATCATGACGCAATTATATTCATTCTTTTAGCATAATTATTCGAGATCTTGAATGTTGAGTACTTTCTAGAATTCAAGGTATTTGAGCATTTGCAGATTGTATTCACACATCTCTATTGAATATGTAATCATATTTCAACTTGCAGGTCATCAGCAGCATCCTCTTTATGGACGAGGAAAACATTGGGTAAGAGGAGATGTGGAACGACTCATGAGAAAACTCATAATTGATGAGTATTTACAGGAAGACATGATTGTCACAAAGGATGATATAGCAGTGGCATATATGAAAATGGGACCTCGTGGCCCTCAGTTTCTTCGTGGAAATGAAAGGGTAATGAATATTCTTTTAGTTTTGATCAGGTTATACAGTATTAGTTCTCTGAGAATGTAATTACTATTAATCTTCTCTGTTAAGATGTTGTTTTCAATGAAGTCATCTGCAACTGGCAAAGAAACCAACAGGAAAAATTCTTTGGGTGGTGCAGGAACTCCTGAAGTGTCAGATGAACTGTTAGCTCTTCAAGAAAGCTGTTATGAAGAGCTTAAGACTGTCGTGAGATGCTTTGCTGAATCTCTTGGTGTAAACAGTGTTAGCATCATGAATGTTCAGGTAAATTAATTTCCTTATATCTTTCACTTTTGATCCAAGTTATATAATAATCGAAAACTAGTTAGTGCCTATTTAGTGAGAATGAATTTCAGTTGTCCAATGCTAAAAAGGTGTATTCTCTTTAGAATAAGTTGCTTTATTTAAATTGAAATTTAGTTGAAAATTTAGATATTGCCTAATATACATTCAAGTTTTAAAATTCAGAATTTTAATGAAATGATAAGGTTAGGCTGTAGAGAGGTCCATTTTACTCTATCCTTGCCAAAGAAAGAGGTGTATATATGTGGCATCTGTGTTTAAGTACAGGTAATTTGTTTCATACATGTCCCTTATAATTGATGATATTCCATATTTTTCCAACGATAATGCACACCTTTTGTACACAGTGCACCTTCCACATTTTAATACTCATGAAAATGCATAGATAACATTCATCCAGTAGATAAAGCCCATTTTGTAATGTATAAACCCATGAAAATAGAATATAGCCACGATTTATTCATTGTACTTTTTCTACATCCATGGTGTTAAAGAAGTTGGATAGTAAGGAAGAATCTTTATTTAATTGAAAATAAAAATCTGCAAAAAGGCACCTAACTTTTGCCAGTTTTTTCAAGAATAAATAAACCGTCTTCAAGTAAATATTTCAACTGATCTTTTATTTTTTTTCTTGTTCAATATGTTTGGGGGTTTTTTAGTACTATGCAATTAAAGGTTCTCAGTATCTTTTTGTTTAAATAAAATAAGCTGAGCTCTCATTTCCTGCATTTATCGTTGTCCTGCATCCATCATCGTTTTCCTTTGCTCCCTTTAAAAGAAATATATTGAGGTTCTACTATATTTATGTAGATAATGTGTAATCTTTTCCTCTAAAAGGTGGTTTTTGGTCAAGTGAATAATGGATTAAGTAAGCGTTAAGTAACATCCAGGAATCCCTGGTGTTGTTGAAATAATGATTTAAGGTGGTTTTAAGGTTTTTGGAATGGAGATTTTTTGTTAAGTTTTGAAGATAATAATTTAATGATAAACTTAATGATTCTACATTATTCTCTTTGTACCAATTTTTCCTCCCTGTGTTATTCTCCCCTTGCCATTTTTTAAATTCCTGACACACATTATTTGCAATCAAAAACTTATAAAAGAATGAAATGATATTGTGAAAACAAGGTATCTAGTTCTTTTTCTGTTTGGTAATGCACATCTTTCAGCAGCTGAACTTTTTTTGTACTGGTAATGTGCATGTGACCAATGGGACATTTCTGGTCAAATGGATTGTAAGAGCATGTTTTGTGCTTCATTTTTCCTGGATAATGATTTTATAATCAGAAGTTTATTAGAGCAGAGCACCTGTACTTTAGGTTTCCTTATGTTAGGAGTAAAATGGCAATATAAACCATCAGTAATATTGTATTTAAGTTCTATGCATTGGCATTGTTAATGTCATAAATTTTTGTACATAATTGGCAATATTATATTGGTAATTGGTAATATAATTCTAATTTGTATCATACTTGGAAATATTGAACACTCTCTTCCAAAAAGAAATTGGCTGTTTTTTAAGGGAGATCAGTAGTATAGATAAGGAAGAAATTTTCAAGAGCTTATTTTAGACTACTATGCTAGTCCAATCATTGTGCCACCATTTCTTGGGTTTAAACTTATAACCAATTGCAAATAATTCAATTTATTTATACAAAACCACAAATTGTATAAATAAATTGAATTATTTGCAATTGCTTTTTGCTATGGAATACCACCAAGTTAAAGCCGACACCATTGAATTTATAACCAATGTTTACTATTTATAGAATCATACAATTTAATCAATTCAGCATGATTTTTAAACTACCAAAGATTAGTGAAATATTCTTGAGCAAAGCTTCCTATGAAATATTGAAGTCTTGATGGAGTATTCCTAGTTTATATTTTAAATAAATATAGAAATAATTTATGTGAAAAGTAGTCATGAAACACCTTCTAAAACCTTATTTATTAAGACATAAGACCAAGATACTATTTCATCAAAGGAATAATAATATTTATATTGGATTTTCTCTTTTAGGCATTAAAGGCTATGTCTCAGATAATGCCAGAATCTGTAGAAGAGATGATGAAAATTCCACATGTCACACAGGCTAACTTTGAGAAATTTGGAAAGCCATTGTTAGAAATCACCATTCAGTATGCAACCCAGAAACTTTGTAAGTGATATTCTTAAATAATATTTACGTTTTGTGGCTTAGAAACCTTTTTATTCCTTACTTATTTAATTAAATTTTTGCAGTGATGAACTCAGGGTGTCTAGATGAGCAAGATGATGATGATGACTCGTGTGAATCTCCCTATTTCCAATCCAAGGAGAATGTTGCTGGGCCTAGCAAAGTGAAGAGGAAAAGTCAAGATGATGTAGTAAATAAAATAAAGAAGAAAGCCAAAACAAAGACAGCCACCAAGAGTGGTGCTGCTGGGAAACCAAGGTAGGTAACCTAGAGTTGTATCATAAACCACTCAAGTATCTACGAGTATATATCTATATCTATCTCGTACATTAGTAATCATGTGGAGATATTCAATATTTTAAAGAAATAGTTCGAACACCCGGTGTTTACACTCCCTGCCATACGCCGAAAGGCAGCTTGTAGGGTATTGATGTAGATATAGAAAGCCATCATTTTTCATTCTCAGAAAAATATCAATCAGTATGAAATATTTTCGATAGATTATAAATAGATTTGATCTGTTCTTGGTGCTACATCTCGGTGGCACCATTTATTTCTCAATGCCTCACATATTTCATACTCATATCATATGTTACAACATATGAATGGAAAAGTAGAGTTGACCAGTGTCAACTGGAACAGTATTTAGTTTTTAGTAATGTCATAATATCAAATGCTCCTTCATTTCATGCCTTAACCCTGCCTTATTGGCATTATTAGTTTAGCTGAATGAATGATTAGGAGAATATGTTTTAGGGAAATGTACAGGATATTTGTAGGTTTTAGCTATGTAATAATGAAATTATTTAGGGAGGTATGATATGCTGTAGTATAATTTTGTTTTTACTACTAAAATAAAAACTAAATATACATGCATTGGGTTTGCTTACATAAATATTGTTTACTTCTGCAACAGAAAGAATTTTCTAATTTTAGTATCATGCATCATATTAGTATTTGTAGTCCTTCACAGTCTTAGCTGTGATGCAAGGATTTCTTCAGAGAGAAATTGTGAGTAGTATTACCTATTTTTGAAAATTGAACAGAGAAACTACTATACTTCTTATGAACTCTGTAAATGGAAGGACCTCTAATTATTAACCTTTTAATTAACAGGGTGTTCTGATTCATACATAAGTTAATTTGATGGTTAATTCAGTTTTATGAAAATAAATATGTTTAGAGTTGTTAAACTAACATTTTCATAATGTATTGCAGGGCCAGGAAAGTGGATGGAACAACTGCCTCCAAAAACCCAAGCACTAGTAAAGCAACTAAAACCGTCAACTCAGGTGGTGCTGTAGGTCTTATGCCACTGCCAGAACCAAAAAGAATGCCCCCAAATAATAGACCATCATTTCTTCCTAATCCTAAAGTGACCTTGATGTAATTTTTGACTCTTGAAAAAAATCGTGTTATATTACAACCTCACTCTCTCATCTGCCACTTTGCAGAATTTTGTGTATATAATTAGGCTTTTTATACGTTAATGTTTAAATATTTTTGTAAGATAAAGTTCTCTCTTCTTCATTATCTTTTATATAATGTAATTATAATTTTAATATCATTCTTTGTCTTTCTTTGTTCCTCATCAACTTCTCCATGAAAAGATTCCCATAAGAAATCAGACAATGTTGAAATAATTTGGTTGTTGTTTTCATCAGTTTTTCATAAACATTTGTTTTCGCTAGTTATAAATATGTTTTGTTTTTCTCATTTCTTTCAACAGCAGTTTTTAATCTTAATTTTAAGGCAATCAAATTTTTTCTGTAGTAAAATAGGTGCTATTAATACAGTACCAGTTATTTATTGTTCATATCTCTCTTTTTATACTTACTTGTTTCTAACCAGTAGTAAAAACATTTGAGATTGCTATATAACAAGGAAAACATTATTTGCTCCAGTACCTATCCTTACAATTATTGCTATATCACCCCTGTTTATATTGAAAGAAAAGAGTTTTAATTTGGAATTATTTTTTTAAATGTGGTTGGTTGTTGATCTCGTGTAATTAAGTAATGATGACTGTCTGGATCTTGTTTTGTAAATTATTTTATGTTTTTGTAAGTGTGATTAAAAAATCACAGTTATTTTATGGAGTAGAACTTCTTGAAATCAAATCCAAAATACTAAAGATGTGAATAAGAAACAGTATAATTTGTGCCTAGTCTTTGTACAAAAATGATTTATCATTTTATTTTAGTGGAAACTTCTATGTTTGAACAGCTGAATAATTTTTATTTAAGCAAACCAGAAATGGACATAGGCTGGTTGTCTACTGAAAGAGACTATGTATAATTCACATAGTTTGTCATCCGATCAGATGGAAAGAAGCAAGATTCCCAAGAATTTGTATTGTTTTGCTTCAACACTTACTTTATCCACTCCTTGGTCTTATAATATCATTAGGAAGAAATGCTTTATCCTCATCTCCAGGATTGGCACTAGGCTGAACATCACCTAACTGCAAAGTTTAAATTGCTGAAAATGTATGCTGAAAGAAAAATTTTGGCATTCCCCAGGAGTAGCTGCCAATCTTAACGCAGGCTCTGAAGGCCTTCTTGTTCCAGCCCTGCTCATCTTCCTTCCTTATACACTTAGTGTATGGAGTATAGTTTACAGCCACAAAATATGTGGTAAGCCTAACAAACTTGAAACAGAAATAATGCCTCTCTCAACCATGATGGTAGAAAGTGAAATAATCATTAAAATCTAAATTGTGACCCTTCTATTAAAACATATAGGATAATTTCAGTTCATATTGAGGGATTGCATAACAATATTTTACCACTTAACTATTCATACAATTTATGTTTGTTTATTTTCATAAATATATTTCAACATTTTCTCTATCTGCTTCATCGTCTTCATCTTTTCATAGTATTCATCATACATCTTCTTTTCATCAGGCAGCTGATCTTTCAAAAACAGTCTTATATCATACCATTTGGCATTCCTGGAGCCATACTTTTCTACTAAATCTACAGGTATAAGAAATATTTCCACATCTGTATGAGCCAATGCCATACGATTCTTCCAAGACTCCCCTGAGAAAATAATAGTCATAAATTTTCATTACATAGCATACATCCAAAATAAGAAAATCGTATCTCAACCCAACATATTTCATAACATTTTTTCTTTAAGTCATTGGTCAGGAGTTATTGTCATCTATATAGCCAGGGAGCAAGTCAGGAATAATTGCAGTTGGACAATCAATTACTTCAAATTTGAAATATATAGGTATTCTTCATTCCTGCAAGTTCTAAGAATCCTCTTTATTGAAAAATTATTCATTATCATAAGAAAGTTGGGGTCATATTTTGCATATATCATACATTGAAAATTAGGTGTTTAAAATAATTATTTTGAGTGTACCTAAGTTGAATACCATTCCTCTTGAATAGTGTGCAACACTGAAAAAGTGAGTAACAACAAAGT
>KZ308144.1:455497-903443 GCA_000376725.2 Ladona fulva
GCCTATCTTTCCAGTCCAACCCAATTTTCTTTAAAATTCCCATTAATTTTGGCCATTGAACTCTATCGAAAGCCTTTTCAAAATCGACAAAACATGCACATATATCCTTTTTAAATTCCAGGCTTCGTTCTACTAGTACCCTCATTACCCCGATTGCTTCCCTCGTTCCTTTCCCTTTCTGAAATCCGAACTGGTCTTCTCCAATTTGCCACTCAATTTTCCCTTCAATTCTTCTATTCAATACTCTTAGAATAACCTTTGCCGCGTAAGATATTAAACTGATTGTACAATAATCCCGACACTTAGAAGCATTATTCTTTTTCTGTAAAGGAATCAGGATTATCTTAGTGAAATCCTCTGGCCACTCCCCATCATCATAAATTTTTATACATAAATTATAGAATTCTCTCTTACCCTTTCCCCTCAGGTTTTTAAGTAGCTCAACTGGTATCTCATCAATGCCCGTTGCTTTATTTCCTTTCATATCACGCAAGGCCCTATCAATTTCACTATCGAATATCCCAGGTCCAACATCATCATCTTCCACTTCTTGTTCACTTTCTAACATTATGTTTGTTGGCTTCATGTCCTTCCCATATAGTTCCTCAACATATTCTTTCCACCTTACCCTTATGCTGGCTGGATCTTGTATAACTTTACCATTATTATCTTTTATTGTGGTTGTTCTGTTTCTTGTTTTATTTCCCGTTAACTGTTTCACCTTTCTATACATTAGGTCGACCCTCCCACTTTCGTCCAGCTTTTCTATTTCGTTACATTGACCCTTCCACCACTGTTCCCTTGCCCTATTTGTTTCCCTTCTCAGTTCGTTATTGAGAGCCCTATACATTTTACATCCTCGTTCTGTGTTAACCCTTTTCTATTTCCTTCTTTCCTCCATTTTATTTATCATTTCTACCGTCACCCACGGTTTCCTAATTTTGTTTTGTTTAACCCTCCCAATAGTTTCTTGTGCACTATTCTTGATACTGTTTTTAATCTTTTCCCATTCTCTGTCTATAGTAAGTTCCCTTCCTTTATCCTCTAAGGCCTTACTGACTGACTCTTGGAACTCTCTCGCTTTCCCATTTTTAAGGGCTTCAAGGTTCCATTTTGGTGTAAATTTTGCCCGAAAAATCTTTTTAAACTTTAGCTCGGTTTTCATCATGACCAGGTTATGGTCTGAGTCAACATCAGCACCAGGGTATTTCTAAACCTTTTTCTTACCAAAATGTAATCAATTTGGTACCTATCTGTTTCTCCTGGCTTTTTCCATGTGTACCTTCTATTATGGTGCTGAAAAAGTGTGTTTGTAATACAGAGTTTATTCCTCTTACAAAAGTCTACTAATTTCTGGCCTCTTTTGTTTCTATTTCCTAGTCCGAACCCTCCCACTTCTTCTCCATCTTTGCCTTGCCCAACTGCTGCATTCCAGTCCCCCATTACAATTAGGTTTCGATTGCCTCTAACCCTTCCCATTACTTCTTCTATTTGTTCATAAACAAGTTCTACTTCATCATCACTGTATTCACCAGTGGGCAAGTACACCTGAACCATCACCATGTTTACTGGCTCATGGTAGCACTACCGCAACTCCCCTCTGGCTATAATTTCCCCCACTGAAAATTACTCTGACATCATCACTCCAGAAATCACCCCCATCCTTCCATCGCACTTCACATAGCCCTAGTATGTTTTTGTTGGACCTCTTCATTTCTACCTTTACATTTTCAAACTTCCCTCACCTAAGCATTGTCCTAACATTCCAGATTCCCACCCTTGTTTCCTTGGCCATCTTCTCTCTTCTTTTCTTGTCATTTACTGGGTAAGGGTTTCGTGGAATGAAGACCGAGATAGCCTTACTCCTACCACTGCCGGGCACGACACTCCCTGTAGAGGGTTGAGTCCCGTTTACGCAACTTACAATATTCTTATATCAGCACATCATAATTGCTTGGGATAAATGTGGTAGTTGAGGTGGTTTCCCGTTGCTTTCCTNGGTTGTTGTTTTCATCAGTTTTTCATAAACATTTGTTTTCGCTAGTTATAAATATGTTTTGTTTTTCTCATTTCTTTCAACAGCAGTTTTTAATCTTAATTTTAAGGCAATCAAATTTTTTCTGTAGTAAAATAGGTGCTATTAATACAGTACCAGTTATTTATTGTTCATATCTCTCTTTTTATACTTACTTGTTTCTAACCAGTAGTAAAAACATTTGAGATTGCTATATAACAAGGAAAACATTATTTGCTCCAGTACCTATCCTTACAATTATTGCTATATCACCCCTGTTTATATTGAAAGAAAAGAGTTTTAATTTGGAATTATTTTTTTAAATGTGGTTGGTTGTTGATCTCGTGTAATTAAGTAATGATGACTGTCTGGATCTTGTTTTGTAAATTATTTTATGTTTTTGTAAGTGTGATTAAAAAATCACAGTTATTTTATGGAGTAGAACTTCTTGAAATCAAATCCAAAATACTAAAGATGTGAATAAGAAACAGTATAATTTGTGCCTAGTCTTTGTACAAAAATGATTTATCATTTTATTTTAGTGGAAACTTCTATGTTTGAACAGCTGAATAATTTTTATTTAAGCAAACCAGAAATGGACATAGGCTGGTTGTCTACTGAAAGAGACTATGTATAATTCACATAGTTTGTCATCCGATCAGATGGAAAGAAGCAAGATTCCCAAGAATTTGTATTGTTTTGCTTCAACACTTACTTTATCCACTCCTTGGTCTTATAATATCATTAGGAAGAAATGCTTTATCCTCATCTCCAGGATTGGCACTAGGCTGAACATCACCTAACTGCAAAGTTTAAATTGCTGAAAATGTATGCTGAAAGAAAAATTTTGGCATTCCCCAGGAGTAGCTGCCAATCTTAACGCAGGCTCTGAAGGCCTTCTTGTTCCAGCCCTGCTCATCTTCCTTCCTTATACACTTAGTGTATGGAGTATAGTTTACAGCCACAAAATATGTGGTAAGCCTAACAAACTTGAAACAGAAATAATGCCTCTCTCAACCATGATGGTAGAAAGTGAAATAATCATTAAAATCTAAATTGTGACCCTTCTATTAAAACATATAGGATAATTTCAGTTCATATTGAGGGATTGCATAACAATATTTTACCACTTAACTATTCATACAATTTATGTTTGTTTATTTTCATAAATATATTTCAACATTTTCTCTATCTGCTTCATCGTCTTCATCTTTTCATAGTATTCATCATACATCTTCTTTTCATCAGGCAGCTGATCTTTCAAAAACAGTCTTATATCATACCATTTGGCATTCCTGGAGCCATACTTTTCTACTAAATCTACAGGTATAAGAAATATTTCCACATCTGTATGAGCCAATGCCATACGATTCTTCCAAGACTCCCCTGAGAAAATAATAGTCATAAATTTTCATTACATAGCATACATCCAAAATAAGAAAATCGTATCTCAACCCAACATATTTCATAACATTTTTTCTTTAAGTCATTGGTCAGGAGTTATTGTCATCTATATAGCCAGGGAGCAAGTCAGGAATAATTGCAGTTGGACAATCAATTACTTCAAATTTGAAATATATAGGTATTCTTCATTCCTGCAAGTTCTAAGAATCCTCTTTATTGAAAAATTATTCATTATCATAAGAAAGTTGGGGTCATATTTTGCATATATCATACATTGAAAATTAGGTGTTTAAAATAATTATTTTGAGTGTACCTAAGTTGAATACCATTCCTCTTGAATAGTGTGCAACACTGAAAAAGTGAGTAACAACAAAGTGGCCCAGTGGAAGATCTTGGCCAATATATATGTAAGGGAAGATAGGTTTTTCCTTTTTGTTCATTCCATGTACCATATCAAGGCAGTGAATCAGACGACAATCTCCCTTCAGCATGATATGAACAAAATACTTTTCTCCAAAACCGTGAGCTGTAATTTTTCAGTAAAATTTTGTTTTTTAAATAATTGTATCTTCCTTCAAGAAAAACATTAATATTTTAGCACAATTTAATGTCTGAAGTTTTTGCCAGCTGAAAGTTATAAATTCTAAAAAATGAAATAATGCTACAGAGATCAAATGAAATGAATCACTGTCCAATATGCTCTTTAGCTATAGCAGAAGAGCTAGTCAATAAAGACTGAGTATAAATTTTTTTACGCATTTGGTTAGGTTTGGTAGGGTTCTTTCTTTCAAAGTGGTTCCAACATTTGTTTACTTAACTACTTCACAACATCCTATGATGAACTAAAATGCTTTCAAGTCATAATGATGAAGCCAATTCTCAACACTTTTAGACCTAGTATTCTACTATAGTGGACTTTTACAAACATTCTCTTTAGATCCCTGTATTATGATGGTTTGAGTTAAAATGAAGATTATTGTTAATCTCCCAAATATAACATGGATTAGCTCAGAGATTAACTATGATCTTCATTTAAGCTATAACAAACCATTATAATACACGGTCCTCAAGTGAATATTGGTTAAGTCCATTTTAAATGTACATTATAATACCGGACCTTCATGCTGCAATTCATGTATGCATCACCTATCTCCATGACCAGAGACTAGAGTTTTTGACACTTGTACCACCTTCTGCACAGATATCAGCAAACTGTAGACCACTCTGGCATATATATGTATGTTGTTCAAGTGATAGCAGAGTATAGTGAATTTGTCTTTCCACTGTTATTTATCAATCATCCCAAACGATGTTAACTGTGGCTTTTTTCATTCTGATGGAGATGACATCTTAGGCTGGGATCTTGGTGGTTGTAACAAAAATCTTTTAAAATATTAAAATGCAGTTGATTGTGGCTGAACATCGTCCCCATATGTGTGATGTAACATCTATGCTCCCATGCTGGAGGTAAAACTTCAGAAGTTCATTACAAAGTGTGTCCCTTTTAAGTAAATGACTGGTGAACTAGCATGCAATTCTGGTACTCTGTACTCAGATGTGTTGGTTCTGTGATTTCAATTTCATCCACAGATAATCCAAAAGCTGTTCTTGTTATGAATGATGCTTCTTTTTGTAAAAAATTATCCTCAGTTGTTATTGATTGCCCTCTTAATGTTGCAAAGGTCGTATTTTTTAAAGCATAAGGCAAAATTATTCAGACATTTCTATGTTAATAGAATTGTGCTTTAATTTAATCATATTTATACATTTTTAAAAGATTTCTTTTATGTAATATTTTAAAGTGAGTATTTATTGGCTCTTACGAAGATTATCTTAGTTTGAACATGAATGATCTGAAATTATTTTTGGTCAGCAGAACTTGGATTTTAAAAGAAAGCTTTTTGAAAGTAGTCCAATAATAATCTTAAAGTCCATACATTCCAAATTGTAGCTATTGAGTAAGCCTTTAATTTATGGAACATATTAAGAGAATTCTATATTATCACCTTTAATTAATGAATTCTTGGGATACTTTTCGATATATGATTTACATGAGCAAACCCTCAAAGCATTTTCTGTAAAGTCTTCAAAGAAAGGTAACTCCTTTAACATGTGCATCAAATGATTGCTTTCAGCAAGGAATGGTTCTAAGAGGATTTCTTTGAATTTATTCTTTTCCCAAAACACCATTTCACATGTGACTGAAAAAGGTTTATATTTATTTTATTTATAATTGTGAGAATCAATCTAAGGTCAAAACAATCATGCAATTTCAATTCCTTATATTTAATTATTACAAATAATGTAAATTGATGTATTCAAGCTCAACTTTGTGGAAAGGTGCCATATTCAAGAAGAAAACCACCTTTTATCTCTACAGAATATGTTTATTGCAACTAGTTTTGTGTAATATAAATCAGGCAACAATTCAGATTTGCAAGTATGTATGGAAGGAGGGAATGGAAAAAACCAAAGTTGTTTTTGGAACAATATATAAGATAGGGCAATAAGTGGTGAAGAGTTGGGAAATAGGTAGTCATTGGTTAAGAGTTTTGTTTCTTTAATCTCGGTTTGCTACTACACATCTTATCTTTTTCCTTTTACTTCCCTGTGAAGAAGTGTTGACTGTGAACTGCAAATGTTGATTCTAATCCCCTGAATGTGAGGAGGCAGCATTTATGTTAACTGCCCCTTGTCTTTGGGCCCCTACCTGTCTGATTGATATATGTTGCTGGGCAATAATTGCAGAATGCTTTTAATTATGAAATATTGCATCATATTGTAAAACTTGAAGATGATAATTTTTAATAAACTATTCAAACCTCGAAGTTAAAATTTGAACATCCAACTCAAAGCCAAGATAACCATCCTCTAGCTCACCCATGGTAACAATGGTGCAAATTCTAGGTATGTCGTAAATTAATGAAACCTCTCCTATTATCTCTCCAGGTCCAATGGTTCCAACTGGTTCATGATAATAACTCAATTTTATCGGGTCCATGCGCTCAGAAAGCAGTGAGACCTCTCCAGAAGTTATTAGGTACATGCCAGTTGCTGAAGCATTTCGGCACATGACTTTTCTATTTGGCCCAAAACAAGAAAATTCAGCATTCATTGCCAACTGCTGAAGAGCATCCTATATGGAAAGACAACGACCTTTCAATTTAGATGTTCAAATAATGATCTTTGCATTCATACATATCACCATTATCTTGAATTCTGAAAAAAATTGTTTTTATGCGAAAATGGATTTATGATGCTTCTCACAAATTCTTGTTGAATAGTTCTTTTGTCTCGGGCACCTCCATGCATCATCAGTAATGTCTCAAGCTTCTCTTCTCTAGCGATCAAAGTTATAACATATGTGTACTACCTTTCGGTAGGTCCATGTGCCCTAATATTCCCTATTCATAGCCCTTTCCTTCGCTACCTAGTAACTCACCCCACCCTTTATGTCATCTAACATCTTTTGCCTCTGCCTTCCCCTCTGTCTCTTCCCTTGCATTCTACCTTCTATTAAATTCTTCAGCAATCCCTCTCCTCTCAATATCTGCCCCACCCATTTCTTTTGTTGGCACTTAATTACTTTAATTAAAACCCTTTCCTCCCCAACCATTTCTAGCACCTCTATGTTTGTTTTTCTATCCACCCAGCTCACCTTCTCCATTCTACACCACACCCACATCTCAAATGCCTCCAATCTTTTGATGTCCTCTTTTCATAAGGTCCATGTTTCACATCCATACAGCGAAACACTCCATATCAAGGATTTTACCAATCTTTTCATGATTCCTTTATCGAGACCCTTTGTCATTAATTCCCTTCGCTTCATAAAAGCCTCGTTGGCCAATGCTACTCTTTTTCCAACCTCATCTCCACACCTCTCATCCCAAGATAGAACACCACCCAAGTACGAGAATTTGTCCACCTACTCTAGTTTTTCCCCATCCACCCTGATCATTAATTTAGCCTTCTTTCCCTTAGTGAATCTCATTACTTTAGTTTTTCTTAAGTTTATCTTCATTCCGTATTCCCTTGCTTTATCGTTTAGTGCATTTACTAGTATTTGTAAACCCCTTTCGGAATCGCACACATTAGCTTTATCATCTGCATATCTTACTGACTTTACCACTTTCCCTCCAACTATCACTCCCTTGCTTATTTCTTCCCAAGCTTCATTCACCATTTCCTCTGCATATATATTAAAAAGCGATGGTGAGAATGGGCATCCTTGTCTTACCCCTCTCCCAAATTCTGCCCATTCCGATTCCCCCTCAGTTATTCTAACTCGCGCTGTTTGATTTAAGTACAAATTTTGAACCAAACCCCTATCTTTCCAGTCCAACCCAATTTTCTTTAAAATTCCCATTAATTTTGGCCATTGAACTCTATCGAAAGCCTTTTCAAAATCGACAAAACATGCACATATATCCTTTTTAAATTCCAGGCTTCGTTCTACTAGTACCCTCATTACCCCGATTGCATCCCTCGTTCCTTTCCCTTTCTGAAATCCGAACTGGTCTTCTCCTATTTGTTCCTTAATTTTTCCTTCAATTCTTCTATTCAATACTCTTAGAATAACCTTTGCCGCGTGAGATATTAAACTGATTGTACGATAATCCCTACACTCAGAAGCATTATTCTTTTTCTGCAAAGGAATCAGGATTGTCTTAGTAAAATCCTCTGGCCATTCCCCTTCATCATAAATTTTTCTACATAAATTATAGAATTTCCTCTTACCCTTTCCCCTCAGGTTTTTAAGTAGCTCAACTGGTATCTCGTCAATGCCCGTTGCTTTGTTTCCTTTCATATCACGCAAGGCCCTATCAATTTCACTATCTAATATCCCAGGTCCAACATCATCATCCTCCACTTCTTGTTCACTTTCTAACATTATGTTTGTTGGCTTCATGTCCTTCCCATATAGTTCCTCGACATATTCTTTCCACCTTTCCCTTATGCTGGCTGGATCTCGTATAACTTTACCATTATTATCTTTTATTGTGGTTGTTCTGTTTCGTGTTTTATTTCCCGTTAACTGTTTCACCTTTCTATACATTAAATCGACCCTCCCACTTTCGTCCAGCTTTTCTATTTCGTTACATTGTCCCTTCCACCACTGTTCCCTCGCCCTATTTGTTTCCCTTCTCAGTTCGTTGTTGAGAGCCCTATACATTCTACGTCCTTGTTCTGTGTTAACCCTTTTCCATTTCCTTCTTTCCTCCATTTTATTTATCATTTCTACCGTCACCCATGGTTTCCTAATTTTGTTTTGTTTGACCCTTCCAATAGTTACTTGCGCACTATCCTTGATACTGTTTTTAATCTTTTCCCATTCTCCGTCTATAGTAAGTTCCCTCCCATTATCCTCTAAGGCCTTACTGACTGACTCTTGGAACTCTCTCGCTTTCCCATTTTTAAGGGCTTCAAGGTTCCATTTTGGTGTAATTTTTGCTCGAAATATCTTTTTAAACTTTAGCTCGGTTTTCATCATGACCAGGTTATGGTCTGAGTCAACATCAGCACCAGGGTAACTCTTTGAATTTTTAACACTATTTCTAAACCTTTTTCTTACCAAAATGTAATCAATTTGGTACCTATCCGTATCTCCTGGCTTTTTCCATGTGTACCTCCTTCTATTATGGTGCTGAAAAAGTGTGTTTGTGATACAGAGGTTATTCCTCTTACAAAAGTCTACTAATTTCTGTCCCCTTTCGTTTCTATTTCCTAGTCCGAACCCTCCCACTTCTTCTCCATCTTTGCCTTGCCCAACTACTGCATTCCAGTCCCCCATTACAATTAGGTTTTTATTGCCTCTAACCCTTCCCATTACTTCTTCTATTTGTTCATAAACAAGTTCTACTTCATCATCACTATGTTCGCTAGTGGGCAAGTACACCTGAACTATCACCGTGTTTACTGGCTCAGCCTTTATTTCTACTGACATAACCCGGTCGCTTATTAGCTCTGTAGCTATCACGGCTTTTCCCGCTTTCTTGTCTAGCACTACCGCAACTCCCCTCTGGCTAGAATTTCCCCCACTGAAAATTACTCTGACATCATCACTCCAGAAATCACCCCCATCCTTCCATCGCACTTCACATAGCCCTAGTATGTTAATGTTGGACCTCTTCATTTCTACCTTTACATTTTCCAACTTTCCTTTCCTAAGCATTGTCCTAACATTCCAGGTTCCCACCCTTGTTTCCTTGGCCATCTTCTCTCTTCTTTTCTTGTCGTTTCCTGGGTAAGGGTTTCGTGGAATGACGACCGAGATAGCCTTACTCCTATCACTGCCGGGCACGACACTCCCCGTAGAGGGTTGAGTCCCGCTTACGCCACTTACAATATTCTTATATTGGCACATCATGATTGCTTGGGATAAGTGTGGTAGTCGAGGTGGTTTCCCATTGCCTTCCTCAACCTTTCTCTTAACGTGACACCACCATCACCCATAATGGCCGCCCCACTGGGGTACAGACGCCTTTGCAGCCGCCTCACTGAGGTACAGACACTGCGTGGACTACCTTTCGTCAGGCCCCTACCTATTGACCATCCTGGCATGGGTGACCCTACCAGGAACATAGTTCCCGCCAGTTACACTCTCTAGGTCATAGGAACACGCAAGCCATTCCACCACGACAAGGTTGTAGTCCAGAGAAGGGCAATCAAAGTTATCTAGATTTATCAATGCATTTTAATTTATTCAGAAAAATCGTTTTTCCATATCTAGCCCAGCTTTTCAAACCACAAAAAGGTGATAACAATAAATCATTCCACTTCAATACTTGTTTGCTGCCATGAGTTACAAGCTTTGGACCTCCTGTTTATTCTATTTCATTACATCCAATCATTATGGTTGGAGAATTACATTATAAAAGTTTTCCTGTGCTTCCAATTAAAATAATTTTGTTTTCATATGATGTACATATTTCTCAATTGAAACACTAAACAATTCCTTCTCAGATTCTGTTCATTTATGTATGACAGTGTTATTGTTCTCCCACTTGAAAGAATGTAAAGCAAAGTCATTTCTTTCAAGGAAGCATAGACATTTTTAGATTTGCAATAAATATAGTTGACTTTAAACATAATTAATAACAAATATTTTTCTCATGATCAGCCACAAATGAGTCAATTTCTATCAAACTAAAACAACACTTTCCCAGATCTAATTGAAGAGTCTGATGCTGCATGAAAACTTTATGATTTACTATCCATAAACCCTAAAAGAACTGAAACTACTCTGGAAGAATTTTGGCACATGAGATCTCTGTTAGGACCAAATCTAGAAAACTCACCAGTTTGACTATCGCTTAATGGTACCCTATACTATACAGAAAATGTCAATTACTCACCTTTTATCTCTTCACTGGTTCAATTGTTTGTGTGTACATAAATATTTATGCATACCTTTTTCTTACATGGCTTGTAAGCAAGTTAGTATGGCAAATATTTTTGCAAGTTTTGGTACACTTGATAAATTAAGTTAGCCCTGGTGCATGTGGCAAACACTACTCACCTTGTCACTCCAGATAATTTTAATTGTATTCTTTCATTCCTACTGACATCCATTTAGTACCATATAACAGATTCCCATGTTACTCTTATTTATCATAATGGGTATAGAGATACAAAATTAGATTGAAATTCAAAGTGAAATGTTTTTTTCCTAGCTTTTTGAGAGGCAGTGATTGGTGCTCTTTAAAAAGGTTACAATTTGTCAGTTTCCTCTGGAGAGCAAGTATTACTGTTGAATTTGGGATTAATTTTCCTCTTACTTTAAAAGTAGTAAATTCGTTTTAACATCTCATTTAGGTTATATTTCACTCAGATGCTTCAGGATGCATGATGGGAATCTTTAGAAATTAGAAGATTACAACAAAGGACGAATTAATGTAGATAAATTCTTACAAAGGATAAATTTAGAGAAAGCACGTTCAGAAATGATGTAGCCGATATAATGCATTCATCATGTTACATAGGCCGTTCGGATACTGAGAGAAAGATCAGGGAAATAGATGCTAGAACAAATCGATTTTTGTGCAAAAGATATGCAAAAGTAATCGATTAGGGAAATAGAGTCATTATGCATGCACCACCTGCCACACAAAGGCAGCTTGCAGGGAACTTACATTTACATAATTAATGCACATCTGAGAAAATGCTACCCACTAATTTCCTACCAATATTATTGTGCTGTTCAATTTTTATCTGTTCTTAATCTCCATATTATAAAATTCCATTCTGTTTTTTTATATTAGAGTGGACTCAATTGAATTTAGCTTCTGTATAATAGTCTAGCTGTCATTACACAAAAAATCCCATGTTAATTTAACCAAATGATTAAATTCATTAAAGTGCTATTAATAGATAGCTTTAAAGATTTGTTATATAAGCATTTAAAATTATTATTATCTGCATGGAGATAAATTGCATCCAGATAATATAAATCATAGTGATTTTTTTGTAAGTATATCCTACCATTCCCAATGTTTTGAAGCATCTTATTCTGGAAAATGCCTCTGCCAAAGTTTGAATATCCTTCTCTGTCCTCATAAGAGGATGCTTAGTAAAGATAATCTTTTCCTGTAATCAGAAAAGCTATGATCAGGCATTGTCATTTTAATCATGTTATCATTACTTTCTTTGGGTTAGATGTAAAAATGGGCTCACATCTTTTTTGTCCAAATTGAGTTTATTATTATTAATTTCAGGGAGGAATTTGGTTCTAAAATATGTCAAACTCCATATTTTCTTTAATTATTATTACCTAACTAGAAAAATTGATTTGAAAAGAACAGTCCTCAGGTTCTACCTTCAGTCTTAAATTTTTTAGTTAATAATTAGATTCTTTTTTCATCATAAATCAAAATTAAGTTATAATCACTCTATGGAAATGCTTTTATAAACAACAGGAAAAGCATTTTGTGTAGTTTAAAATATTCAGTTGAACTTTATGTCATTGAATAAAAGTGAGTGAATTGACCTAATATGCATATTATGAATGAGATAAATAATTGTCCATGATTTTTCTCTCTGTCAGTGGTAAAGGCAGCATTTTTGCCATGTTAGAAACAGTTTTCATTTTTTTATGACTCAAGTGCATATAGTTGAAAAAAGTCATTGGGCCTCCAGATAGCCATGTTGGAAACATGTTTGACTTCTGTAAAAGCGGTCCCAGGCTCAATTCCCAGTGAGGGCTCATGTATGGAATGACCTTGCTGTCAAAACACTTTTAAAATTACTATTACCAAAGAAAATCATCCAAGCTGATCTCTTGTAACTTACGTGATAAGTTAGAATACTCATTGGTGCTTTTTTTCTGTGAATTAATTGAACCATATCAGCAAAATTTTCATTATCAGCAGTTTTCTTCTCTAAAATGTGCATCCAAAATAGATGGAGTGTCAACAAGTGAACTGTTGCTTTAAAACGTAATTTGGTGGCATCCTTTTTTATGAGATGGTCAGGAAGAATTGTACTTCTCCTTGTGCTTCTTCTCATACTTATATCTTCCTTCTACTCCCATGAATGATTTTGAAATTGGTGATATAAAATGAAAAAAATGTACATTTTCAGTTTCCAAAAGTTTGTCTGAACCAGCAGATAATTTATGTCAGCTCAATATTTTTAAGTAAAATATTGACTACTAAGGACCCAATTTAAATCCTGGACTTTGCAAAATACATGTTTGGTTTTGATGTATAGTATATTGTATTAAAGGTTTCAAATTGCTCAGGAGTGTTGAACTTCTAATTAATTAACAGCCATGTTTCAACTTATTTCTGTAATACGTTTTCAAATTAAATCGAGTTATGTCAGTTTGATTGTTTCATAAGACTGTACCATAGTGGCTATAATAGTACCCAAGTGGTAATAGAATATGTTCCTTTTTTGAAAGATAGGACTACTTTCCTACTTCTCTTTTATTCTGGAATTATTACATCAGCCTATCAACTGTCTTATCTACTGTCTTTTAGTTATGCACAGTGGCAGTAAATACAAGAAAAGTTGTAGTTTATATGGAATGAAGAACACTGATAGTCACATAGAGAGATATGCTGAAGTTAATGGTGATGCCAAGGACCAAAAAAAAACAGGAAGGAGTTTGAAATAGCATTGATAAGTCTGAAAGAAAAGAAAGCTACAGTTCCTGATAATGTATCAGTAATAGTGCATTAAAGTGCTTAATATAAAACCATGGATAAAACCCTGAGTCAGGAGCCATGAACATAAGTTTTCCGTAAGGAAGTGAATTTATTAATCGTCATCAGTCCTGATGATGTAGCAATGTGAATCTATGAAGAAAGCAGGATTCAATTGGAAGGACAGATTCTTAATATTGAAAGTCTAGAAATCACATCTTACTATATTTGATGTACCTGGAAGTAAATCATTTGCAAATATTATGGAAGGTGTAACACAGTGCTGCTCACTGTCACCTTGCTTCCTCATTATGTTCATATAAGAAGCAATTGCAGACATGGAAGCTAAGGCAAGAGAAGTCAAGATCAATGGTAAACAGATTCACTGTATTAGATATGCAGATGATATGGGAATTGTTGCTGACAGTACAAAGGAAATGAATTACTTCAAAACCATTGCTATCAAAATGACCTGCAACTGTTACTTAGTGCTAAAATAACTGCTCTGTAATTGAAGCCTAGGCTTTAGAGTAGAATTGAATAACTTTTCCAAAGTATGGGACCCTCAAATGAATATCTTTCCTATTGATAACTATATAGAAATATTTCTTCTACATATAGAGTTAAAATTAAAATATGTAACCACTAGTTGTATCCCTTCACAAGCTATTGAAACATAACCATCTTTTATTGATAAGTCATTAAAACTGTAATACATAATCTTTTTATATAAGAAAGCTTGATTTCATATTAATATAACATTGTAATTAGAATTTGGTGGCCTAAATCATTGATCCCTCCATCTTATCTCAAGATTTCTAAAAGATTCTTTCGTCATTTTCTTGTGAAGTTTGAGTAGATGATACATGCTGGATTACAGATGAAATGAGTGCAGCACTGGGAGAATAAATGAAGTGAAAACCCATGAGAAGATGTAGAGATCAATAGCTTAAGAATATTCAAAAAGGAGGCTGCATAATCTCCAATATGGGAAATACATACTTCTTCATAAGTGTGATTAATTCCCTCAATAAAATCACTTCTTCTCTCACCTAGCATAACTTTATGCCTCAGAAAATCAAGAATTTGTTTAGATATATGAGTTTTCTCAATGATATCAATTTTTCCTTCATTATCTGCCATAGTGGGAACTTAATACCAGCATAATTTGTTGATGAGTAGCCATAGTGATATTTTGTATAGCAAAATATAATTATCATTAAAATTGTTATATTATTGAAGAAGGATAATTTTCATAAATTTTAAATTTCCCTCATGGTATTTCCCTCATTCCCACTTTGGAACTGTTGGTTTTGTCATGACTCTTAAGATATTGCTCTATAATCAATTTTTTGTCAAGTAATCATAGTGCACTAAAATTCACACTTGTAAACTTTATGAATTCATTTATTACAGTAAGCTTAAATAAAAGGAAAGAGCATTGATGCCACTAATTTGACAGACGCTTGTTTTTAGTCAAATATTTTAAAAGATATATCCTAAAAGTAATGAGATTAGAAATTATTCCCTAGGTGACTTGGTGTTGAGTTGGTGTTGGTGAAAGGTTGGTATATCTCGCTATGCATTCGATTATATTTTAATTATCTTCACCTGAATACAACATTTTATTATTCACTTAATAAACTTGTTCATGTAACATCAAATAATGGATCCAGCTTAAACCTCTAGCTTGGTCTAGTCATAGTATTCCTAATTATTTATACAAACAATCTTAAAAATAAATATACATAAGGAATAATATACAATTATTTAGATACTATCAGAATATTCTGAATAGAGAGAAGACTTCTGCAGTGATAAATTAGAGATTACTAATACAAAGGTTCAAAGATTTTCAAATTCTTAATTCGTATTTACCTCCTTTACTAATCCGAGTTACAGCGCCAAAAAGTTAGAAACACAGTTAAAAACATGGAAAGCACTATTGAGCCTTTGTTGATGTTTTGATTCCGAAGCAGAAACAGATATCCTTAATGTTAGGAGTGTTCATCTTTATGAAAGTTATGTACAAAGATGTATTCAGGCAGAGATTGGTATTGGCAGAATTACGATGCTTCACTTAAATGGCAGGAAAGGCACCATCGTGCATATTGGAGGTCGAAGGCGTTAGCTTTGGAATATGAAAGGGATGCTTTACTTGAATATATAAGAAGTACATCCAGTGAAGAGGTTTGTTCTCAGTACTGTGAATTTCCTTGTAATTTTGAATTGAATTTAAGTTTTTCGTTCCTTTATCTTGCAGAAATTCGTCGCTAATTATTCGGAGAAGAACGGATCGTACAGAAGACGAAATTCGCGTAAACATTCGCAATTTTATTCGAATGATAATATTTACTCATCTAAAAGGTTTGAAAATAGTAGCAGAAATAGATTACGAACGTTTCAAAGACCTCCTCGATCAAATAGATCTACTTCATTCGTTAATAATAATTCCGGAGTGAATCCAGTTGAACATCAAGAAACAGAACTAGATAAGGATGTGATAGAATTTTTTAAGCAGAGTATGCTACATAAAATGGAATTAAGTAAGTATTGAGATACTTTTGCGGTTAGATTATCGTGTGATAACTAGTAAAATTTCTTTATTTTTAGGGGAAAAGAGAAAAGCATCGGGAGAAAGTGACTGTAAGTACCATATTCCATTTCTATATCTCTATATTTTAGTTAATTATACTTTAAGATCGGTTCTACTTCATATGACTTCATTGTAATAATTACGAACTTTTTATTTTGTGATCAGCTGCTACAGAGTCATCTTCCATCAAACGACATCGGGATTTTTTTCATGCATCTACAGATCAGGAGATGAACTTTCTCTACGGAGAAAAGAGTGCCATGATTCGAGGAATGGAAACCGCCATGCAATTAAGCTTCGAGAGAAATTGTGACAAATTAAATCCTGTCTATTGGCCCGTCATCCCATTGAAATCGTGATTATTGTCTCCAACTTGTGGCAAAACAGCATTTTGTTGTGAATGACAGAAAAGAGTTATTGTAAGAACTTAGGAGAGATTAAATATGTATGAAGGTACATCTGAAGGGACAATTATAGCGTAAAATGAATTATATATTGAAAAAATCATTTTACACGTTTTAACTAATAAATATTGAATGAGAAGTGAAATATCTGCTTCAGAATGGGCCTCATATTTGACATGATGTCAGTGCTTAATATTACTAATTATTAGCCACAACGAATCTGTTGGAATCTTCATGAGTAAGAATTTGAAATAAAAATCAATATCTTGTCAAAACCAAATACCAGATTGGCTTAGATCCAGATTAGGTAAACCGCCAAATGGTTGAATTATTTGTGGCTTTACATTGAAGTATGTGCTCAAATCTGTTTCTATTAGGGCACTCAGAAAAAGGCTTGCAAGCACAAATTGTGCCAAAGTTTGATACAATTTGTGCTACTATTTTACTACCTTCTTTACCATCAAATACAACTCATACCATCATATTTATTTTTCATACCCATGAAAACTATTTTACATAAGTTACAAGTTTTGTTTGCATCTAATTTACAACAAATTAATGAATCAAAAGGTTCTTAACATTGATAAATTTAACTAGTTTGTAAAATTGTTAGAATTTGTACAGTATATATGATAGATATTCTTTACTTATGTCTGATATTCAGGTTTTCATCATAAAAGTTTAAGATCTTTTTATTAATGTTTACCATCAGTTTTATCATTCTTGATAGGCGCTTATGCCCTCAAACATCTTATTTTATTCCATACCTTTTACTTTCTTGTACTTATTCATCCAGTTTGGTTATCTAAGCTCTTTTTTTTGTATCATCCTCCCATAATATTCTTCCTGAAGCATTCGCTCTCGATGAGTATTATTTAGTTCACCATTTTCTTTTCTGCCTCTTTCATCTCTTCAGCAACAAATTAAAAGTAAGACATGAAGAAGTACAAACAAGATTCCTCCATTTTGATCGATCAGTTCCTCTGTCGATTCCTAGTTTTGCTAAATTACATGATGAAGTGAAGCAGTTGAGAATTATTTTTTAGAAAGTTTGAGAGTAATGTCGAGTATAGGTGAAGGATTGATAGCATGGGATGACACAAATTCGAATGTGAGATGAGAGAATGCTAAAATGTGAGGGATTGACAAACATAGGCCAGAATGTGGCTTACTGAGGGTTATGAACTGGCCTACCAATCTTCTCAAAGTTTGGTAAAATTAATTTTGATTGCAGAAACTTGCATCCTTGGATAAAAAATGTAACAGCTTGTTGCTTGTGAGCATTGTTTTAGTGAAATAAATAGGTATTTACTTACATGCATGTGCTTTTTGGAGTAGACAATCTGCCCAAAAATAATCATTAAAAAATGTGAGAGAATGGCTAAGAAATTATCCCGCATATATGATGAAATTTCCGTAACCCTCTGGCAAAAAAGGTCAGACGACCCTGATATATAGTGTCATTGATATCTGCATTTATAATGCCTGCTTATATGGAATGTATTTTTTATTTTGAGGGTATAGTACTGGTGCTTCTCAAATTTAAAACCAAGTTATTTTCTCAATGACCGGTAGAAGTTGGGAAAAAATTAACTATTAAACTATAATGTCTCTACTCATAGATATTTAGGTCAGTTGTCTATGTTACATGTGTTGTGAAAGAAACTAATGATATATTGCCATATATCATGCCCTTTCGCTCTTTTGGCACCTGATGATGTTACAATGCAACAAAACCAGTCGTGCATAAGAGTAAAAATACTTTCTGGGAAAATTGCCAAGTGTTTTCTCTTTATAATGTTGTAACAATATTTATTTAACTACAAAATTTTTAAAGTTGTGGTGCTTTTGGTTCCTGTGTTTTAACCAAAAATACAAACACAAAAGATTAATTTGGTTGTCAATGTGAGTGCTCATAAGTCAAACAGGTCATTAGTTTAGAACCACCTTGGTTGTTTCTCTTGTTGACGCTGCTGTGCTGATCAGAGAGTATCCTAATGAGTTTCATATATCATTAGATATAGTACCAAGTAGTTTCAGAGAAGATTTATCAGATATATATATATAATGGATGATTCTTTCAAAACAAAATTTGTTGAGTTCAATAGAATTAGTAGTAGTAACAGTTATTTTAAAAGTGCTTTAAATGCTCAGCTAAGGGCATTTCATGTGTGAGCCCCCATTTGAATTTGGAACTGAAACAGCATTCACTCCCAAGCTTACCATATTCCAACCATCTAAGATTTCCATAGGCTTCTCTCACACATCTATCCGTATAGTACACATTGATGAATCAGAGAAGTATCAATCATCATTGTATTACATTTCTGTTGTGCTTGGAGTATTCTCCTGACTTAAGATTTACTTCTGTCATATACTATCTGCATATTTCTAATAAACTATTTATCCATCCCATACTTTGTCAGTATCTTCTATCATTATCTTCTGCTTACAGAATCATACAACTTCTTCAAATTAAAAGTCACAAAATTCACTTTCCTCTTAAAATTCATATTTTTTTTCAGTTACTTATTGAAGAGCAAAATTTCATTGGTGACTCATGTATCTTGCAATAAACCGCTCAGCAACTCCAACTTTTATTTGAATTGACCGTCTTAATTTCTGTTCTGTTCATTTCACCAAAGCTATTCTGTATCCTTTCTGCTTCAGTTACTCTCCATACTTGACAGCAATTTTTGCTGCAACATTCTTCCTATTCTTTTAATTCAAGACCATTCTTTCACTCATTCTTTCATTTGTTTGTTTCTATTCTACAACTTGATTTACTGTTTCCTTCAACCATATATTCCTCTTCGTACTATCATCCATGTTTCCCTCTAATTTTTTCCATTATTATGTGGCCAGAAAATTACTGCAGATTCTTAGCATACAGAGCTGTACCACTATTGCCAAATTTTAAGGTGCATTTCTGATTTTCTTCATTTAAATGAGTAAATGAACCATTTAATCCCACTCTACAGTTCATAACATACAAAATCATGAACGAATTTAAGAGAACTAAAGTTAGAGTGTTTCAAATTTTTCAATAAATAAGAGGGTGCTTGACATACAAGTTTGGGGCACTAAATAAAGTGACTGCCCAGGTATGCAGCATAGAGGAAATCCTACTTTTTTAGCTAAAGTTATTCCTCACACTACTATTCCAAACTCATTTGTAATACCTTTCATTCTAATCAAGGCACTATTTGCATTATCATTCTTTATAATTTAGTTCCATTCACTTTCTTTGTATCTTAATCTACGCTCCAACAAATCCATACATTTTATTTTCACCTTGTCCTAATCAAACCTCTCACTCTTGTTGATTTTATCCAGGTACTCATTTTCTTCTTTCTCTCTGGGTCTACTCTACAGTGAAATTTGCAATAACAAACATCTTAATAACGAATTTCACTCAATAATGAAAATTACTAGACATAAAAATATAGCAGACTACTTATAAAAAAATCTGAGATTGAGAAAGTAAGTTGTTTTTATTCCACAAATATTATTTGTTCAACAAAGACAGTTGTTTTGTCAATCTTGTATTTTAAGATGAATTTCCACTATGTCAAGGCCCAATTATTGATTTTGACTACTCATAATCATAATTGCCTACAGATACATTCATAAAATGTGTCATTAGTCATAGGCTTGATCTTGAGATATCCTCTTATAAAAATTAGTAATGAAATAGTTTGATGAAGCTGAAGTATTTTAAGCAGGACAAGCATTATTTAATGAAGGAAGGTTTCTGCTACTTAGTTCAAGAGAAACAACTCATTTAATTTTGAACTGCAAATGAATGCATGCACTTTTCATCATTATTTCATGTAAACATGGAGTCTTGCAATAACAAAATGAAAAATTTTCAGTCCCCTCAATTTTTTCATCACAAAATTTTACTGTATAGACATCCAATTAAAGATCAGATCTTCATTTGGATCATCTTGCATCCATCACCGAGTCTCTCAGTCTTTCATCATATGAAATTCAATGAGTAATACTTTATGACTCGCCTCCTTGTTATTCATGCATCTATTTGTTATTTCACCTATTTTTACTTTGCAAATTCCCTTTTCCAGCTATAAATCACACTTCTGCCATTACTGTTTACTTGGGGGCCCACCAATTTCTCAGACCTGTATTCCCTCATACCCATTTATGCTCTTCAATACTATTAATCTTTCAACTTAACTACATTCATTCAACAAAACCCTCCCAAAACTCCTGTTTAATCATTCCACTTACCATTAGCATGTACCTAAAATACGAACAACATTACTCCATGGATTCTTATTATTAATATTGATCCATAGCAATCTTTAGCAATGCTTTCCAAATTGTGTACAATGATAAAGATCTTAATATACTTCCAGTGCCCTGAGGATACACATGATCATTTCCTCGTTTTTGTTCAGGATGGATATATCCTTCATCTGAATTCAGAAAAAATGATTTTAGGAATCATGCTCAACTTCTTCATTAATATCTAGTCTTACTTAGCTTTTCCTCTGTTGCATCCATCTTCCTCAACCCCTACCTTCAGTGCTCCTTTGGGCTGCTTGTTGTATACACTGCGTAATATCTAAGTGATAAAATTTTCCAATTCCTCATTATACGCAAGCTATAATTTGTGATGTTTTTTTCATTTGATAAAAATTTATAGTAATACTACTGAAATATTTTATTCCACAGTAGGTTTTTTCTTATTTTTTCTTTTGAAATTTAAAAAACTGAGAAGTGTATTGTTTTGTCTGCCTCCAAAGTTGAGTTAATATATGAGTGTACCAAGGATGACAAAATGTTGGAAAGCACTGATCTAAGGCAGTGCACATGTAATGGGATATTTAAAATCCATGGCATTGTTGTATTTTATGCTGCATGTTATGATGCAGAGCTTAGTCATGTCACTCTACTGTGAGGTGGCACACTGGTTGGAAACCATTGATCTAGGGGGGACATATTCATTCTTGCTCCTTGCATTCCAAATAAAACCAACTCCTTAACAACCATGGGCATTTACGTCCACTCCAGACCACAAGAAGACCAAAATATGATGGTCACTAATAAGTATAGTTTCTGCCCCTTTCCTTTCATTTTATTCGTACCTGAGCTATATACCACATTGCTGGCTAACATTATTTATACCAGTACCTATCAGTTTTTGTACATTTTTAGCAGATTGCTGTAAGAGTTGCCATATCTCAGCATTTCCCACAAATGTGCTCACGCTATTCTCTACAAGATAAGATCTCTTGGTTAGATGTTACCTCTTAAGCAAGCATTCTATGACTATGAGGTACATACTTTACATACCAAGACACATGATTTTATGAGAGTCAAAAAGGGTGATACAGAATCAGTAATGACAGGGTAGTGAATGAATGTGGTTGGGAATAAATGTCTCTCTGATATCCAAACAGATAATACATTTGAATCTGATGAAAGCAGTCCCAGGATCAATTCCCAGTGGAAGGCCATACCTGTGAAACTACCCTTAAAATTTAGAATGAATTTCTAATCTAGGATCAAAGTTTTACAAATATAGAATGCAGTTTTTCTCATATCATCTGATTTTCATACATGCAGCTTCTGCTTATTAATAATAAGTAATTTTATACTGAATTCAGTATAAAATATCATTACTACTAATGGACACTTTTTAAATTAAGTCTTATTAAAGTGGCTGGCTAAAATTAATTATCCTTCGATAGAATGTCTGTAAAGAAAATTTCATAGCAATTTTGATCAATTCATCTCTTTGATGCAGTTAAATTTTAATCACCACTGAATGTCTAGTACAAATATTTCAGTTTTGTTGCATCTTTCTCTCATTTCTGAAAAGAATATCTTCATTAACTAACATCATTTCTTCAGTTTCGGCAGCTCAGTTAAACATGTTGGCTTTGTATATCTTATAGCAAAAAGTTTCCCCAAATTTACTCGATTTGTTATGGTGTTCTTTACTAAGGTCATTCTAGATTAGGCAAAGCTAAATTGCTGTGGATCATCATATTTCAAATATTATTTTCAAATTCCAGGATGCATCACAGATGGTGTAAATGTTGATATTTTCCGATAGTATCAAGATGAATTCGAAGATAAACAGAAAATGAAAAGTTGATGATGGACGCTCAAGAGATGGAAAAATTCAATTGGTTATCCTTTCGTTATAACCAGTTATTTAATGTCATATTGGAAAAAGAAGAGCCCTTCAAAATAGAAAGTATTAAAGAAATTTAATTCCAATGTGGCACTGGTATGGCTTTGAAATTACATAGTAAACATTATCGTCGATTCCTTTCAAACAAACGGTCCTTATATTTTTACCAGTTGTCAGTTATTACTCAAAACACGTCATAATTTTAACGAATTTGATAATTATTTTACTCAAAATAATATATCCATCATTTAGAGAACACCAGATCATACTTTACACAGCTTTAAATTTGTTTGAGTAGAACGTATCTTACTGATATATAATAACATACATTTTTGACGCTCTATTACCGAAACGGCAAGTTTATTATAAATTTTCAAATTAAATTAATCGTTGTTTAAAATAAATTTATCATTTACAAACTTCTAAGATTTAATACTAGTTTTCTGAGCAAACGGATGTACCCGTTCACCGCTTTCCCCGCTTTCTATTACGTTTAAAAAGCCCGACGCTCACAGCGCAATGTTGCCTGTATTTTTGAATTTGTCAATATTTTACTCCTTCTAAACAGTTTTTACAAGTATTAGTCCACAGCTTGTCCTGATTTTAAGTTATCGAGTCGAATAAATATATCTTACATTTGTTTTCTTGAAAATTATCGAATAAAAATATTTCTGTTTCGGTTAAGTCATTGATTAGAGTGGTAGTTCATGAGAGCTATCGTAGGGTCTTTGTTATAGGGCACTGTGTCATTTGAGGGTCTCGAATGTTATATGATGTTTTTGTACATAAAAATAAGGAGGAGGATAAAAAGGAACTTGAATTTTATTTTATTTTAACTGTATATAGTTATTCTTGCCCATCGAATTCGGAAAATTAAGTTGGTGGTGATGGACATGGCGACTCGCGAAGGTAAGGAAAACGATAATAATAAATCTTATATTTAAATTTTTTAGAGGCAGTACTGACTTTATTTCGTCCTTCAGCAAGTATCCTTTGTATACATCAAGTTTCCATTTATATACTTGTTTATCTTTCATACTGTGATCCTTGTAAGTGCGTAAATTTATATCCATATCGATGTTTATGGTGTTTTCTAATCGCACGTTACAACATGCACCGATTATACATTTTATACCGGTTGCTGTAGTTTCCCTTGCTCATCAATGAAAATACCTTTCATTTTGAAATAAAACTTCGAGTAACTTGATAGAGCTACACTCATCGTAAGCGCTTCGTAAAGTGAATGACTTGTACAGCTTATTTTTTAAATAAAAAAAATTGTTTTGGAAACATTCGCCAGGTTTACTCTCGCTTTTGAGTCTCCTGAAACTCGGCGTATGTGATGATTTGAACTTTAAAAATTCAATTCCATTTTAGATTTGGGACTTGTATGGATTGGAGATGATTTACTTCAAAGTGATACTAATGAAATGATGCTGAACCCGCAAGCAGGGAGTCACTTCTTTTTTGATAGTCCAGCAATGGAAGAAATGAGGCCAAGGGACCCTATGGTTTGTTTTTACAGTTAATATTTTGTTCGTTCTCACTCATAAGCTGATAAAATTATTTTGAAATTGTTGCATTTTAATCGACTCAAAGAACTTCTGAGTAAAACACTACAAAAATAACTTACCTTAAACCTTGGTATTTTATCAGGATGTTGATAGCTATATGATGCTAGATGAGTACGATTCCTATGATGAGCCACCTGTGAAATATATGACATCTGCTGCTACTCAGACAGTACAGCCCTCGAAAAAAATAAAGCCAGTGAAACACCCAGGCTTAAAGCTGAAAACGCCAATTGCTTATCAGCGTGATTCCGATTTAAGTGTAATTCCAATTCAAAAGGATGGAATGGGTGAGTTGATTTATATTTATTTTATCGTAACTTGTATTAGTTATTTTATGCCAATCACAACTTTGCTACACTTTTTCATACTTAATCATTTTATGCAAGAAGTATCAATATTATTGTTGAAATTTCATTTTGTGTGTACAATATATATATAGAAGTGTAGTGTACATTTTTTGTTGTCCTAGTTACGAATGAAATTTATATTTGAGAATTGTGGTACATAACTTAAAATATGTGGGATAATTATTTTAGGAAATATTTGAGCAAACTCATGTTTGCTCAAATATTTTTGCACTCATACTTGCAGTTTCTTAGTTGGAGTATAACATTTCCTTTTATATTAATGTATATCCTTTTGATTGTTTTTGTAATTCTCATATGTTCTATAATCTGATAAAATTTGTTTGTTTTGTCCAGTTAAAATTTGCTCTCTAATGCATGATGAAATGCAGCTCCTACCTATTACCTTTGTAATTTTCATTTAGGTAAAATGTAGTTGAGATTAAACCTTTACCCAACCTTGAATTGTGAACCAATTGTAGCTAGAATCGTCTCTGATTGACTTGTAGATTACATAGGGAAAAAGTGGGGTACAAAGTAGATGGAAGTAATCTAAAGAGCAGCACATTGAATTAGCTAGATGTAGCTATGATGTTGCCAGAGTCACCTACTGAAATAGTGTAATATACTGCTGGGAGTAAATGGATGTGTTGAACTTGTTGATTTTTGATACTCCTATATGAACCTCAAGTGAAGTTCTTCATTGCTTTTATTTCAATTTCAAGGAAATGAATTGTGTATCTTTATTCTATTTGGGCAAATACTTTATTATTCTAATAATTTCACTGGGAATCTAAAATCCTACTCTACAAAGCTGGAGTGCATTCATCCCTGCTGGACCTGCCACTGAATTATTTTTTGATTTTCAAAGAAAGGATAAAGATCAGTTTGTCTGAATAAGTGTCCCATGGTTGTAATCTAGGATAGATGTTCTTGAGAAAATAATTCTCATTCTCTGCTTTACTTATTACCATTAACTTCATCTGATGCTCAATAACATGCTGGATTACAGTTATTAGATTCACCATGTTGGTCTTATTTGAAGTTTCAGCATCAAATATTCTGGAATATCTCAAGATTTCCTGTTTGTGCGATTGATTGATTTTTAATCTTTTACTATGGCTTTTGATTTTTGCATATATATGAACAGATATCTAGGCATTACCGTAAAGTGAATCTTTTTGTGAATAATCATGCTAATTCTAGGAAGAGCTGTTTGGACATTTAAAATTTTTGGAGACTTTATCACTCTGTAAGAAAGTCAGTTCACCCTTCTTCAGTGTTAGTTTTGAAGAAGGCTGTATTCTTCTTCCCACCCCCNCCCCCCCCTCCTCCCCAGTGTGTACACTACTGGATATTCATACCATAGAAAAATTTATTGGAGTTACTAGAACAAATATGGAATTACACTGCTTGTGCTCTAAGGATGCACATCACGCTTTTCTGGTTTTCATCTGAAATGAGTCCCTCCCTCCTTAAAATGCAGAGATAAGGGAGCATGCAGAATGGCATGCATGAAAAGCCTTCGCAAGTTCATCTGTAAGCTCATGTACCCCTCCTACTTTCCTTCCCTGTGGGTACACTGTGCATTTTGGTACATCCTTAGAGCAAGTCAGCTATACAAAGTATTTTACCAACTTTATGATAACTTTGGGCTCAAGTGTTATATGCTAATATTATCAAGTAATTGAAATTTGAGTCAGCGAGGAAATACGTTTGTGGTAAAAGTCTTGATGTGTATTGAAGCTAAAAGAAAAGTTTTTATCTAAATATTCCTTGGAAATGGCAAAATATATCCAAAAACAGCTTATAAGCTTTCCCTTGAAATGGAAAGTTGTTGAGAAAAATCTCTTTGAAAAAATTCTGAGAAGAATTGCATACTAAGTACTGTTTGAAATTAATTTTATATAATTAATTGTTATCATTTAGAAATTGATGTTTCTTTAAAAATCAGCAGTATATAGGATAATTCATATTAAGTTATGATGCTTATAATTATTATTAGTTCTTAGAAAGTTGATTCTTAGTAGAGTTTATCTTCTGGTGCTTGTGTTATATACTCCAGCCATTTCAGTAATGATTCAGCAATGTCATTGTGTAGATTGTGTACAGTTAATCACTCAAATGCTTCTTTCATTGGTGTATAATTTGTAGTAAAGAATTAAAGGTTGTTTTGATAAATTGTAGAATATTTGTGTAATTATCATCTTTAGTAAGAGTTCGTCATTCTCATATTTCAAAATAGTTATATCAACTACACTAATGCCTTGGTTTCTTTTATTTTTCCAATATGAATCATATATTTGCGCAAGTATGTACTTTCAGAATAAAGAGTTTTCCTTCCATAAATTATGTTTTGCACTGTGGAATATTGATGATTTAGATAATGAAATTGCTCAATAATTATATTTTGTTTCATTATATTCTAAAAATGTGGCATTTTGTTAATTAATAGCTGTGTGTGAGAAGTGTGGAGCCATGGGAGTGAGGCATGCCTTCTATACAAAGGAGAGGAGGTTTTGCAGTTTAGCCTGTGCAAGAGGTGATGGTGATACCATGAAAAGTGAACCACCCGTCCAGAGAACAGCTGTTATTCCACAGGTAAGGACTATCAACTTCCATTCTGCCAGTCCCAGACTGCATGCAATTTGCATTCAAATTTTCTTTTACTTTTATGGCTTGAACTTTGAATCCTCTGGAGTTCTTTTAGGTTGATAATAGAAAAATGCCTATCAATCTAGCTCTTCATTTTGCTTAGCAATGCTCCAGATTTTTTGTGGAAAGAATAAGTTTTTCAAACAACTTTTATGTTGTCTCTCCCCTATTTTGTTATTGTCCATTGTAGTACCATTTTCCTGAAAATAATGCCAAACATTTTTCAGGATGATATTTATGTAAAATAAAGTTGAAATTTTCTGAAGTAAATATATTAGGACATTTATATTTGTGTTATTATCCTTGAATACCTCCTAGGAAATGTGATCTTGATTTGACCATAATTGGAGGTAATCAATCATTTGCATGCTTAAAACAGATCTCTAAATTAATGATCATTTTTTTTATATCACAGTTGGAACCGAATGGCCCACAGTCTCCTCCTAGTCCTGTTGTGAAAGTAGAAGCTCCAGAACCACCACTTGCCATGCCAGAAACGCCTACATTAGTCGGAAGAGCAAGACGGAAAACCTCTGTGTCACCCTACAGAGAAGTTGAGGAAGAGCAGGAATTGACTCCTCCATTGGGAAAAAGAGGCAGATCCTCAGATTTGGCTAATTCTTATGATTGGAAAAGCCAACTCTCTGAAAGTGGCTTCATTGCAGCTCCAGTGTCATGTTTCAAACATGTGAGTATTTCTTTTCTCTGTCTGTAAATTGATGATTGATCAAATCATATGGAGGTGCATTTTTGTATTACATTTATTTAGTCTTCATATTTTATTTCCATTTGATGTCTTGGGTATAAAAAAATATTATAACATTAGTTTAAGCTTTACAAAAATTATCATTATCTGTAGGATTCATTCACACTTGTCCTTCGACCTGGTTACTAGAATTACATGGTTCCTCATTAATGTCATTTCTCCCCAAATTACACAAAACTCAAATGTGCTGCTGTTTTAATATTTTTATTCCACTTTGGTTATGTTTATGTATCAAAATATTCACTAAGTCTCCATAAGGTATTACGTTGCTTAGAAAAATCAAGGAGTGAAGTTTTCGCTAGAATATATCTGAATTTTGTGGTTGAAAGGTGAAAATTGTTAAAAAAAAAATTGGAATGGGTATCTTGATTTTTACCATGCCATAAAATATACATACATACACGACCAGGTTTCGGTGCATAGCACCATCATCAGGTCGATCTGTAGGATTCATATTGGACAATTGTCCATTTACTTCCAAACAAGACTAGTCAGTAGAATAGTCAATAATTCTAATTTTCATATCTGTTACATTTTACAATACTATATCTGTTATATATGAAGATATCCAGTAAAGCAATCCATTCAATATTTTGTGGCATAGTGAAAATCAAGATACCCATTCCAATTTTCTTTTTGTAATGGAATACCACAAAGTAAAGGCCGTGACGATAAACGCTATTGTGAAAATTGTTCTTAAAAATCACTTCTAATGTTCTACCATCTACTATACAATTGATAAGACTTAGAGTATAAGCTAATGCTGAGGATAATTGAAGGTTTTTGAATTTTCTAGTCTAGGTTCACTACTGCACTGCTGAGATGACCATATTTTTTACCATAGCAGGTTGAAAGTACTTTTTTATGTTTAAGAGAAATCAATTGGAAGGGTTTCCTTTGTTCTTAGATTAGAATATGTTCGTTTTTTTAATCTTGTCCATATTTGGATTGCTTTACTGGATATCTTCATAAGAATGAACAGATATAATATTGTAAAATGTAACAGATATGAAAATTAGAATTATTGACTATTCTACTGACTAGTCTTGTTTGGAAGTAAATGGACAATTGATTTTTCTGCTCAACTTAACCAAACATACTAAATATTTCTTTGGTTACTGTGGTAAGGCTTTATGAAACTAGCTTATAACAAAAATTTTCAGCCTAAACATTGGATAAATTAAGTAAATAATTAAATAAGTTGACTTACGTCTTATTTGTTAATTATATTGTAGTCCTAGGTCCTCAAAGAGGTATTCCTTGCTGAATTTGTTAATGTTTTGCTTGAATCCCATAACACTAAGTTGCTATGACCACTCCACAGTCTTCATCAGTGCTAATGTCCTCAGAATCAATTTGATTTACAGCTTCAGATGCCATTTCCATCAAATCCGCTTCGTTGACTTCTTCTTCCACTAATAAATCTTGAACGTCCTCAATAGCCATATCCACAAAACCTTCGCCTCCGATTGATTTAGCAAGTTCTAATATGCCACCAATTTCATTTTCTGATGATTCACGCACGCTTTCTATTTCAACTGAAGAGGGCCGTATCTTCTTCAAACATGCATTTAACGTTGATGTTTTCAGTTCTTTCAGCAACAAAGATATGATGTCGATACAGTGCTTGATTGAAAATGTCTTCCAAGCTTCCATTACATTAATTGATTTTAAATTGGTTACATCTAAAATCCACTGTAATGCTCTTCTTATGTAATACGTTTTAAAGGTATAAATAATACCTTGATCCAATGGTTGGAGCAACGAAGTAGTGTTAGGTGGTAGGAATAGTATTTTGACATTGGGATGATTCAAATATTGTGGGTGACATGGAGTATTATCTAATAATAATAGTGCCTTGAAGCTCAAATTTTTCTGCCTTAAGTAACGTTCAACGTTTGGCACAAAACAATTTAAAAACCAATTTTTAAATAAATTTCCAGTTACCCATGCTCTTGGATTTGCTTTCCAATATACCTGTAAGGTGTTTTTATTTACGCCTTTAAGTGCACAAGGATTTAAAGATCTATAAAGTAGCAAGGGTTTTGTCATAAAATCCCCCAGCACATTACTGCACAAAGTAGTCATTAGACGATCTTTAGACACCTTAAATCCAGGTCCAGTTCTTTCTTTTTTCGATATAAAGGTTCTACTGTGCATTTTTTTCCACCAAAGTCCAGTTTCGTCGGCGTTGAAAACTTGATCTGCTGTGTATCCTTGCTCTTCTATAATGTTTTGAATTTTTTCTGGATACGTCCTAGCAGCTTCGTGATCAGTCGACGCAGATTCTCCTTGAATTCTTAAGCTATGAACTGCAAAACGCTTTTCGAATTTTTCGAACCTACCTTTACTTGCCACAAAATATGGGCTGACAGAGGATTCTCCATGTTCTTTGAGGTGTTTGTAAATTTTGAGTGCTTCTTGTTTAATGATATTACCATCCAATGGAATTATTTTTTGACAGCTATCATCAATCCAAATGCTGAGTCCCTTTTCCATCTTCTCAATTATTGGTGCCTGGGGGCGAGCTGCACATTTTGCAGATGTTGAAGATCCTGCAGCAACTGCATTTCTTATTTCTTTTTCATTTTTCTTAATAGTCCGGAATGTCGCTTCATTCAAATTAAATTAAGACTTTTTCTAATGTGTGATGCTTTTTCTCCTTTTAAAAGATTATCCAAGATTTGTATCTTTACTTCTAAGGAAATAAATTGCCCCTTAAACATTGTTTTTTTATCTTTATCGGACAAGGCTTGGGACTGAAACTTAATGTCTTAAAGACAAAGTTATTCTTTAACACACCGTGGCTGGACACAGACTGCCGACCAGCAGCGTGAGACACTTTTGTTTTCAGACCATGGAAATGAAAAGAAATACTTTCCGCAACACTGTATCTTTTAAGATGGCAAACCTCGCTGCGACTGTAGAAGTACTGTGTTGTACAAATGTTTTTGCAATTTTCTTATCATGTTAGAGCAAAACCGTGTTATAGGATGCCCTGTTGTAGGAGGGTTCCCACAATTTATGAATCGTGTTATAGCAAAACCATGTTGGAGGAGGGCTACCTGTGTGTGTGTGTATGTATGTATGTGTGTATATATAAACAAAATGGTAATAATTTTGTATAACCTGCTGTATATTTCAGTGCATCGTAGCCTGTTATGCATTTAACCCCAACTATAATTTAAGCTATTTGGTTAGTTTATGATGAAGAATTCTGTAGTTTATTGAATTTCTTGAGATTTTAAATCCTTATCCTATCTCATAAACAGATTTACTATTATTAATACATTATATTACAATTTCTTTTCTTTTTCAAGGCTCCAAGCTCTGACTGTTGGGACAGTATTATAGTAGGAATGAAAGTGGAAGTAGAAAACACGGATGGGGATGAATTCTCGGAATCCTTTCCAGATTCTTTCTGGGTTGCTACAGTGTTGAAAATTTCTGGTAAGCCTTGTTATTCTAAGTACTACTCTTTTTCTTATAATTGTAAACACTAAATAATTAATTTGTTAACAGTTCTATAGTTTTTAATAACATTCTTTAAACAAAGAATAACCAAATTGCATTACCTTTCCTTACATTTCCTTGGCCTTTACTTTTGCCAGTGAATAACTGAAAGAAATAGCTATCATCATCTTACTTCTAATTTTTGTCTTTGAAATTTCATCTTAATGATAATTTATCATCTCCGTAATTTCTGCTGTTATTTCTTTCCTTATTTTTTTACTGTTTCCTTCTTTTTTCTTCTATGTTTATTCTCATTACATACTTTCCTTCTATATAACTTATGAATGAGTAAATCTTTCTTAGAATTTCATTCATCAAACTTTATTTAACATTTACAATATTCTGCAGTTAAATGTGTTTCTAAAATCTATTAGTGGTATACATTCATGTTTAAATCCTGTCTGTGATAAATTATTTTTAAATCTTCAATCACTATGATTGGAGAGAAACCATATTGATCTCCTTGTTTTCAGTGTTCTTCTTTAAAAGCAATTTTTTTCCATAACTTTATGAATTAATGGATTTCTGTTTACAGCATTTAGAAGTGCCATAAACTTTGAATTTTCTCTAGCTTCGATAGTTCTATAGTTTATATGTTAAAATCGTGCAAATGTTGGTAAGATTAAAAATGTGTTTTAAAAGTAAGGAGCTATAAAATTATGCTGAGAAAAGAAACTGAAGGAAGAGGAAGAAAACTTAAAAATGTGTGCATCAAATGATAGAAGTTAGTAGGAATGGATGAGAAACTCATTGGGATGTAGGAACTTTATAATGGAAAGAGACACTGTAGGCTGTCTCATAAAGAAATGTATAAATGAAACAAGCTCCTTTGGTATGGCCTAAATTATAGATATCCTCCAGTGATAAATCTGCAGAATTTTGTTCAAAATTCTGATCATGTTTTCCTTAGGAATTGTCTCAGTTTCTTGTTTCTTTAACAAGTGATGCCTTTTCTTTGAAAAAAAATCTTGATGTTTGGATTTTTAGATATGATTTCAGTACAAAAGAATTACAATATTACATTCTTTAAATTATCTTATCAATAGGTAAGTTATAACTGTAATTCTCTGCCATTTATCTTATGTTGTACACTTATGAAGTGCTTCTAGCTCACCAAACTTCAAGTTAGCTAGTTTCTGTTGCCACCTGCAGATTAAAATGTTTTAGCACTCTACTTCTCAATCTTTGCATATATTTATACCTGAGGTACCATCTATGTCTGTTATGTTAGTTGTTAATTAAATTTTGAACAAAATATGTTTAATTTTTAGTGGACAGAATTCTGAAAAAAATATTATCAATTAACTTTTCTTGGTTGTAGATTAATGTTAATTATTATATCATAAATACAAGGTGGATACTTGGGAATCACATTAAGCTTTGAAGAATAATTTTGCTGGACAGAAGTAGTACAATGGATCAAAAATTTTAATGAAATGTAATCTATTCCAGGATATATGGTGCTATTGAGATATGAAGGTTTTGGTCAGAATGATAGCAAAGACTTCTGGGTCAGCCTGTGCTCCTCAACTGTTCATCCTGTGGGATGGTGTGCAGAGAGAGGAAAACCACTAATCCCTCCAAAGAGTTAGTTAATCACTGTTTATTCTTATATTATGAATAATATCTTGTGAAGCAAACTGCATTAATCTCAGAGTAGTAGTTGTCAGCATTTTATTAAAAAGTAAAACACAATTCAACTTAACTACTGCTTAAATTACTATCTTGAAAGAGAATTATTTTATTATGTTGTATATATTTTTATCCCTGAAAGGTGAAAAGTAAATAAAAATATTGAACTATATAATGCATCAGGCTTCATTGAAATCAAATAATGTAATGGTTAAAGGAAAAAAAATTTAATTAAACTCTTGAAGCATGAGATAATTGCCCTAATATGATCCTAATGGACTATTTAAGTACATGTAGCATATCTTGAATGAGCACTTCCTTGGAACTTTTAGGTCCAGTTATTCTTTTCTTTTATGTTAATTTTTAAATATCATCAACAAGTTTATCTGTACCTCTTCTGAATGTCTTGGTATTTTTACAATATCATTTTTTAAGCCTCGTTTTAAAATTATTTGTTAATATTGATATTTTATTATCAAAATATAAATGGGATGTTAGCATTTTCCTGCAATTGAGTAGGAAAACTAGGTCTACCAGTAATTTTATACATTTTACTTCAGCTGATCTATTTGCTCCATAATTTAAAATTTTTGCTCATATCATGAAGTATAAATTTATTTTTTCATTATTTTACTCTTGTTCCAACAATATAAGTTTGCAATGTAATATTTAAATTATATTTTTAAATATTGAGATTCACCTGTGTAAAATAATTGATTTAATGCTTTGGTGTTACAGCAATTCACGACAAGTACAAAGACTGGAAGGAATTTTTGGTGAAGAGATTGACTGGAGCTAGAACTTTGCCTTCCAATATATATAGCAAATGGAATGAGAGTTTAAAGTCAAGGTTTAGGTATGTGGTGACTAGTAAGTTTCTATAGAGACTCTCATTTTATTCTTCTTGAATTTTTATTTTAATTTGTATAATTTCAGGTGCGGTATAAATTTAGAGGTAGTTGATAAAAACAGAATATCTCAAGTGAAAGTTGCTACAGTGAGGAAAATAATCGGGAAAAGATTGCATGTGAAATATTTTGACTCTGCCCCGGATGATAACGGTAAGCTCAATTTGGGTTTTTTTATGATACTTTCTCATATTTATTTACTGCTAGAATATTAGAATTGAGATTATATTCAAAGGATGAATATAGTTTGAAAAATAGTAGTAATATTATGAATTTTTGTGTAATTTTTTATGAGTGAAATTCATTGAAGTAAATGTAACATGAGCCAATTTGAAGGTATATTAGGGTTACATTTGTTTACGGTGCAAAATTTATATATCTTAGAAGGAAAAAACAGCTGTATCCTTGGTTCAGGTTTACAGTTATTTCTGGCAACATATGTATACTGTGTTATCCCTACTATTTTTATATACTTAGCAATATCTAATGATCTATTGAGCATATTTATATTTCTATCTATTGAAGTCTATATAGTGCTGATGGCATTGATTTGGTTTTTTGCACAATATTTGCTTGCGTCCTCATTGTCTCTAAGAATTGATACAATAGCTATGTCTGTGATTTTTATGTTGTACTTTGACTGGCCTACATGTGCCTTCTTAAGGTTCAAAGTAAATCTATTATTACTCTTAGCCAAAGAGTTAGCAGATTTAATAGAAATGTTTTTTATTCCATATAATTTAAAATGATTCCCAAATTAAATTACACCATTGAAAGGAAAATGATTTGTTTCTGTAAAATATGATTTTGTTGTGGGTGCTGATTAGAGATCATATTTCTTTGTACTCCAATAAATTTAGTATCAAAGTTTCCTATGAATCCCTTCAGTCTTATCAAATCACTTGTTTATTCCTGCATGAATTGGTGCACATATGAATGGTTTCTTTGCTTTCTTTACTCTTCAAATTCTATAATTTTGGCTCTGCTTACCCTATTTCCTCTGGCTTGACTGCTGTTTGTCATGCAGTGCCAAGGTTTCTTTCCAGCACTTCCATCTTGCTTGAATGCAGCTGATGACTTCTTTTACCACCTCTCCCAATCTGACTGCTATCAGTGCCAGTTAGAGGAAGTGAGTCTCTCTCTTGATTATTGTATCATCATGTTGGTTAAGTTTTCGTACATGTGATCTCCTATTTTACAGGCCATGCACTCTGTTTTGTTTTTGGTGATTCTCAGACCTTTGCCTTGTAAGGCAGTACTCCTCTGGCCACTTTTAATTCACCACTTCACTATTATCTCAACTACATCACCATTGTCTGCATACTCTATTCTCTAAAAAATCTTTTTGATAATCTAATCTACATTACTAACTTGAAGAAGACCTTGTAATGCGATTTGGCTGAGTCATGCTCCTAAGTCAAAGCTTCCTGTTTTTGCTAGATGGCTTCAAGACCTTTTATTTCTTGGTGTACTGTGGATGAGTGTGATATCTTTGAGACTTCATGGATTGCCAAAATCATTAAGATCTTGATCTCTAATTGAGGCCTTCCCCAGTCTGACAAATAATTTTCAAGTATTCATGTATGTATTTCAATCACTGGTGGATATTGCAGTTTCTGCTGAATTTCTTTAAACTTTTTTCCTAGTGTTACTGGCAACACTATAGATTCCAGTGTTTTCCTGTTTTTGCTGTATCTTCTCCCATTATATATTTGATCATTTTCTCTTTTTTCTGAGATACTTTTGTTTGTTTTCAGTCAGAAGTGATTCATATAGTATTTCATCAAGGGCTCTTAAAAAGGGAACTTTTATCACTGTATAAAATGGCTCTTAATGACACCCTATTTCTTTGGTTATTTAGAAAAATATAGTAACCAATATATTCCAGTTTTATTTAACACTTTCACACTAAAAGTGCATTAAAAAATTAGCGTAGGTCTCTCCCCCTAACAGCAGCCGTAGTGTAGTGGTTATTGATTGCTGTGGAAATCAGTTGTATCAGTTAATCTGTTACATTTTTTGTTTTCTGCTGCAAAGTTTCCTACCTCTATGTAAATGTTCTATCAATATTAATATTACATTCAGAATAAACTAATATCTGATTTTATTCTTTATTTCCTTTTTAGCTGAAGAATACTTAAAATCTTTTAATTAGTTTTTAATTAAGAAGACACAAAGACTTTCTTAGCTTATGGTATAAAAACTGAATAAACATGAGGGTGCTATTTGCATGTTTTCTTTGATCCATCACCAACTTTCTGCTCCTATATTTAATTCGTCTGTTCGAGAAACTACGGAAGGAGAAGGCAAGTATACTTTGTTCTCTTGCCTTTCTCCAGAGGTGTCATGACCAAAATACAAGGGTAAGGTGAAAAGTTCTCGGCCTGACAATGAAAGACGGCAATTTTTAGTTAAAATATTATTTTATTTTTCTACATAATCTCCCTTGACGTCAACACACTTGGTCCAGCGTTTTCCAACATCAGTATTCCTTTCTGGCTGTGAAAATATCCATCTACAGCCCTCTCAACTTCTTCATTGGAAGCAAAGCGCTACCCAGAAAAAAATTTATTAAAGTTTGGGAACAGATGGAAGTCTGAGGGTGCTAAATCAGGAGAATAGGGGGGACGGCCAAGCAAATCGTACCCCAAATCCCATAGTATTCCCATCACCAACGCACCTTTGTGAGCAGGTGCATTTTCCTGGTGAAAGATGATTTTTTTTTTCTTCAAGCCAGGCCTCTTCTTGCGAATTTTGGCATCCAGCTGGTCAAGAAGGTTGGAGTAATATTTGCCTGTAATTGTTCTGCCTTTTTCAAGTTAATCAATTAACAGGATCCCTTTCGCATCCCAAAACACACTGGCACCTTTCACACCTTTCCGGCAGATGCGATCAACTTCGCTTTCTTTGGCGCTGAACTACCAGCTTCCACCCACTGCTTCGACTGCTGTTTCATTTCTGGTGTGTAGTGATGGACCATGTCTCATTCATGGTGACAAATCACCGCACAAAATTGGTTGGTGCCCTCTTGAATCGGTCCAAACGTTGCTGCGAAAATCACTTGCGCATTTGCTTTTGATTCAGCAAATGCGACACCCACCTTGCGCAGAGCTTTCACATCTCCAATTCTTTGTGCAAGATGTTTCGCATCCTTTCTTCCAATACCCCCACAGCCTCAGCTATCTCACTCGCCTATCGTCCAACACGATATCATGCACCTTTTCAATGGTTTCTGGTGTGGTTGCGGTTTTTGGCTGTCCTTCACGTGGGTCATCTATGAGGGATATGCAACCACGTTTAAATTCAGCTGCCCACTTTTTAATGGTTGACATTGGAGGAGCAGAGTCCCCGTACAATTTTGTCAACTTCAGATGAATTTCCTTAGGGGTTAATCCATCCAAAACAAAGAATTTTATGGCCACACAATATTCAAGTTTATCCATTTTAACAAAAAACACGATAGACATCTACTGCAACAATACATGTAAACATAGTAATTGAGAGAACATGTTGAAACTTGTTTTACGAACTAATGACATGTGTGCCCAGGCAGGGATCATAAATTTTTGCTGATTGGAACGCCATCTCTGTGTCAGGCCGAGAACTTTTCACCTTACCCCACCTGAATTTCGTCAAGCTTAGTTGCTCAACCTGAATTTTGGGTATATAAACCCCAGGTTCTGACATCTTGACACCTCTGCCCTCAGGATGATGGCTGAGTACGCCATGGAAATGTTGTGCGACCAGCCAGATCTCACCTGCGTGCTAACCTGAGAGAATCTTCACCAAACAAATAATTGTTGCAACATGATGACCACTAAATCACAGCTGCTGTTGGGGAGTTAGGCAAATTAATTATGTGTTATTTACAGTTAGAAATTGATGAATTTTATGCAGGTTTTAAAATTATTTTTCCTGAGAAACTAGGTTGTGTTTGGTAAAACTGGAGTAGTGAATAACTCACCAAAGCCAGTAAATTTGTTTCTTATGTATCCAATATGCCCTACTAAGTTATGATGTGTTTCTAGAAAAATTCTTCCTTGGAAAGCCCATTAGATTTCACTTTCATTAAATTACCATTAAACTCCTTTTGCCTAATTTATAGCATTTATGCTTTGTCTTCATCATTGGAATGAGCAGTACAGTCCTTCCTGAACATTTACCATGGCAGTTCTTTATCAGCCAGTACACAACATACTCTTTGTCATTTCTTTTTCAGTAAGAGTTGCACCACATAAACTGAAAGCTATAAATCTAATCCTTCACTAATATTTACACAGTTTCGAATATTTTGGAGAATTTAACTGTTATGGATGGTTGAGGATATCCAAAACATTTTGATGTACCTACTTTTTAATTATTAAAAATTATGGCAATTAATTACTGTTCTGTGCAAATATGGTTACATATCTTTGTTTTTTGCATCTTACATTATCCACTTCTAGAGTAAATTTCCCTTGGTCCGGTGAAAAAGGTCAGGTTGGGATTTCACTGTGCTTTTTTATTTTTTCTGTCTTTGCTTTCATATTTAAGCAGTGGGAGGAAATGAGGGAGTAGTTGTCTCCTTCAAATGAGAATAGGGCATTAGATAGTCTGTTATAAAAGATGTTCTTTGCAAAGTGGTTGGTTTCACATCTGTAGTATCTGCCTGCTCATGTGAAAGATTTGTTAAAATAAAAAATAATACTATTTAAAGATATACAATAATTTAATCTTTCTTCTATTGTACTATCCTTGATAAGCTGTTTCCTCTGATAATTACTTCTTCGTTAGTAAACAATTTAATGATAACATTCGAAATGCCATCGTCGGTGGTGTATGGGTTTAGTGTACTAGCCTAGCAACACCAGGTTTAAATTCTGGTTAGAGTGTGGTGTTTTGCAAATTTCTTTGTAAATTGTAAATAACTATTTTTCCCTTTTAATCCGAATTGCTGTTAGGTGTTCATAGTTTCTATTTCTTTTTTAAAATAATATTTTCTGATTACTTCAGGATTTTGGTGTCATGAAGACTCGCCTCTCATTCATCCTGTGGGGTGGGCGCAAGTTGTAGGGCACCGGATATCAGCTCCTCCTGAGTATTTAGAGCGCTGTGAGAAACATCAGTATGATTCCAATGATGCAAGAGTCGACCTTTTCCCCACTCACCCACCTATACCATATCCTATTACAAGTGGTGTTGGTTTTGTGGAAGGAATGAAGCTGGAGGCTATTGATCCACTTAATCTATCTGCTATTTGTGCTGCTACGGTTATGAAGGTAAATTGTGTATTGACCATCTAATGTGAGTTGTATATAGGTATAAAATTTGTAATAAATAGTCATGTTAAGATTTGGCAATCTATTCGCGCACTTGGCTTGGATTTTTTTGAAAAACTACCATTTTCATATGATTATTGGTTTTTATAAATCGTGTATGTTTATTGAAAAAGTGATTAATTGACCCGACTCTCATTTGATCTGTTTTCTCACACTCCCACTATTGCTTCCAATTTGAAACTTCTTATCTCACATACTAATTTTTATCATTGAACTGTAATATATCATGGGGTGGAGATGTTAAGAATTCTTATTCTCTCTCACTCACCCCACTCATTCTCTTTTTACTAAACTTCCTTTCTTCATTCGAAAAGAAGTTGATACTGATTTTTAAGTGAACTCATCAGCATAATTTTCAAATAAGTGTTTTAGATGAAAGCTCACTAGAACTTTTTAAACCATTTCATAGAATAAGAATTACAATATTTGTTATCATTCTTCTAGTATTCATTTTTCTCTCATTGCTCCTTCTCATTTTCTTATTCAACCTTGTCTGGATGACAAATTTTATGTAGTTTTGAATCTTTTGTGCAGTTCTGAGTGTTTTATAAGTTCACATAAAGAAAGAAATAAACTTACAGTAAATGATTTGGAAAGGAAAGTGCTGAATATCGGGTCTTATCAGTATTGAGACCTCATTTTATTGTAATTGCCTTCATAAAGTATAATCCTGTTAATTTTTTCTGTTAACATACCAAAAATATTAGCAAACTCTCTTATATTTTATTTGATGGCTATGAAAATTTTATTCCCCTCTCTTTTCATTCTCTAGTAATGTTGTAATGTTATACTAGACTTAAATATGAACTCCAGAATGAACAAGGTTAAATAAGGTATGATAAAAGTCCTAAGCTTATGGTGGACTTGTGCATGAAATTCATCCCTTGTGTTTTATTTGTTATTATGGCTCTTCGAATGGTTACTTTCTCAGACTCTGTAAGGTGGTAGGCTTCAAAATTGGGTAAATAATAGCTCTAAATTTACCCACTTTTGACATACTGCAGCATCATGAGTAAATTCTCTCATTTTATACTCTTCTTTGTTGTCTCTAATAACCACAAATAATATTTTAATTCAGTTTTTCTGAATGTAAGACTCTGAAGGAGAATTTTTGAATAATTTTTGCTATTTTAAGGGGTTAATTTTACCACAAGTCAAAAAAAAAGTTCCTATGACAAAAGTCATTGCCAAAGGAAATAATGATATTTGATCAAAGATCTAAATGCAATAAAACCTCGTTTTTTTAAATTGAAGGAACCATATCTATGCAGCCTCAAATATTCCGGGATTAAATTAAACAAAAGAGTAATAATTGTATATTCTATCATTTCATTACTGTAGAACTAAACTTATATTGTTTTGTCTTTCTACTCTTCCTCTTAACGTAATGTTATGATAGTTCAATCGTTAAAATAGATATTTTTTTAAGATATTGACTACATATTCTGCAAACAACTATCATTTCCATGCTTTTAGCAGAGGTGCAATCATTAGAAGCCATGGAGAAGTACATTTGCACATTTTGCTTTTTGGTTTTTGAATTTCATTTACAAGAAATCTTGAAATAGAAACACATTGAAAGTATTTAATACTTTAATAGTATGATGATTGTAGGAACTAGAAGCATGGAAGCAGTTAAAGTTTTCACATATATTTGTGGTTCATTGAAGTGAAAGAGGACCTAAAGTTTTACATGTATTTTGAACGATCTATACCAGGGGTGGGGAATATTCGTTACTGGAAGCCTGTGTAAGAAACAGCTATGGAGCATAATATTTCATCAGGCTGCACTTAATTAGTGTATTGCTTACCTGCATATAATTTACGTAACCCAAGAATATAATGAAGGAAAATGTATGTATTCATAAGTAAACCTTAGTTGAATAAATTTGTTTTATTTCCATTTGACATCATTGGTCATTCTGGTTAACAAATATCATAAAAAAAACATGCATTTGCTTATAGAAGTGAAGGAAAGACCATTTGTGTCCCTAATACTGCAGGTTCTACACTTATTATTTAAACCATGAGGTGGTTTAAATCATGTGGTCTTTTCTGGTGATAATCCATGACTTTGAATAAGCTAATATGTCAAAATCGCCAAAATAAAATTAATGGGGTTTTACTAAACTAGATATATCACCAGTATTATGTACACTCCTGTTTTTAAGTGAGGAAGAGTTGTCTAAAATGAGGATCAAAGAGTTGACCCATTTGCTGCAGAGGGTTTGCTTAAGGGTTGTCCTTAAATGATGTCACACTCTTAGATGGATTGGGCCTGGGGGTTTTTTGACACTTGGTCACATATGGTATGAAGCTCCATGGTACACTTTATGACAGAGGGTGTGAGTCGGAAATTCTAAATGCATCATTTATGGATAGTCCCCATGGCATTGAATGGTAGTCAATTGTTTTTATCATAGATATGATAAGGATGACTCATGTGTGAGTAATCCAAGTTGAATGGCTTTATCATGCAACACTGGAGATAAAAATTAAAGTTATGGAATTCAAGCAAGATATAAATATCTAAATCTTTTAAAATTTTATGAGTATTTCTTCATATTTATTAGAGAAAAGACAATGTAATAACTTCCAACTTTTGCAGCCTTCTCTACAGAGGCTGAATTAACCCCTTACTGGGGGCAGTAGGTTTTTCTTAACCAATTGTGTGTTGGGGAGGGTAGTCTCTCACAATATTTTATCAGCTCACCCGTAAGCACTCTCCCCACTGTGTGAATGTCCCATGCCATAAGGCACTTACCCAATTTAAGGGGTTAATGTGCCAAGTACATGAAACATAAAGGCAATTGTGATACTTTTCATGCACAGCTAATTTTCATTCTAACTTTTTAAACTATTCATCTCTTTTAAGCATTTTTGAAAGGTTCTTGTAGATTAATTCTTCATTACTCCACCGTCTTTAAGGGAGAAGCCTGGTTCCTTCCTCGTTAATTTCCTAATGAGGAAGCCTGGATCCATCCTAGTGGCCACATACATCTGTAACATCTGCTATGCTTGTCGTAGGCGGGCTAGAGAAAAAACATGTTTGGGATTTGACATTTATTTCGGACCATATAGTTTTATCCTTGTAGTTATTTGTTTATTGTTTTGTAATGCAACCAAGTTATTCTCTACATCTTAATTGCCTTCCTAAAGAGATAAATGTTTGACGAGTTTTGTTTTTTGTGTGATGGTATTCTTGAAAAAAATCCTCTTGAGTGTAAAATATTATAGCAAGAAATTAATGCCAAGTAAGGTTGAAAAAGCATTCTTTTTTGGATAAAATTTGATATTTTCAAAATTAATGACTCAAATTATTGTAAACTGAAAGATAACTTCTCGAAAATAGTGAAACTTAATTTTTCCTTTGGTCATTTACTTATAAGTTTATATTGTTAAATATTTTTACTGATTTTTCTCCAGGTACTTCAGGAAGGCTATATAATGATACGGATCGATTCGTATGATGCAGATGCTACAGGGTCAGACTGGTTTTGTTATCACAGCAGCTCGCCTTGTATTTTCCCAGTTGGATTTTGTGACCGCAACAGTATATCTCTCACTCCTCCAAAGGGTTATGAAGCTGGCGATTTTGATTGGGATACTTATATGAAAGAGAATGGTGCTGTTGCTGCACCTGTCTCACTTTTTAATAGGGTAAATGACAACTTATTTCATAGTATGAATTTTCTTTGTAAACCTTATACCCTATACCTATATACCTTCATAAGGTATACCTTACCACATGAATTCCTGCTTGATGTAATCTGTGATTGGGTAATTCATCTTTTGAGAAGTAGCTTTTACTGAAATTTTTCTTTTATAAAACTTGCATGCTCATGAAAGAAGTGAAATTGCACTGTAGGGTGAAAAAATATTACTGCTGTTTGAGGAAGGTAAACCAAATTATTTTTATGTTAAAGAGGATCCACCACTGCCAAACCAAACTGGAACCCTCTTTTTCAAACATACTGATATCACAAACAGGGAGAACCATCAGTATCAGACATAAACCAGGTGGTGGTTTTGCACTTATGAGTTTGCCAAATTACTCATTCTTGGGTGGCCTTGCCTCTACTCTTTAGTTATTTCTGTCGGTTTTTGCCACAAGCTGCTTTTGTTTTGGTGGCCTTAACCATGTTTTTTTCATTGGCTGAAGTGTTAATTTCATTATACATTTTCTTTTAATTTTTCATTCAGTTAAGAATATGTAAGCATCATTCTCATATTGTTTTGTTGAGAGATTTCCATTATGGAAATATTTACATATGTTTGTAACTACCTTTAAGGCATAGTTTATTGGTAGAATTTAGCTTTACTCTCCCCTTTTATTACCTCCTGTTTGGAACAAAATTATTTGTAAATTGAGGAACACTTGTATTAGTTAAAGTTATTGTAATTGTTTTTAAGTTACAAATTTAAGAAATATTTCAGAGTTGAGGAAAGTTTATCCTCTTTTGATAAAATTATGTCTACCAAACAAACTGAGCATGCAATTTTCAACATTCCATAATTAATTGCCTTCCTGGTGAAAATGACATTTTCTATCTTTACAATTGCAAATGGCTCTCTCAAACAATATGTGTATTATTTTATCTATATTTCAGCTTCTTTGAAATTGTTGATTTGCTGTTATCTTATGTATCTGGTACATTTTCTTCTTGGGTATGAAGTATTTATGAATTGATATGGCATGGTAGTTCAGTGGTTAGAATACCTTCCCGGGAAGTGGGAGACCTGGGTTTGAGTCCCAGTCATGGCACTTTTTCACTCCTGTTATTCCTTAATATTTAAATCATGAGATAAAATACCTATTATGGCAAATTTAATACTTGGTAGATTGTATAAACACTATAAAATGTTGTAATTTGATGAAAAGAATTATAGTAGTCTATTATGTGAAAAATTGTCGATTTGTGCATGAGCTGATAAAGTGTGGAAAATATGGATAACCATGACAAAATGGAAATTAAAGTTAAACTGAAGATTATATTATACATTATGGGTCTAAAGACACTTTCATACTAACTTTAGATTTAATTTAGATACCAAAGAGTGCTGCTATATCGTGTTGTTGATTTTAAAAATTGTTATATCTATCATATAGACTTCACTTAGAAGAAATCTCATGTTAAAAGAATTAAGTAAAAGTAACTTTGATTAGTTTCTCATAATGTGCTCTTGCTTGAGTACTAAATTTCTCATTTTTACATGAATTATCCTGAGAACCTAATTACTGGCAGCAAATGAGAAAAATTCAATGTTTCAAATTTTGAGTGATGCAAGATTTCCTCATTTAAGAAGTATGTTAAACTTAAGGGTTTTGCAGGAGTCATCGCTTACTGATTGCTAAATTGTTTCAAAGTCAGGGATAATTTGTACTTGGCATAGGATGCTTGTGCCTTCATTATTGGAAAGAGGATATTGCAATTGTTTTGTTTTTCTGGGGAAATGCCTTATATGCTATTTTTCATTGAGAATTTGACATCTTTGATTCTGTAATTTCCACCAAAAAAGCTAACTCGATTTTTTCAAGTCAAATTAACTCATCAAAACACTTAGTGCTCTACTGTATGCTGCTTCCTGATTGTGATGATTTAATGCATGATTTGTGATGCCAAACTCTACAGTAGGCTTATCTATGTGGTTCTATCAGTACATTGGTCCACAGGTAATTAGTAACTCTGTTGGATTAATACTTGAATGATTGATTTTGTTGCAGGAAGTGCCTGTACATGGATTCAGAGAGGGTATGCGCTTAGAGGCAGCTGATTTGATGGACCCTCGCCTGGTTTGTGTAGGAACAGTATCTCGTGTTGTAGGACGCTTGCTTAAAGTTCATTTTGATGGATGGGAAGAGGAGTATGACCAGTGGTTAGATTGTGAGAGTCCTGATGTATATCCTGTTGGTTGGTGTCAGCTGGTTGGACATCGTCTAGAAGGTCCTCGAAATAGAAATTCAAATGGTAAGATGTGCTACTTTAAAAACTCTGTTTCAGCCTTCTATTCAAATTTGTAGCATGAAATATTGATTACTTGACTCCCAGAGGTTGTGAGCTAAAATTAAAATTTAAGTTCTACAGAAATTGTAGAATTTTGCAAGGTGCTTAAGTTTCTTATCACTAATGGCTACTTTTATATATTATCTCTAATTACGAACTATTGCAGTCATAAAATAACTGCCATATATGTAAAGTTTAAAGTTTTCACTGTTTGTATGATTACCATAAACTTTATTTGGTTATAAAGATTTAAGACATACTTGAAGCATAATAATCATAGAGGTTTGCTATCCTTTTGATAGTAATGTAAATAATTTTCATAAATATTAATTATGCAATTAAGTTTTCTTATGTAAATGGAATTTTTAATAATTTCCTAAATAGTTGGTTATTTTTATACTCATATTGGTTTCTCTCTGACATTTTTGACATTGAAAGAACAGAAAATTGGAACACAGCTGTTAATGGATTATAGGTTTAAAAACACTCTGTTAACTGTGTGTAAGCAAACAGCTTATGGAATGTTTTTAAACCTCTAATAAATCATTCGAATTATCATAGCCTAAACCCATGAATTTGGATCTGCAGAATTTCTTCCTGCAGTGTTATTTTACAAACTTCATTCTGATTAATAGACTTATGTATAATTATATTTATCTGTATTTTATCTTGATTTTTAACTTTTCACTTATATGCGTGCACATACTTGTTAAGAATCCTCTGAGCAGTACCTAATGACCCTTATCTCTAAGGTACTAAATAAAAAAATTATCACAAACTGATACAATATCTTGTAATTATACAGTCATTTTAAATTTATCTTTCTTATTTTGTGGTGGAAGGTACTTAGCCTTAAGATCTCTAAATTTTGAAGATTAAAGAAATATGTTTGAAAGTTGCCTGGATCTCTAGTGACTCTGTCATTGTCTTAGTATTATTATTATGAAAATATTACAAATTGGCGAAGGAGGGGATCTTAAGATATTAAATATTAATAATATTATTTGTACAGTCATTATTGAGAACTATCAAAATGAAAATCTTTCTATGAACAGCTTCAGCTGCGAAAAAGATGAAAAAGAAACCACGAAGACGTCATAAAAAAACCAAAGGTGCCACTCCTCATCCAAAGAGGAAGAGTCCAGTGACGGGACCAGTACGAATAAGTGATCGGTTCCACCATGAACCTGCTCAAGCTACTAAGCTGACGTCAGAAGATCATGCAGGTCAGTATGGATCTGTTTCAATGTCCATTGAAAGCCTCTTATCTGGAAGTTTTAGCCATCCATTTTATGGATCCTTGATTTGCTGGCGAGAGAACTATTATCATAGACAAAGTGATTCGTTTCCCTTCATTAGGTAGAATAGTCCATTTTTTAGAATATTTTCCTCTGGCCAATACTATGTACAGTAACCTAGTTAAGGAGATATTAGATACCATATGAAAAATCCAAATGTAACAGTCTGTAGCATTTAGCTCCAATAACCACCACCATCAAGAGGGAGAGGTTTACCCTTACAAGAGGTGGCACAGTGGGAAGGCCAACTAGCAAGGGGTGATTGAATGTGAGGGTGCAGTCAACAATACAACCTAGGATGGGAACTTCTAATACAATTTAATATATCCAAGAATATGCAATCATCCATTGGGTGCCTCATGGAGAAATTTCCATATTAAGTTTAAAAAAATCTTAACCAATACCAAATTGCTTAGAAACACTACTAAAACAGGAGAATTATTGATAAATTCTAGTAGTAGTAGTAGTAGTAGTAATGTTGTAGTAGTATTTTTAAAAGTGCTTCGACAGCTACATTTACATTTTAGCCCTGCAAACCGCCAATGGCGCGTGGCAGGGGGTGTAAAACATCTATATCCCTAACTACCCTGGATAGCTATTAGCTTCTCTGATACTTCACGGGAAAAATGACCAAAAATATCTATCCGTCCTGGCAACTATTTCCCTGTATCGCTTTTTTGTTTTCTTTCGAAGATTACGTGTGTTACTATTACTAGCTGGGATGAGAAAATCAACTATCTCCTCCCCGAGTTCATTAGTGACAAATTTATCGAAAAGCTTCCTACGGTATTCAAGTCTTCTATCACTAAGCGAGTTCCATCCGAGGGATTCTATCATTGCCGAAACACTACTGTCAAAAATGAAATCTCCCTTAACGAACCTAGCTGCCCTATGTTGAACCATCTCAAGGGGATGTTAATCCTACTTCGTGAGGATCCCAAGTCGCACAACAATACTCAAGGAAATGACGAATCAGGGAAAAGTGCGCTATTTCTTTTACACTCGATGAGCAGCCCCTCAGAATTCTACTGGCTAAACTTTGCATCATATTCGCTTTACCTACTATGCTTTGAATATGCTCTTTGAAGGAAAAACTACTACTGAGTGTAATACCTAGGTATTTATGATGCCTCACAAACTCCAACAGATATCCTGAAATATTATAGGGTGTGCGGGTACCCTTGGCGGAATGCATAAAAGTCATAGCTACGCACTTCTTTACGTTCAAGTCAAGCTGCCAGTCACTGCACCAACCTGAAATAATGTTCAAATCATTCTGCAAACAACCAATGTCGTCCGGAGTTACGATCTCTCTGTAAATAACAGTATCATCGGCAAATAGCCTAACCTTACATCTAACATCCACTACATCGTTAATATAAATTTGGAACAAAATCGGACCTAATACACTACCCTGCGGAACACCGGATGTGACACAAACCTCAGCTGATAAAATTCCGTCCAATGCAATTCGCTGCGATCTGTTTCCTAAAAATGATTTTATCCAATCAACAACTTGTTCGTTTATCCCGTAAGCAATCAACTTATGGATTATTTTTTACATTCGATACTCTGTCAAAAGCTTTTCTAAAATCTAGAAATACAGCATCTGTATTGGTACCCTTATCAGCTGCTTTAACTAAGTCATTGACAAAAAGGGCTAACTGGGTATCGCATGACCCACCCTTACGAAAACCGTGTGGACATTTACTAATTGCCCCCTTATCACCTAGAAAACACATAATTGAACTGGCAATAATATGTTCAATTATTTTACAGAAAGTTGATGTTAAAGATATCGATCGGTAGTCTTCCGGTTTCGAGGAACGCCCTTTCTTAGGAACTGGAGTGATATGCTCTCTTCTCCACGACATAGGTACAACTCCCTCATCCAAGGTTTTCCTATAAAATACATAAAGAAAGGGAGCATGCTCATTCGCCAGTGTTTGAATAACAAGCGATGGTATACCTTCTGGTCCTGGCGCTTTCTTCTTGTCTACCGCTCTCAACAACTTTACTATTCCATCCACTGACAACTCGATTGGCCCCATCTTTGAATCAACCCGCATAGAAAATTCGCTCGTGCGTCCATCGTCTAAAGTAAAACTAGCTAAGGTCATTTTGCACGTGAACTCCCACTGGGAATCAATCCCAGGAGCGCTTTTGCTGGAATCAAATGTGTTGCCCACTTGGCTATCTGGGAGCCCAATTGATAAGTTCACTGAGTAAAATTGTAAGATGATAGTTGTGTATGGTATCAAATGTTAAGTCATCAAAACAATAGTTCTCTATGCTCTGGACACAATAGTGGAGAGTGTGGAGAAAGAGTGAGGTGGTGGAATTTGGGCCAATTACCAAGGTGAGGTGGGCTGACAATAATAGCACTTGACATGCCTCAGAATTGTGCTGATATCTCAAATTGTGTGTAATCTAGGTAACAGGAAAATGTCTTGATTCAGAGATAAAAGAATATACAATATAACAACATTTTCCTTTTCTGTGAAAGGTGGTTTTCAGTTCTATGAATAATGGAATACTATATTTGCAACATATATGATCTGAATTAAAAGGGAGGTATTAAAGATAAGGAATGAGATTATGAAAGCGAGTTATTTGAAATTTTGTTTTATGTTATGCACAACAAACTCTGGAATTTTTCTCCAATGGCTGAACTCTTTTGTGTAGATATGGTGTGCATTTCTTATGGAAGATGCAGTAATAGGAGTCATGGAAATGTATACTATTGAAGGTCTTTGTGTGCCTAATAGCCTTTATGGAACTGAATTTCATTTTGAAATGCTATTTTTTATATCATCAAGGAAAATATTTTAGTGCTAAATTATGTATTTTACTTTTTGAATTTATACCATTTTAAACATTTTTTCTTTAATTAATCATCTTTATTAAATATTGTTGATTCCTTACTTTAGAGGTAAATATTGTTGATAGATATCCCTTTAAAATATTTGCATCCTCCTTGTTCCAGGTTCCTATTCCACATGATATTACTTAGGTTCATATTCATAATATTAGTATGCTAATGAAATTATTTTCTCTTGTCCCCAGTAGCGGCAGAAGCAATACCTGAAGGGAATGGGCTGCCAAGTATGGAACCTGAGATGGGTCAGGAGCCAGCTGGGCCAGATCAGTCTCTTCCCATAGCCTCAGAGCCTTCTCCACCCTCATCCTTACCTGAGTTGCCTCGAGAACGAACAGCCACTTCATATATAAATGTATATATTCACATCTCTTCTTTGATCAGAAATTGTTCATCTGAAGTTTGATTCATCAAAGGCTTTTATTCACAGCCTCTATTTCCTTCCATGCAAAATTTTTGCTAGAGAATAGATATCTGCAGATTTCTTATATCCTCAGAAACCAAGCAGCTAGTATAATAGAACCAAGATGAGATGGTGAGCCCATAAAAGAAAATTACATATCTGAGAAATGTGACTTTCAATCTTTTTAACACAGTATTTTTCTCTAAATACCAAAAATAGCCAAAATTGTAGATTGCATCAAATTCTACAAAAAATACAAATTTATCAAAGAATGAATTATTAGCAAAATAAGTGTATTAGAAATCAGTGAACAGTTATGGTTTTAATTCTATTGGCAAAAGTGCTTTGACAGCTTAGGTCATTTAGCACATAGGCCTCCACTGGGAATTGAACCCATGTCCACTTTCTCTGAAGTCAAATGTGTTGCTCATATGGCCATCTGGGAACCCTAAACAGCTATGGTTCTGTGATATATAGGAAATATATTCTACAATAGCCATTTAAAATGTTGTTAACAAAAATAATTTATTTGGGAAGTAATAGTGTTATTTTGAAGTCATGATAGTAAACAGTCTAGGAAATGAAAAGATGACAGAATCACATTTATTTACTTTGAGATTGTTTGAGTTTGATTAATCAATGAAATCTCCAAGGAGGATTAATTTATTTTTGGAACTAAGCTTAGGAAGATTACCTCAATGCATCCTTAAGCTGATGCTTTAAATGCCTTGATCATTTTTCCGGCCTTTTTTAACTAAGTTCCTCATGTCTGTTTTAAGTATTCTTAAGAATATCATGTAAGTTAAATACTTTTCTGTGATTCCAAGAAAGAAGTATGCTAAGTGAGTAACTTAGGATTGTTTATTACAAATTTAGGTAATTTGGTTAAATATTGTATGAAAAGATGAAAAAGTTCGTGGGCTTTTGGGTGTTAGAGAAATATTAACTGGATTCTGTTTCTATAAACTTACTATTACTACCTTATTGTGTGCAAGATATGCATCATAATTATTAAAAAGAAAAGTTTGTAAGATTTTTTCTATTCATGATCTGTATTATGTTACAGTTACAATTAGACTTTGAAATATGGTAGTGAACATTTTTTCTGTGTTATTTACTCAAAGTTATGGCTTCTACTAATTAATATTTTCTCCATTCATTTACTTTAGAGTACAAGCACCAGTGGAAAATTCATTCCACGTTTGGTCGACTCAACAGGGATTACAGAAACAGGGGAGTTAGTCCCAGTTGAATGGAATGTGTTTGATGTAGCTCAATTCCTCAGGGTGAATGATTGTGCCACTTATTGTGACTGCTTTAGCCGTCAGGTGAGTAATGCTTTAACCTTAATGTGTGCTCATTAACTGTTGCCCAAATACTTTTCACGGGTTACCTTATGAGCATGATTTATGATCTGTTAGTTGTCTTCGTTAAAGAGGTAAGAATACTTCATTATCTATTTTCTGTTTTATGTACTTGTACACATAAGTTGAGATTCTGTTGGAAAATACTGTATTTTTAAAGAATACAAAAATTTCTATGATTTCACAATCTTATATCATAATAACTGGATTCAGTTACACTTACATCATAAGACTTCAAGAATGTTTTTAAAGACTGATATGTTTAATAACTTGTCATGCAGTTAAAACTGCTTTTAGTGATATTGCAACGTTCCTTAAAAATGTTCTATAGTGGACAGGTTTAAATCACGAGTATTCAAATATCAATCCTATAAATCAGGACCTTGCAATTTCCCATAATGGGCGAATTTCTGCTGTGTACAGGTTCCATTACAAACAGTTTCCGCTATAAAACTGTAAAAACAATTTTATAAAAAAATCTATTTAAAAAAATTACCTCTTTTTTGCAAGATTATAGGGTTTTGCAATTTAACTCTCATCTGGCCTTCTGTATCTCTATCCTTTAGTTAAAGAATTTGTCCATCTTTTCAGTACTATGTAATAATGCCAATATTACTATTTTCATGTGACATACTTAAAAATCTAAAAATAATTGCTGAATTATTGTAATAAATTACATATTAAGAATTTGTAGTGTTTCTCATGAGTATTTTTAAATACTCATGGGAGATATTTTTAAATATTCACTGCCAGCATATACGTATATGCGTGATACCAATCCAGGTATCCTTCTGAGCAGCTGGTTTACCTTTTATCAGCCCCGATTTTGCTCACTTTCTCACTATTTGCTTATTTTCAGTACTCTTTGCTTAAATTTTGACTTTATGCACCAGCGAGTGGATGTGGAAATTTGTTACATGCAGCATGTGAAGGCATAAAATTCGTGTAACTTGTAATAATATTTCACAATTTAGCTCTAATTTCATTTTATTTTCTTTGTAGAAGGTAGATGGTAAGACACTGCTATCTCTCACGGAAGACCAGGTCATGGAAATTACAGGCAAGATAGTTGGACCATCCCTTAAAATTTATAACCTTATTAAGCAGCTGAAAATGAAGGTTAACCCTGCCCAACAAAGGTTAAAAGCCAGTTTCAAGAAACATCTGTAGCCAAGTGATCGATTGTGCATTGCATTTTTGAATCGAGTGTGTGTATGTGGATGCGTGAATGAGTGCTAAATGCAGCAGCGATAAGAATTTTGCTAGGTTTTTTTTACACACAATCAGAGGTGAACATTTTTCTATAGAAACCTCTTTGTTTACCATAACTCTTAATGATTTGCAGTTGGGATTGTGTATGGATTCCCAAAGATATTTTAGCTATATAAATGAAATTTAGATTAGGAAGGAGTTGATCCATGTACGAAATACAGCATTTCATATGGTTGAAGAGGTTCTACAAACATGACAAAATATTTTTTCATGTAGATTTTAAATAATAATGTTCCTTTGATGAATTTACAAGGGATGACATATAATGTATGTGAAAATTAATATGAATTGTATGTAAACTTCATCAGAGTAGATTTATCAAATTGTTTTATATGATTAGTAGAAACTTAAAACTAAGGTGATCAGCCCTAAAAAATCTCTAATACTTTTTTCTATACGAATTTTACTAGTCATCATGGTGAAACCTCAATCTAATGTTTGCATCCAGCTTATCTCATTTTATATCATTTGTGATGTAAGGCAATGTTCTCCCCTTTCTTCAATTCATTAATCACTAATCCTTTGGCGTATAACGTAACCTCTACCTTATATTTTTTCTATGCATAATATTTAACAAATCTGCATCTTTTGTCATAAGTTGTGTTGTTTCTGCCTTCTTTCTGGCATGTTCATTAAATTGCAATCCTACATTTTAAGGCCTGCATACTTTATCTTGATATCATAATATCATCCATTTTTTTCTTTTACAAGAAAGTGTATAACATTTTTAGAAGACAAAATCGAAGCAACCGAAGTTCTAAAGATAATTTTTTTGATCTAAAATGATTCTGAATCATTTCCCAATCTTATACGACCAAAAATATTTAGAAACATAAATATTACCTTATAAATTGTTGAAGTATCTGGTGTTTTTCAGAGAAATATCACCTAAGCAATGTGCTTTGATAAAGAGGGCCAAGTTTCGTTTCCCTATTTTGAATTTAATTAACCTAACAGTTGACATTAAATCTCTGTGAGATTGTTAGGATTGAGTATCTTCCCTTGTCTGGACCTGGCAGATAATCTCCCTATTTGTATAAATTGCTTTTGAAACAGAGGAAAGAAAACTTCTTGAGCCCATGTGTGAAGCTGTTGTCATTGTTGAGCTATTTTTAACTGAGAGATTTTTGAAAAATAGTAATTGGAGGTATCTTCATTGTTGCATTCTAAAATCTACGTAGTAGATTTATGTGCAATACTCAAATCCAATCTTATTTTTCTCCATCTTTTATTAAAGAAGCTCATATTCTTCCTTTTTGTTTATTTTTTTTAGAGGAACCTCAACATTAAATCTTTGAGAATAACATAAATTATGCAGCACTAATTTTAGCCATTCAATAATTATTGACCTGCACCAGTTTCATTTGCTGTTATCTATATATACACTTTAAAGTTAGGTTAGTTTATGAAAAGGTAACTTGAAGATTTGCTAATTCAACTTTTGTTACAATTTCGTACCTTTCTTGTGTATATTACATTTAAAAAGTTTCCAGCTTCATGAAATTTTTCATCATCACGAGAAGATACTAGAAAGACATCTGCCAGTGAAGAATTGATATCATTCTCTTTGGTGACCTCATTTTGGTGGAGGGTTTGCCCAAAATAAAGTTTTCCACCTGTGTTGCACTCACTGTTACTAAGTTACTGTATTTGCATTTATTTTTTACTAATTTTAAATTACTTGAAACTTTGGTATTGTGTGTAATTTTCCATATTTCTCAGTGTCAATATTTATTGTGTACAGAGGCATTTAAACAAAGTGAAATCCTTATCATTCACCTCCTTGTTTTTATATTTTTTACTTTTCTAACCCAAGATAATTCCATCTCATTACTTGATAGTAACATTTTTTTTAATAAAAGCGATACTTCAATGACTTATGTTTTTGCTTTTAACCATATGCTTGGATATCATGATTATCCAAGAACGTTTACGAGGTTCTTGGCTTGAGCGTTGAGTGAGTGGCTAGCTAAGTGGCATGTGTAAGTGATAAACTTTACGTGTTGGTTGCTTGGTCACTTAAAACATGCTAGATTGAGGTATCACTTTGTATTCATGTGGCTGATATTTTTATATACTAAAATATTGGATTGGTTGTATGCAATATTTATCAGTTTCTCCATCCCTATGTGGAATATCATTTCATAAGATTTTATTGGTATGTGTTCATCTGTTTATAAATATCATAATTTCTGCTTGTCAAATGTTTAGTCCAATTAACATATTTATATTTGCTTATTGAATCTATCTGCATTGTATCATATTGAATTTTATATCTCACAAGTAAATTCCATTTCCCAACGTGAATGTTTAGCTCACTTTGAAATCCACTGGGCTAGTGGATCAAGTAAGCTAAAATTTTGGACTTACATGTAAGGGAAGTGAATTCCATTTATTTTTTGTGAATTGAGGGTAATATTTCGGTTATTATGAAACTAGGGTTGAGTGGATTATGTCAGTGCATCTAATGATATGTCTCTTGAACTTATTAAATTATATTTTTTCAAAAAGGAAGTTTTCTTCTTTGAATCGCGCGCTCTCAATGGATCGAGACGATCTCTTCGAGCTTCTGCCGTGCGACGCTAGATGGCAAGGCTGCTCACATTCGCTGAAAACGGGATGAAACCTTTAACACTGTTGTTTTCGGAATGAGGTTACCTTAATTTGATGTATTATTTCTTGAATTGTATTGAAAACACACATAACTATTTTTTGTGATATTTTCCCCCGAAGATTGTCAGCTTGACGGTGAGTTTGTATAAAACAAAGATTTCTTCACCGAAACTTTTCCGTTTGACATATATTAACAATTACGCTCTAAGCATTTTCAATAATGTTATTGTTGAAATGATGGGCTTACGTTTTCCTTGTTTATAACTACGAAGCGCAACATTTTAGTGTAGTTGTCTCATTAAATTTTAACCTCCATTTGCAACTAAAATATGAAGTGATGAATTAAATTAATTACAGTGACACAATCGGAAACCGAATCATAACTTTATACTAGCTTTCAGTGATATTCTCTGTGATGCTTTAGCAAGCAGATGTATATCTGAAGCTTCCCGCGCGTCCATTAGTTAGGCGTCGCGCGTCGGATGTGGGCATGAAAAATAGTCCGTCATGTTTTTATCTTCTGCAGTAAATTCAAAGCTCAACCTGTCGGTTTATTAACACAGATAGTAAGTTCGTAAATAAAGTAACACTGTTTTATGTATCTCAAAACAATCAATCTGTATGAATTTTTTAACATGAAAAACGTGGTTGCGGAATGATACAAGCGTACGTCCCGGAACAGTTCAGCTGTTTCCCGCCAAAGATATCCTTACAAACCGCTGTTCGGCGCTGTGTGAGTGGCATGGCGTAGGTATTTGTGTACTATAAGTGTCATTTTTTCTGTGTTAGAAACGGTCTAATACAGAGTGATCTCAGTGGGTTTCGTCAAGATATGTCAGTATTTGTCATAAGTGGGGAGAATCGACAACTTCGTGACTTTAAAATCAACGAAAAAGAAGTCGTCGGCAGCGTTAGCAGGTAAGCCATACCACATTTCGGACGACGCGCCTTCGGAGTGGGCGGGCAGTCCTCGCTATCAGCGTTTGGTGTTTATGTTGGTGTTAATGAACGATTTACAGTTTTGGAGTGATAAGTGATGTTATGGCATATCATGAAACATTGATCGGGTGAATCGAATGGTCTGGTCCGATATTTGTTTCTGATGACGGAGCCGGTGACATAGTTTACCGAACGGCGAGTATGCCGGTTGGTCAGCTGTTTTAGTCGCGCCATATCCCGAGGAACATGTGGTTCTAACGACATTGGCATGTTATTACGGCATCATTTGATGGATTAGCCTTTCGTTTAATTGAAGTTAAGGGACGAATAAATTTGAAGCCGTGGGTAAAGCAGCATTCTCGGATTTGAAGAGATCTACAGCTGATCTGTAAACCACGTGTCTGTGAGCTGTCGAAGATAGTACTGAAAACGAGTTACAATAAGGATTGTTAATTTTTTAAACAAGTTTTCATATGGAACCACTTGAAGAGATTAGGCAATTTTCTGAGAATTATTCTGGAAGTTTCATCGATTTTCGCCTTCGTAGGATTATCAACGCGAAGTGTATTGTTGTCATCGTTCACTTACTCTGGAATTGGATTTTCTTCCTTTTTCTGATTGTGTTTAGTGTTATTTCATGATAACTTGACTCACTTGTGGATAAATAAGTTTTCAGTGGATATGATTTGGATGTTACGGTAACTTTTCCTTTCGTTATTCTGTGATATCCAAGTGAAGTTAAAATCTCTTGTACTCTAACTTCTGCCAGTGATGTAATGACAGCGTTTAGGGTAGTGTAGCTGAATAACGGAAAACAGTATTTCCGCTAACTATTGCGTAGGATCTTCAGTACGTCAAGTACCACGCCTTAAAGATGCAGGTGATGGTTGTCATGGAAACTGATTTAGGATAAATGATATAATTTTATTGGTTTATCCACATTCTCTAAAATTAGACAATCTTGTTGTTCTCCAAGTTAAGGTCTAGGTTACATAAGCAGCGTAGCGAGTAGCATTTTCGATTTCGGCGATGCATCCTTGAGCGTCTCGCCAGCTGTTGTACCGTCTCTGGCGAAATGTATTTTGGACTCGGGTCGGGTGCCTCTCTCAGTCCCGTATTCACCGCCGCCGTGGAAATTTTCTGTTCCCGTAGTGGTTGATGGATGAGCAGTAGTCTGCTAACGGGACAAACTTTTATTAATTAATCGGAAATATTTTCATTTCTTATCGCTCCTTGTCTGTGATGTGATCTTATCTCGTGAGTATGAAGCGTAACTTGGATATTGGTGACAACTTGTTCAGTTCGATCTCTAAAGCTATCGATGAAATTTTATATGATCTTTCGGGGATTTCAACCAACATGTGTACATTGTTCGGATTTAATTTAGGCGGTCATTCCCAGAGGCTGGAATTTATTTACTTTTTCAATTCCATGGGGTCAATCGAGTCGAGACCCCATCGGTTGCTATCGTTCCCGTTGTTATTATACTTTTTCGAACTATACCCTCAATACATCGGTGTGCGTAAAGGCAACGCCCATGTTCGTATCCACCGTTGTTTGCGAATTGCATCGCGGTTGAAGGAGAGGGGACACGCTTGTGTATGTGCGGAACAGAGGGGGAAAGGGGGGGGGTCGAAATGAGTTAAGAGGGCGTGCTGCGTGTGTAGGTGGGTGATGATGATGAATGAATGGACGGTGTGACGTCACCGCCGCCGTGTTTCCACTCGCGAAGGGACCCGTGTTGCTGTCAGGGTTGCCAGATTGGAATTTTAATTCGAATCATGATCAATTCTAGAAAATGAGCCCCAAACTTGCAATGCCATCAGTCAAACTCGCGTCGCCGGGAAGCCTCGAGATCCAGGTCATCCGCGTCCGAGAGGATATACCGATGACGCTTTGTCGCAAATTTGACGATGCGCTACTATGCCCTAGATTTGCGGGCATTGCCCATTTAGGAAAAGTTGAAATGAAAACACGGCAACCGGATTATTATTATTCGGTTTCAGGAATTTTCTGGTAAAATATCCAGTGATTTCTGTTTGATGAAGATCGTGTATATAGGAATAATAAAGAACAGCTCTGATCTACTGGTTTGTTGTGTGTATGGCAATTTTAGGAGTCTATGAATAAACGTAGGGTGCCTTCCGGTGTTTGATATTTCGTCTTAAACATTCTAATATTTTTTATTTTAATAATTCTGATAGTACGGAGTATTTGCTTACTATCTGAATAACCTCAATACTATTGCTAGTTTTTGAGTGTTGTTTCAGATTTATGTAACCTTTAAATAAGTTGCGATTATTTTATTCTTTCTTCTTTCACCAGTACCTTACAGACATTGGGTTTATGAGCTCAACTATTCTTATAGTTTAGCTTAACTTTGATATGACCGAATTCAGAAATGGCTGTTTGAATCCGTATTCTTCGATCAAATGCAATGGCGTAAATGTTTCGAGGTAGATATTTGAATGGGTAGTATTATTAAAAGTGCTTAGGTCATTTCGCACATGGGCCCCCACTGGGAATCGAACCCGGGACCGCTTTCACCGAAGTCGAACGCGTTGCCCACTTGGCTATCCGGGAGCCCAGATTTGAATGGATTGAGTATATCTTTGATGAACCCAAAGAAATTCTTGTTAAGAGTGTACTTCCACTGTGTACTAGAGGTTTGGTGCATCGTCGGATGCAATGCAGATAATGCTCGAGTTATCTGAAAAGTTTATCATCCCGCTTGTTGCCATGGTGAGCGGTTGTTAATCGCTTTCTACATTCTTGCGGTTACTCCGCATAATTATCGAACATTGTGAATGTTTGTTTCATAAGTAGGCACAGATTTCCTCCTGTTCATGCTTCAATGTTTGGCTGCCGGAAAAACATTAACATTTGTCAGAGTGCACTTGTTTACTCAAAAGATCTGAACTCTGGCGAACCTGCAGCAGACCCACCTCGGACGATATGCTGTAACAGCGTAACGTGAGATTTGATTCAATGCGTAATTTAACCTTAGATAGGAAGAAAATTTGCTCAGCTGAGGTTGACGGCATTTTAGTGCTAGCGTAGGTAACGCCGAAAAAGAAACTTCACGACCGGTACGAAGCGGGGAGGAAAAAAAAGACCCAGTTTCGTGGTATGCCCAAAAAGAGGCCAATCTGGCAACCGCGGTACAGCTTTTGCCGCTGCACTTAGGTTGCGTCGCGTACGGGGAGGGGGTAAAAAGAGTATGCTCTGGCGCCGTGTGGCATCCCGGATGGAGGGGATCTCGCATCCGCCGAGCTCTATAACCGCCGCCGCTCGGATGATCGACTCGCTTCGTCTGGCTCCCCCTCTCCCACCGGCAGGGAGGTCTTCCTCGCCCAAGGAGAGGGAGGTGGAATGGAGCGGGGGGAAGGCACGGTAGGCCCGCCGGCCGGCCGAGGCGTCCAGGGGCGGCGGCCAACCCCGCCAAAGACTCGCTCTCGGCTGCCGAAAGCACGCGCTCTCCTTGCGGTGCGCATGTCCACGACGTCTTCCCGCTCCATCTTGCTCCGTTTCCCCACGGGAGGATGTCGTTTGTGAAGTGGGGAAGGTGTCGGAGGGGAAGGGCCGGGTTGTACTACGGCATGGACGATTCTTTGAGGATGGGAATGGGATGAGGGTTGGCGGCCTGAGAAACGAGAGTTTTTTACTCTCCCACCCAAGATTTCGATGCCGGCTAACGTGTCGGCTCGTCGGATGTTCGAGCGAAGCGGGTAACGAACGTAATAGGTTATATCGAACGAATGCGTGGAATGATTTCTCTGGTAGCAGCTAGTGGGGTTGCTCTTGGCGGGATTTCTATTCGCCGGTTTGACGCGTATTTTGTCGGAGTTCATTCAGAGAAAATATGAGATATTAGCTTACATCCTAGCATATTAATTTACATTTACATCAGCGCCCTTGGAGGTGTCTTGTGGGGCATGACGGGTGTGAAAAGTCACTCCCCAGTTAACTGTTTATTGCGCCATTTTACTATACAGAGGAGACCAAAAGTAGCTCTACATCCTCGATATCTCTCGAAACTCGGTAGTCAAGTATATATGAGTTATGAAGGATCTGGTGCTTTCCTGGCGTATTATGTGAATAAATTCTTCGCGGGCTCACCTGACCTGGTGGAGAGCCCGCGAAGAATTTATTCATATATATGAGTTAGTCTCCCATTTATTTATTTATTTACATAGTAGCAGGGATCTATCACATTGTTTACATCGCAACAATTCAGCTCCGCCGAATTAGACTAACTAGTTATTCCAAATTTTCTTCCTATGGTAGGAGAAAAGCTGAATTTTATCGCTTGCGTCTCTCGTTATATGTCATCATTCGAGGATGAGTGGTGATTTTGAATACTCTTCTACGGGGAATTCGTAACCAAATGCCTGTCGGATTCTTGTGCGAAAAAAAACCGCACGTTGTCTGCAACTCATTCGTATCGACCGCCATCACCTGATTACAACTCCGCGTTCATTCGAACTCGACGGGGGACTCGATTAAGCAGGTTGGGACAGCTAAAGGGGTATCGACAAAGGGATCCTAATTACTGGAAGGGATGTCATCGTGGACCTTACCTCTTTCCTTTTCCCCGGAGGCATAGCGGAAAATTTGGGTGGAGCTTTGTGGAACTTTCAACCGGGTTTTGGTCAGTCACATGGTGCGTGTAGGGTTTCTCCAGTAACTTCATTGTATTCGGTTTAAGAGAATTCTGAAGCGGGCCATGGTTCGTGCAGGTTTGGGCTCGTCACGTCATTGTTATGCAGTCTGTGGTTGGCTGTAAAGGTCCGTGTTATTCGCAATTTGCCGTACCTTAAATTGCTTGGGTATTCAGTCCTGTAGCTGAGCCATCGCGTTTAGCTGGTTTCAATCCGGTTTTCGTTGGGTGATAATGCTCGGCAAATTTACAAAGCTTTACTGCTAGCGAGGTGATGTATTTTTTTAACTAAATGACAGCATTTTCGTTTAATTTAACCGTGTATTCTTCACCACTTTCGTGTAGGTATTTTATCGTGATCTTTATAATCTCATCACACCATATAACACGAAACAGACATTGTTACTACTTCAATAAGTATTGAAAACTGTAAAAACTATCATAGGATCTTTGCTTGTTCGAGAGCATACCATTTTATGGTAAATTTAGTTAAATGCAGCTATTTCACATTTCTCAGTATTATGCAGCGTTGGACTGCCTGTTTTTCTCACCTAAGACGTGTCTTGGGAAATGAAGAGTATCAAAATCACAGTACTACTATAGTAAAGTACTTTTTGCATGCCGCAAGGTAGCGCAACTTTGAATACTTTATTATTGTGGGATTGTTTGATACGTCTTGCTGATGAATTTATTGATTTAAAGGATGGATCATGCAAAGGATTGGATGCAGAGTGACGGTTCTCCCCAATTAATTTAATGTGGTGATTAAGGATGATTCCTGCAGCTGCAAAGGAGCAATTTTTGTTCCATTATGATTAAAGTTATTTATACTGTTTTAAAATCTTTACAAATTGTTACACCTTTTGTTGTATTTGATTACTTGGCTTGCGGAACAAGATACACATTGGGTTGTTTTAAGAGCAATCATTATAAGTTGTTTACTTTCCGTTTGTTATTTTTTTTCTGACCTATGAACAGTGCTATAGTATCGACCCTTACGTCATGAAATGGAACTATGCTTTAAAAAATGTATCTATAATAGTATCTATGTAGTAAAGATCGTTTGATTTGAATACGTTTCCGCGTCATCCTGTTTTCTCTCGTTGGAGAGAACTGTGTTTATTTTCTGCAGTTTGTCGGACGGAGCCAATTCGCTAGCACCCATCGATGGCCCAGCGTTTGATTGTCACGCTTGCAGTTAGTTTGTTTTGGTTGGAGTGGGGCAGGAGGAAAAGGTTCGTAAATCGCGAAGAGGGGATCCCGAGTCTCCTGTAATCTTCGTTGTGAAGGGGGAAGGAAGTTGAATGGAGTTGTGGAAGTATGCGCTACAGGGTGGCCATCGCAAGTAAAATGCTTGCGCGTTCCCTTATTGGCGATGTGTCTTGTTCGATGGTTTAGTGGAGAGAGAGAGAGCTGCAGAGTGGGTTTGAAGGCAGAAGAGGGCAATAAAAGTTCGTAGTCTCTTCGGCCTGGAGGGAACCCGAGTGGGTAGGGAGTGGGGGAGGTCACGGCTGCCACCGCGTCACACGACCGTGAACAACTGCTCCTCTCCGGAAATAGAACGTTTTTACGAGGTGTCGCCTTTTTTGTTTTCGATTCGATTCATCCCGTTCCGAGAAGCGGGCCTAAAAAAATGTCAGGGTCGTCCTGTCGCGCTCGGGTTTTTTCCGTGCTTTTGGAATGGAAAATTTTGCTCAATTTTCGTCCTTCGTCGTGGGGATTCTTTTTATCTCGGCATCGATCGTTATCGTTTCGTAAGCTTTGTTGTATGTTTACAATCTTGAATTTAAATTAATCAGACCTTCCCCTACTGTTGTGTCGGTTTTGTGCAAGTCGTTTCTTCGTTCCTGTGTATCGTGCAATTCTAATTTCGCCGTTGAATTTTAGTTTATAATGCCAAAGATTCATTACTGCATAGTTATCCATCGAGGATAATTTTGCTTCTTTAATATAGGATATTATGTTTAACCAAACTGTCATGGTGTTTCCGTAAAACTTTGTGTTATAGGGGCGCGTGAATTATCGCTGTTCATTTGTTTGCTTAGCAGCGTAACAGCTTCCGAGAATTCGTTGTCAAAGATTGAGTACAACGGTGTTGTTATTGTTTAAAATTAGTTGAGAAGTATATTATATTAAATTAATCGTTTATTATTTTATAGTTTACATGTTTATCTTAAGTGGTTTCGAATGTTACATGAAAACTGTTTCAATCTGAAGTTATTATGGTTACCTTGGTAACTAAACAACGTCATTGTCCGTTGCCTGGACACGAGGAAAGTTATTTTTATACTTTTACGTGTATTTAAAGATTCGCCGCAAATTAGTGGTTACTTTTTGAGCGATGTTAAAGTGGATATGTTTTCTTTTTGTTTACTGTGATTATAATATACTAGAAATGCACTGACGAAGATTATTTCGAAAGCGAAATATCTTTTGTCTCAAACGTAACGCTCCATTGCACCGGTTTTTCGATGTTCACAGAGTTTTCACTATCGTGAACGTAATGAAGACTCCGGATTATGAATTTATTCGGAATCATTCAAAAGGTAAATTTTATGTTTTACATTAATGTTTTGGAGTGAGTTATATTCCATTAAGCTGGTATCTCTAGCTGTAAAGTAGCTCGCTGTATTTTAAGTGACCATGGGTTTCTCCTAACCCTGATAAGGTACTGCTAGAGTTATTGTATTTGATATCACCCGAAATTTCGGGTCGTGCATATGTGACGTACATGATTTAAGAAGAGCTCATCGGCTATTGTTCTATACCTTTGAAAAGTTTTTGACTACGATGATGTGAGCATCTAATTCTTATCAAATTATGAGCGATGTGGTGGGTTGGTTCTATATAATTAAAATTTATGATATCAACTGTAAGCGCAAGTGCAGTGGGTTTGTTGCAAGGATGTAAATGACCCCCTATTTCGGTTAGGGAAAGTCCAACTTTTCACAATGCAGGAATAGGGTTGTGCGTAAAACGTAGGGGATTAACTTTCCCTTTTAAGCTTGCAAAACACCAGTGACCGTGAGTCTCCCCTCTCGTTTTCCACAGTCGCCTGTTTTGGCGCCAACTTTGCGATAAAAGGGTTGCACTTCCCGAATAAAATAATTCGGCAAACATTTCCTTGGTTTTTGAAGTCGTAGCGAAGCCGGAGCAACGTAAATTCGACGGTTTTATTGAACCGGAGGAAAACCGGAACGAAGGCAATTAGGGTTCGATGTCCTGGTCGTCATTGCTTCATCATCGGCAAATTGGCGCTCGCGATTTGAATTAAGCGCCAATGTTCCCGTCTCATTTCGTAGTAAGTCGTTATGAGAGACGCAAGAAACCTTGGAGGGTAATTCCTGTACTCCAGTCCGTCTCTCCTTTTCTGGCGCGCTGTTACTTACGAGACCGGAAGTCAGTGCTTCTGTTTATCGGCGTGTCTTGTGCATCCATTCAAGATGACGGAGGCAGCGTGTGTCGAGTGAAGTAAATAGTAGAGGGAAGGGTTGTGAATGGGGGAAGAGGAGCTTCCTGTTGTCTCTGAGATAAAGGATATGCCCCCAATTGGCCGACAGCTATCGATCGGAGCAGAGTTTTAGTCTTGGGTTTTCCAGTCTGTTTCTATCGATATGGCATCATCTTATGTATTAACAACAACTTTCTTCCCGAAATTTCCGCCAATTTCGGGTTTGTTGAATGAGGGCATTTCTGTGTGCGACTGTTTCATTCCTAATTCAAATATCAGTGTGGCCGCTAATCTCTTTTCGCGTTAACTTGCTCTGTATTTGCTAGTGTTTCCTTTCTTCTAAGAATCGAGTTTCCGTTCCCAGATTTAGGATAAGTGCGATGAACTGCAAAAAGAGATACCTTTTTATCTTCTCAGAAGTTGCTTGAAGTAAAGGCGCTTATTGTTTTGGTGGTTCACTCGCTTACCCATCGGGTGCTCTTTCCTTACAACATATATACATTTATATCGATTAAATTTATATTTTTATAATTTGAATAATCTCAGCGAAATAAAGAGTAAGAAAACTATTTTTAGCAATCAAATGCTTGTCTGTCGTTGTTGGAAGAAATTGTGGAAGTGTGAATGAGTTGAAGAGGCAGATATTGTGTGACTACTGGAAGGCGATTGTTTCCAGAATTATGAAGGGATGAAGCGATTGGCTGAGGGATGATGGCTGCCTCTAGTTTATCCTAGGTTCGATAAAACTCGGTGATGGGAATGAGGTACTGATTTTACCTGTATAACCTTTCAATAATTTTATTCGCGTACTTTCTGACTTGTAGGTTTTGTAAAAGAGAGATTTTCAAGAGCAGTAAGATTATTAACTAGTAGGCAACGTCAACACCGTTACAGTCCTTTAATTTTTATTGGTAAATTATAAGTATTTTGATTGGCGTATATTATTGATGATTTTTTGGTAGTCGACCTTTGCGAACCCGAAGAAATCACGCTTTATATTCTCCATTCTATATCAGCATCGACTGCAGGTTCGCAATTTTCTCTTTGCTAAGGAATCCATCACTTTCGAAACGTATTTTATGTTATTTTGTTTAAATCTTTTACCAGATCCCCACGAGGACTATATCTTATGATGTGGAGAAAATTTTAAGTGATGAAAATAATATGAGTCATGATTAGGAAAAAAGATACTGCTGATATCAATGACTTTATAAATGAGGACCAATATATCTTCGAATGAATATGGCAAACTAATGGATTGGAAAGGATCTAATGAAGCAGTTGAAGTCAGGAAGGCAGAAAAGGAAGATCCGTTTGGTTAGAGAAAGGAGGGTGCATGAAAAAGTTCAGCTGTTCTCCTGGAATGCTTGGGAATTCCTGGAGGAGGAAGTGAAATAACGTTGGAGTGTCGATATTTCTTATTTGTGAATAAAGGTGAATGTTTATAATATCTGTTGAGACGCTCTCGTATCGGAATAATGTTCATTAAGAATGAGTTTGTAGAAATGAGTAGTTGCGGAAGGGAATAAACCTAAGAATTGGAACGAGGCTGATACTATTTGCTGTTCATGAAAATGTCCTCGAATCAATTTTCAAATTAATTCGGACGCCATCGGTGGACATCGTGGGAAAGATTTCGAGTTAATGGACGGAGACTGAAGTTCACTTGTGGTCGCGTTTTAATGCACTGCGGCTCCAAGTTAACCTCTGCCAGGAGTCGATCACTCATACGCAAATGGGTTCTTCTGTAAGATGACGTGTCGAAGCTATTCATCCTTAGCATGGATGATCATCCGCTGTTGAAGGGAATGATTTTCCAATCCCTTAGTCATCGCTCGTTCTCGAGAGCTTAGTCGTAAGGTTAAGAAGCATCAGTGCGGGGCGTTTTAGGCGGGCTTCTTTTAGATCCCGCGTTTTTTGCAATCACGAGACTTGGTTTGATGAATTTTCTACGGGTAATATAGTGATTACTCTATTTTGCATCGTATAAAAATCACGAAGGTTTCTTAGTGCCACGAAAGAATATATCTTGCATTAATATTTTTTGCTATTTTCTCCACTATACCGTGTTTAGGGTTTTATTTCAATCATTATTAATCATCGTTGTACATTTTGCACAGCATCGCCCAGGTATTAAATTTATCTTTCGTGTTTTAGTCAAATAACAATTGCTGAATCTAAAAGATCGGTTTTGATGTTCCATTGTTTGGAAATTTAATTTCATATTCTCTGATATTCTCCGTTAACCGGCCGGCGGTGGCTGATGGGTAGCACTCTGGCGCTCCAAGCCCCGGTTCGAATCTCGGCGAGTCTGCTTTTTCCGATTAGGGTCGTGTGTTGTAATGGTCGAAAGTTCGTCCTTTGTTATTGCTTGAAGTCCACCTCTGTGATGGTCAGTGGATGAAAAGTGGATGTTTGTGGATGCATTGGGATATAAATAAATTATTCCTCGAAATTTTATATTTCCGCAGTCTAATAGCATGTACTAAACAAACTAAGGATGCGTCTTAGGTATCCTTGAGAAGCATTAAAATCTACTTGTTTTCAAGATATCAAGTTTTAATCGGTCGTCTCTTGTATTCATTCCCTGTGTAGCAGTCAGTCTGATGAAGTTTTAAAAATTTTGATATCAATTACGTACTAATTAAACAATTTCCTTTAAGATACTCGTGTAGTGAGTAGAGATGTAAGGGAATTGCAACGCTCTAGGACAGGTGTCCTACAGGTGTATAACCACTAGCGAGAAGCTTTAGCTTCCATGAAGATTTAGTGGAACGCTGTGATGGATGTTGTTTGAAATTAAAATTTTTCATCGAAAATAGTTCCTTTTATTTTCCTACTACACTTATAGTTTGAGTTAAGACAGTAGTTCACTTAGAAGGACAGAATCTAACTAGCATTTGCTTTCTTCCGCTTTAGTTTTCAAGGGTTAGCTTAGAAAATTATTCGAGACCTTCACGAAAGAATGACCTCATTGGCAGAATTGTTAAAGAATTTGTTAAAGAGCCCGATGCGACCCTCGGGTTAGACGCCTTGCTCTAGGTTCGCCGTCTTTGAATATGTAATTTTTTCGGTAGAGAGCAGTTTTCGACCATAAATACTCCCGATGGAATTCTCTGCAGCCGTTCTTTTCTACCGTTCTTCCTTCTGTTTCCCCTCCCAAAGGTGACTCCGCCCCCTCCTTCGAATCCGCTACGCACCTGCTCGTTTCCTCGCTTTTTTCCGTTTGTATTAATTTTCTCCGTCTCGTGAGAAGAGCAAGGCACGCTTCCCCAACTCGTTTGGGCCAGTTAATGCTGTATTCCCGACCGTTTCGCACCAATCTTATGACGTAGATGTTGCGTCCTCCAAAAGAGTGATCTCTTGTGCTGGGTGCAGGTGTTGGATGCTCCTCATCTTGTGGAAACGGATGCGTCGTCTATCGGAGAAGAGTTTTTTTATCGTCGTTAAAGAGCGCGTGGTTCACTTGTTCTCGACGCACCTGGAAGATTTCAGATGCTCTCTTGGAGAGGGGAAAATTAATTTTCCAGTTTAAGGAGTTCGTTCGTGTCTGGTGCGCGCCGGGTTCGCAATCGCGGTAGAATTTTAAGGCTCTTGAAAAGGGATCGAGGTTTCTATTTATTGAATTGATAACAATCGTCTGCTCAATTAATTTTGATTTATTTGAAGGTTGCGAGCAGTTCGCGGTATATTGTCTACCGATTTATTTTGGTGTGAGTTTGAAATAAAAGTGTTACTCTTCGGTAGCTTTTATTGTGCTTCCCTAAGTCATATAATCTTACAATCATGAATCGTTCAAAGATTGCGTTGTAACAGCTCGACATGCTGCTCTGTCCGCGACCATTACTTACAGAATCCTAACTTCAATGGTTATCTTCCTCCGTAATCTTACCCTAGGTCATCATCCATAATTTCGAATTAAAATATTGCCAATTATTTATAAAATCATAATTTGATTACCGTCTTCATCGAATACCATTTCTTGCGTCGTTGCGACAGTTCGTATTCTCAAACAGTCTCAGTTTTAGGGAGCCATAGATTGAATATTTTTTCATTGTCAATTAGCTCTCGAACTACGGCAACAGGAAAAAATAACATTTAGAGAAGAATATATAATAATTTATAATTTCACGGAAGAGTCATTTCCCAGCTTTATTTACAAGGATAACAGTTCGTTCCTAAATTTCAAGGACATATAATTAAATTTTTAGTTATTCCTTTTTATGATATGTCTCTAAAAACTAGGCTTTATTAGTTTTTTTAATGTAAGATTAAGATACAAAACTAGAATTTTTTGTGGACTCTAGTTTTGTATCTTAATCTTTTATTAAAATATGAAGACGTTCCACCAAATATCGCACGATATGTTTGGTTTATTCGTTCTATTTCTAGTGTTTTGTTTATAATAATTTTACTGCTTCGTAACACCTTCACCTTTCCTCTAATTCAAACAAACGCGTTAGGTTCGGTACGCACAGTAATTAACGCAGTACACTAATTTCCCCCTTGTCGGCCATCACCACCGAAGCGCCGCGGGAACTGCCAGCTGACGCTCTGAGACATCGGTAAAGCGGGAAAGGGATTTTCGTTCGGTCAACTCGCACATCCCATAAGAGTCGGACCCAATTTTCTGCCAGACTCTTTCCACCCCTTCGCATTATTAATACCTTTTCGAACATCTCGAATGTCTTATCCGATCAACGTCCCACGCTGTTTGCCCAAGATTGCTTTACTGGGGCGTAATTATAGCTGGTGGGGGATAAAGCGGGAGATCTCCCTCATAAAGAGCGAGTCTCTGGGTCTGCTTGTCAAGATCGCTCGGGAAAGGGTTAAGGCTGTCTCTGAACCGACGCCAATCCGGCGTCTGTAAACCTATACTCCCTTCGCCGCACTCTCCCCTACCTGTCTCCATTCGACTCCTAGTTTCTCCTCTTCTTGTTTGCTCCTAAGCACCAAAGAGACGGTTTGCGAAGTTTTCGCATCGTCTCCGCTTTCAGCATCCTAATCTTTGCCGTTGTTGAATTTCGGAGTTGACATTTTCCTTCTTTTCTTTCCGCGTCCCTAAGAAACATCCGGTGTCACCCCTCTATCAACTTGTTGTACAGCCCTCTTTAATGAACAGTCGGTTTGATCATGTCCAGCCTTTCTTAGACAGCATCAAATAAAATATAAATATGTACATCTAAAATACTATCTTTTAAGTATTGAGTGTATTCCTACTTTCTTCCGTAGTGATCATTGAAAGGCATTGCTGCAATATCCGTGTTCTCTTTTGTTTGAGTGGATTTAGAGAGACGTGTTATGGCTCATTCTCATCATTCGTAACTTTGGTTCACTGATATCGACACCTTTGCTTTAGGTTACATTCGTTATGTTCGAATTCGAGAAATAATAAGAAATGGGTTAAATAGAAGAGGAGAAGTCTCAATTTCGCCCAAAATAAAGACGTTAGTTATTTATTTACATTAATTCCCCTGTTCTTATTATGTGATGTTTGCCGGTGTTATAAAAAATTTTATCCATTGCGATATATAATGGCAATCAAGTTCCATTCAGATTTTGAGGACGGATTTCGATACTCACCTTTTCCTCTCTGGTTTCTCATTTCAGCGAATCATTTTTCTTGCATCGATAACCCTCGGTCTTCGTCATTTGGTACTTCTTTTCCTCTTTCCACCTGAGGACGCTGATCCTCATCTTCGGAACAAAAAGACGAGGGTAATTTCGCCTTGTTATTTCGATATCACACAGAATTCTCTCTTTTGTTCTTTTTCTTAGCTCCCTTCTCTGGCCCCCTTTCCGTCATCTAATCAACCTCTTCTCCCCACCTCATTTTCTTCCCTGCAATTAAATTATCTCTAATTTTCCTCTCTTTTGTTCCCTTCTTTTCTCCACTGTCGCCTCTCTCCCGTAGCTGTCCCCTGCAAATGTCGCTCTTTGTTTGACGGGAATGGGGTGTGTGGACACAGGAGAGAGGATTAGTAGGTAAAAGGAGGAGAGGTAGAGGAGTTGCGTAATAAAGTCACGTGACATCCCCTCAGTGACGCCGCCGCGGCAGCAGCCGTTCGTATGTATACTCCTTTTAAACACCCTTGACATCACACAGAACGCCCCGGTTTTCTCCCATCAAGTGCGTACCTTCTTTCGAACATCACTCCTTTTTTCACATCTGCTCCGATCGTTCACCTTTCGTCACTACGAAGGCCATGCAATAGGTTCAAATCCGAAACTTCGTGTTCCTGTTCTAGGAAACTTACGCTGAAACTACTGTCGGATAACAGCCGGTTTGATGCAGGGCATCGAGCCTGTTTTGTATCCGGTTCAGAATTCGGTTCCGGTTTCGCTCGTAGAGGAAACGTCAAAACGGTAATTTTCGATCCGAGGTCTCAGTGTTTTTCCACAATCCAGAACGGTTTTATAACGAACATTTTTATATAATTAGTTACCTTTGATTATAATTTGGTGTTTAACTCTTGGCATAAATCGTTTCATTATTATTCTTGAAATTCTTAGGTCGGTTATTTCAATTTGAGAGTATAATCGAGAAAAACTACAAATGTGAACTTAGAAAAACCCAAGAGACTCCTCGGGAAAGGTTATCCTGAGCAGTTAATACCCCTAAAATCGAGGGTATGTGAAAGATTTGCTTAAATTGCTGATGATATCTACTTTCTAAAGGCTAAAAGATGTGAAAGAAACATCTAAGTACAAAAATAAGTACATAGTTCATTAAGTCTCTAAACACAGAGGCAATATTAAAAAATACAAACTTAAAACTGAGTAAAACCATGGACACTCTTTGGATGGTGAAGTAGGTAAATTTGTGAATATTCATAGAACATTCGTGAATATTCAAGATTAAAAATTGTCTAATTCAAAGATAAAATTACAGTGTCCTTAGTAATATCATGAATCCTAAACTACACATGAAACTACCGAAAAAATTTGTTTTAATTCGTCTCATCTCAGTATAGTGTCTATCTTAATGATTGTCCGTCTATGGGCCCAAAGTCGATAAGTGAACGCGATTGAAATTCCTTGGAACAAAGAAAGTCGTTTTTCTGTCCACTCCCTCTTTCCGTTCATTCTTTTCCTCCTCGCATTCCTTTCCCTTCCGGGAAGATCAGATGAGATCAAAAGAATCTCCACCCGTTCCGATCACGCGAGTCTCTATTTTTAGCCTCGTGAGGGAGAGACGCTGTCGCAGACTATCATTTCAGTGGGAGAACATTTCTTTAATTGCAGTTCGGACGCGAGAGCGATTTCACCGAGGAAAGCATTGGTCGAGGACGCAATGGTCGGAAGGCGCTTTCGATGTTAGAGATCTTGATCGTGGAAATGCCCTGAATGGAAATGATGGAAAGGAGGTACAGTTCCTGTTTTGATCGTAGGAAGTGAAAATGTCGTTTGACGTACCGTTCAGCGTGAGTTTTCATTTTGAGGTGCGGTGTTCGATGCATTTGTTTTATCCGATTTCATTTCAGTTGATTGCCTACGTCCGAACCACTGGTCGTCTTTTCGTTTGTCTTTTGGTGCAGATTAGAGAAAATTGTCTCATATATGCTCTAGTATGCTTGTTTTGTGTCGACATTGTGAAAACAACTGAAGAATGAATTATACTGAATAATGGCATATATTTGGAGCTCTCTAATGAAATGTCATGAGAAGTGTTATTGTATGGGACATGATGCTGTACTAAGGTGGAAATTTTCCACTTACATGATTCTGGATGAAGAAGAAAACGAGAGCAAACTACCTCACTCCTCATCTTGTCTAGTTAGTCTTATTTCTTCCTCATAGATTTTGACTGATAATATTGGAGGCCTATAGGTTTTAACCTGCCTTCGGGCTGAATACTATGTAGGAAGTTTCAAATTGCAGGTTGTTGAGTTTTTATACAAGCATAAAAATATAACCCTTCCAGCCTTTTCTATACATGCAGATTTCAATCTTAAAGGGAACTCTTACCGCTGCGTCATACGGATTTTAATGATACACTTAAAGATGTGTTCTTTGACAAAAATTAGGTCCAATATGTTCCAGCTTAACCTAACATTTCCTAGTTTCCCAGCAGAACGAGTTTAAATACCACCAAATTCGACTTTGAGTGACCACAAACACAACCGATCTCGGCTAGAAATAATTTATTTATAATTGATTGATAATATGTATAATTAATAACTTATGTATATCATTAAGATCCGTTTGACGCAGTGGTAAAGCCTCCCTTGTTAGTGTGAATCTTTCCTTGGCACAGACGGGAATTGACTCGTGATATCCTGATGTTGATTGAAATACAATGCGCCTTCTATCAGACCAAATGCGTTAACCTGTCGTATTTTTTTAATGTTGTTGTTCAAGCAACCGGTAACTATGAAGGAATTCGTTGCACAAATAAAGGGTGACTAATCAACTTGTTTTTGATTGAATTGCATTTGTGTCTTTTTTTATAGTCTGGGATAACATAATTCATGTGATCAAGTAGGCACGATTAGATCAGTCCTAAACTCTACTATGAAGTATGCATTTGCTCCATACGTAGAGAAAGTATTCCTTTGCTTCCTCATCTTTCGGCATGTGTTTCTCGGTTCAGAATCGGGTTGCATACACGTAGAAAGCACGTAACTTTCCTCTGCGTTTTTTGTTTCCTGCGAATCTAAGCTTCAGATTCAGCTCATTGTGGAAACGAATTCCGTATCGGTCTAGTAAATTTGGGTCACGAAAGATTTCTTTCATTTGTAACTTTTATGACTGGCGATAACGGATGATTGGAATTTCACTATCAAACCTCGGTGATAGTCTATCGGAGCTTTTCGGGAAAAAAGTTATGCTCAGCTGGAGGCAGGAAAAATATCGTTTGGAAAATCTTTGCGGATAAATTCTATCATTATTACGCTCTCTGCATCGATAGAAACTAATTTCGTCGTAAGCTATGTCTAACCTCGTGACAAAATGATTTCTTATGGAAGAGAAACTGTTTTTGTGTATTCGATCTAGTTTATTCATGATTTAACTTTCATGTGTGCTATTATAATTAGTATTTTAAAAATATCTCAAGTATCTATTTTTGTTATTTATCGAGTAATTATCATTTTGTAAGCATTTGTGACAGAATTAGCTTTTGAACATGCATCCAAGGGGGGAGAATTCAAAATTAACCCATGGAGATTGATTTGTAATGCTTTGCATGAGAAAAATCGATTGAGTGAAACAAATGACTCAGAAATCTGCTTGTTCTACTATAGAGTTTTTATTTTATACCGATATCATCATGCTTTTATCAAAACATTTATCCTAGTCAGGGAGAAAAAGTAGTAAAACATTCCGCAAATAAATAATATTTCGGGCTGTCGTTTTCGCTCTAACCGTTTTGATATTTTTCGTCATATTAACGGAATATTTCTTTGTTATTCCGTTACGTTAAGCATAACTTTTTCCAGCCTTAGTTTTATGTAATTTGTAACTGTCCAAGATTCGGTCACGAAGCGTATCTCGACAGCAACTCTGTCAGCTGATTAATGTTTTGGCAGCTCTTTTCTCTCGGAAGGACGAAAATTTAGCGGCGGAAATCACTCCGTGGCCTTGAGCGCAGTCTCATGAGAGTTTTTCTGCGACGTAGTGCTTTGTTTTCGTCTTGAGAAACTTGACAAATTTCTCCGAGGACGTCTTTATGAGCGAGTCTTAGCTCTTTTTCTCATTCGGTGATTTGCAGTCTCTCGTGCCTAAATTTGAGTGGAACCTGTCGTCTGACCAACGCATTCGGAGGACACTGTTTGACCAATTCTTCTCTTGTGCTTTTTCGGTTAATTTAAAATTAAATTTTAAGATACGTTATTAAAAGCGTTTATTTCTCGGTATATTCACATTCATTTAATATTTGCTTAAATCGAGTCTAATAGCATAACATTATTTTTATACATAATATAGCGAATTATTTTCTTGAAAATTTTATTCTTTGTCTAGTAGAACTGCTTGTTGTGGGAATGGAGTGGTAATTTTTGATAAATTAGTCCTCTACGTGCAGAAGAGAATGCAGCATTTCTTTTTATTATTAAATCAAATTTTCACTGCAAGTAGGTGCATGAACTGGTGGCAGTGGGTACAATTTTGAAAAGTTTTACGTAATTACGTAAATAAATGAAATTGTATGAGATATGAGATTGCATGAATTGAGGGGAACACTTGTAATATGTCTGGCATTTGCCTTAGGAGGAGGAAAACCTCCCTTAGGTAGCAGTCACAATACTTAATTAGGTACATGAAGATAGTGCATATATTATTAAATTCACACTATACGAATTGCTATTCTCACAATTAAAAACTTTCACAATAATACTAATTCGCAGTGGAAATGGAAAGTAAAAACAAATGTCCATAAATGTAGTAGTTACTCTTCGAGACATTTTGTCACCATAACTTAGTTCCATATGTTGGGTGGACACTCCATTTACTCCATTTCGAACAAATTGGGACGGAATAAGCCTCTTTGCGTAGCCTCCTTTTTTCTGCGAAAGACATTGAAATATCGGGTATTTCATCACTGCTGAAATCGGGGACATATTGTTCAAGACTTGTTGTAATTAATTACTAAATTTGATGATACGGCACGTTGAAATTTTCGATCTCTTCCACTGGAATAAAAGCTTTCGAATGCTTCATCGTGACGACCCGCATACGTTAATTCATTAGTTCGGAAAACTCCCTAAAGTACGAGTCTACGAATGTACGCCTCCGTAGAGAAAATTAAATTGATATCGATTTCCCTTTCTTTCCCGCTTTCTCTGTAATTTTAATCTTCTAATGTTTTCCGTCGCGTAGATCGCCATTATTCCCGATCCATTTTCACGTAGATTTTTACGAGAGGAAATAAATCCTGGTTTCTCGCCACATCTGGCTCGTGTAGATTATTTTGATGGATGAGAAATTTATGTTGCTCATAACGGCAGCCTTTCATCGGGATTCTCTTCCCCGGACACGCCTCCTCATCCCCCTGTCCAGCGAGACATCTGGTGACTTAACAATTCCATTTGTTCGCGGCTCGAGTGGATCCTCCAGTGCCCCTTTCTTTATTTGCATTTAAAATAAACTCCGGGGAAGAGTGGCTCTCCCATTTTGAAGACGTCCGTCGCAGCGGCTGTTGACTCCTATGGTTGGTGACTCCACGGCTGGTGACATTCCAATTCGGATTTTTCCCAGTCTTTTCTCTTCCGCTTCGTCTAGCGTCTTCCGCCACCTGTCGTCCAGTCAATTTTGCTCCTCACTCCTCATATCTCACTTTTCCTCCCTCTGGCTCGTGCCCGGACTTAGCACCGCATTTCAACCACCCTGGAACACGAGGTTTCTGGCCGCCCTCTACACACTGACACAAATGATGTAATGTTGGAGATTCGTACTTTTCTCGACTATTGACATTAAAACTGTCGTTAGATATTTTTCTATCATTGATGTAGACTGTCAACCCTTTTTTTTTTACTCTCCCCATCGTCTTTTGACAATTTATCAATAGATATATGCATGGGGGTGGCCGATGGGTACTAGAACCCCCTAAGATTCTAAAATATTTCCTCCAAAACCGAAGCCTAAACAGTTTTTTTTAATAATTATGTGGTAAGTTTACTAAATTTATTTATTTGCAATACTTTCTTATGTTGACAAACAATGATTTCGCATTACAATGTTATGTGTAACACTTAATTGCACCGTTGGTCATGATCCGCAAGTTCGGCCCTTCCGAAAGCGACAATTCTGTGTGGATGCGCATAAGAGTTGGAGGCAAAAAAAAAAATAATTAACTCCACATTTTGGCAACAGAATACTCAAATGCTACTTAAGATGTTGATAATCTAAAGAAAGTGTTATGCATGCAGTAGGAAAGTTTTCGAAATATTTGCGCAGCTTAAAGGTTAGTGATCCATTTTGACAAGTATTGAACATTGTAGCATGAAAGAATTCAGAACGGCGGGAAACCTCATCCCCAGATGTCTTGGAGACATCGCTTTTCTCTTTCCATCTGCCAAGGCTATTTCACTAATCTGAAAATTATTGACCCCATACTGTATTGAATAAATTTTCTTATTTTATCATCGTAATTTTGTAAATTTGTTTAAAGAGTTGAGAGAAAGAGCATTAGAATGTCCCCATCCGCTAGTGTACGCCTCTCTTGACTAACGCCAGAAGCCGGCCCTGCCCCGGAGGCCTCCCTCCATCCATATCTGCTCGACCCATCCTTCCTCCGCACCTCTTGCCCGCGTCTGCCGCTCCTTCTCCATCTTTCTCTGTCCGTCTGGTGCTATTTCTGTACCCCTCGAGAGTCGCGCCCCTTACGGCTGGAGGATGGCTCTCGAATGTTGTTGCCACGTGCGCGTGTGGGTGCTTGCGTGCGCGTGCCTCTCGTCACTGTCATGACCGTTTTGGGTGGGACGGAGAGCAACAGAGCTGTATTTGAGGGGTGTGAGAGAGGCAGCTAAGTGCTCCCGTTGGCTTCAACTCGCGGGCGACTTGTCGGGTCTTTTTTGCCTTCGTTGGGGGTCTGGTCGGCTTGATCGTTTTTGGTGGTCGAAGTTTCGAGCGTTCGCTTTTCCCGATGCTGATTTTGGTTCCTCAAGTTTTCAGTGTAGATATTTTTTCCATTCTAAGAAGTGGTATTGTGGTATTCTGGGGGAAATTCCCATCGGTCTGTGTTTACTTCGTGGGTGAGATGATAACAAACTCGAAACTGTTACGAAACTACTGTGTGGTAAACGTTCCTTGCCAGGAAATTTCGTCATAATGTGCGACAGAAGATGCTTCGTTCGCTGTTGTTACTGCTCCTGATTCGTCTTGTCGTCTTATTATTTCATCTTTAAACTAATATATAAGCCAAATTCTTCACTCGAGGTAGTCGTATTAGTATCGTAGTAGTATTTTACGTCAAAATACGCACATCTTCGTCATTTAGTTGAAATTTCGTAATTCCAAAAAAGCTCATATTTAGTGTAATTCGTTCCATTCTCACAATCAGATACTGCTCTTTGTCTGATCTTGTAATGATTTGCCTAATGTTTGTAATCAGCCCGAAGGTATGTTTGAACACCGTCCTGCCAATAGATGCCTAAATCCCTGGATAGTGGACGAGGTTTACTGGGCAAGATGAGGAGTGAGCTAGTGTACCTTTTCTCTCTTAGGCAGAATGGTATGTGTGGAAATAGTCCAAGTAAGTGCAGTACGATGACCTTATCAATAACTTGTCTTCGCATTCAATGAGAATCATAATGAATGTTTCAGCATCGCCTTCATTTCAGTCCCTTTCATATTACGAGACTAGTATATTAGAAAAACTTTTTCTCTATCCTGTAAAACAAAATACTCCATCACGTTGTGGTCGCTGGAATATATCTATCCTATCATATCTCTTGTCAATTGAAGCTATGATGCTTGTTATTGGATGTATTTATTATAGTTGTCGTAAATGTACTTCCGGATGCAGCCATCGAGGAGAGGCGCTGTTACTGGTCTATTTTTCTGTAAACACTGCCATCCTCTTCATCCCTGGTGCTTTTTTTACCTCTTCGTTTGTGTTAATTATCTCGAACGTCTAACGCGTCAGGTTTTGAGTTATATTTCCACGAGATCCCCCTCCATTTAAAGAGCCAGTTGTATTTTTATAGTACGGCGTTAATTCTTCCCGAGCCATTTCCATTCTAGAACAAACCGTGTCGGTAATTAACACCGGCCAAATAGAGGTGGCCAAAGTTCCTCGTTCCGGTTTATTTATGGAAGGTCTGCCGTCGAAAACGCTCCATAATTCTGCGCACCTGAAACGAGTTTCTCGTCGAACCTCTATTTTCTTTGGTCGAACATAGTGCTGTTGATATGAGTGGCTGCAGACCGTGATTATCACCCCTTCCATTGTTGAATCCACTCCATCCCTCCTTTCGCTTTCATTCACATCCCTACCCTTGAACCTCCGCCTCCGTCTGGCATTGAAATTCGGCGGCTTTCCTAAATTCTCGGTGGGTTAGAGCTGCGTTTCTCAATCTGCACAACTCCAGAAATAACATTCACTATGTACACACAATTGAAGCAATTGTGATGCACAGATAGCGTTTTCGTTATCATGAAATTGGTCGTTGATGCTTCCATTCCATACTCGGCTTCGTTTCTTTTTCGAAGGTATTTGTCCAATAGGTCTGATTTATTTGTCGCTTGTATTCCTGAGCAGGCTGACGATGTTCAGGTCAAAGGAAACTGTATACTTTTCATATGTAAAAAGGCGTTAGTTATTCGCTCACTATTTAAAAATCAACTTTTTTTAATTCTCTCCGAATGTTTTTAAAAATCCTGGATGAAGTCGTTGGTGATTTTCATCTTAAGTAGCATTGCGGCTTAATGTTTTCGAACTAGGACTTGGTTTAATCGAACACTTCAATAAACAATAATACAATATTGACAACTATTAATCCTTCATGCTATATTAATTCATCGATAATTCAGTATGATGGAGGTTTGCACCTCAGCATGGGAATGAAATTCAAAAGTATTTTCGTATCCTTCACGGGTAGGTATCGACCTGTTGGAAAATCAGAATACAATATTAATCGTTACCTTTTTATATCCTATATGAGGCCACTCCCAGAATCAACTAGTTAAGACGAACATAAACAAGCATGTCCTCATCAGGATTCGAACCTAGTACCTCGACATTACTAGGCTGGTATGCTAACCACTGAGCCACCGAAGCCGATAGGGTCGCCGATAGCAGTTACTAAAGATAGGACGGAAAGGTTCGAAAACAAGGCAGTTCAATAGTAAACGGAGCATTATTCTATTTCCTTAGTATTTGTAAAGTTTATGGCATTAATAATTTTTCTTCTTAGGATTTTCTCGTAGGGATTTAAATAGACCCGTAAGGAGCTACGCGATTAAAAATTGTATGCATCTTTAGCCTTCGCTGTTGGCTTTTTCTAGGACATGGTAAATGTGTGAGTTGTATGGATGAGAAGTACTGTGGCCATGAATTCGTCCGGTTCATTATAACCGCAACGGATGTATCCGCTGCATTCGGCTGCACGAGCCTTCCTCCCCTTCGGCGTGGGAGTTTCGCTCGGTGAAGAGGTTCTTCGTCTTAACTCTCGCTCCCCTTAGGTCACGGTTCGTCTACCACTTCCATCTAAATTCACCCACAACTCTCTCGTTTTGCCTCCAATTTGGCTGCTCGGCGTTCAAATTTCGTGTATCGCGTCTTTATTAACCGCAGATGCGCACCGTTTAGAAATCAGAAACATGCTTCCTCGAGTATTCATACGGACTGCTGAATGAAAAGCATAATACAGCGGTACCTAGCATTTTACAGCTTTTTACACTATAGCTCGGTTTTCACTCTGTTTCTAATTAAAAGGAAAATATCACAGTCCGACTAAAGTATGTTTGAAACGAGTCTTGCGTATTACATAATCTGAAACTTTATTCGCATACCTATCTCTATAATAAATCATTTAATTGAATTTTATAAGTTACAGTTTTTTTTGTAATTTGTTTCGCTAGACTCCATGTAATTCATTTTTTCGTTTGATTGCATTGATCAATTTTTACTAACGAATCTCAAGGGTTAAGAAATCCAACCAAGAGTGCCTTAAAAGGAAAAATTCGATCTAGTATGTTGCGTCTGAGGTGTTTAAAAATCGGCTGTACCACTTGAAAGGTAAATTACTGTTTTTGAAGTTTTGCCTTTTGTTTTCGTCAGTTCTCATCAGCAGCAGAATAAATTTAATTCCATGTATTGCGGAAAGTGTAACTGAATGGAAATCGCTTTTCTGTAGGGAAATATATAGGTAAATACACTGTATTTTCTAGTTTAACTAATTTTTTGAAAATATCTTTGTCATTCTCACTTAACGCCTGCACTTCGTGGACTTTCTATGGTTAGCCTCTTGAAACTATTTGGGACATTAGCCTAGAGGAGGTTGGACGGAAGTTGTGTAACTCTCTCTGGATTTGCTTGGCTTAAACCTTTCCAGGAACTTACGTAAAATACTGGCAAATACTGTTTTCGTCCTTGTTTTCTGTTATTTTTTGCCTTACAATCAAGTTGTTTGTTCATCCGTTTCATATTTGCTGGTTATCGACTGCGTAGCCCATTTGGCTCGAGCCATTAAAACCAAGGTTCGCATTTCCATTTCGCCATGGAGTTCATCAGTCACAATGGTTCATATTTTTTTTCGTCGCTTTCTTAGGCCAGCTTAAGCCGTAAAGGTTGTTGTTTTTATTTTTTTTTGCCGAAGGCTTTTACTGTTTGACCTTGGCCGAGGGCGAAAGTGTCTCAAACCGTTGGCTAATTTTTTTCCGGCTCGTGCTGGTATTTGTTGCGCCTCAGAGGTTGAATTTTGGGGATTTTCCTTTTGCCGGTCTGGTGGTCGCGTTCGCCGAAAATAATGGGCAAAAAAAGTCGAGAGCCGTCGCTGGAGAAAGGATAGAAAAAATGTACTCTTAGAGACGACCGAAATTGCGAACTTCATTAATTTCTCCGGCGTCCGAATTACAGCAGATGGACATTTCACAATTCTAGGGTTTTACTTGGAGAATTACGTATGCGTTTTTCTTGATATTTTCGTTTCAGTTGCAGTAGTTTCTGCTTTCACCCCCTGCCACACACCGAAAGGCGGCTTGCAGGGTACTTATGTAGATGTAGTCCGGTGCTTCGTTTTTAACGTTACTTTTGTGTTTTTGCTGTATAGTATTCCTTTCTTTTTTCTATTTTTGCCCATACACTTGTATATTTATTCGTCGACTTCAGCATTCTCTGATTCATTTGTTGATAAATTTATCCATTTTCGTCTAGGTAAGTCGCGTATACCTTAGATAAGTGTTACTTAACCAGTGCTCCGCGAATACAAGTCACGTGTTACGCAAAAATTTAGAAAGTAAGTTTGATGAATAATAACTTATGTAGAGGTATTTTTAGAAATAATTCGGATTGTCTTTTATTACGTTTCATAAATTAGTTAATTCTCAGTTTATGTGATATCGAAAAATTTCGTAGGTGGCCCACATTAAGTAGATTTTTTAGCGTACCTTAATAGAGAAACTTCGCTCTCTGCTGCTTATGTTGTTTACCGATTTAATCCTACTATTACCTATTAAACAGGTGCCTCTGGTATGTGATTTCGGCGTTATCTGAATGTAATGCGACATAGGTTTGAATCATTTACTTTAAACCTCGTATTAATTCTCAAATCAGTCCGACCCTTCTGGAAACCTTCACTTTCCACCGAATTTTAATTTCTCATACTCTTCGGATTTAGCATCCGGCCCAAAATATTGGGTGTTCAAGAGAGGGCTTTTATGACATCCGTGGAAGCACCGGATCTTATTAATGCATGTATCCCGAAAAACGAGCCAACCATATCATTATAACGAAGAGGAATCTACTACCATATCCTGCTATGGCGTAGTTGTGTGATTGCTTGAATAATGATAATGGGTCGTTTCACGCTATGCTTGTTTTCGCCACGCGGGTTAATTTGATATAACATAGTTGGTTGGCGTGGTCGTACAATTTAATTAAATTTTGACGACGCTTTTATAATTCAGGCGAACAATACCATTGTATCGCTAACGTTAGAGGCTTCGTAAGCCTGGACGAGATCACGTAGAGAAAATTGCCGTTAATTAAATTATAGTAGTTTTATATTTTAGGAAGGTTCATGCTCAAAATTTCGATGAATTTCTTAGAAATTCTTCCGAAATAATATTATATTTCGTTGGTCGAATGTAAATTTGTATTATACTTTATTTGTATTATTACGTATCAGATTGTTTACGTTATTAAATTATTATTTTTATAATTAAGTTACATATTAAGTAAGTTATTTTGTTATAGATTGTTTAATTCTTGCATTGTTTTACGTTTTTATCGTTGCTTATTTCAGTAAAACTGCGTTACTTCTCGTAAGACATTAATATTCTTATACATATCTCACATTCATTCGTCTTTAATGACTATTCAATGTCTCAAGAGCCAAAGTCTTGAGTTTTCTTTTTCCTATTTAGAAGTGTTTACTTACAACGTCAATGACGGTTTTAAGGTCTCCCATGCTTTAAAGACTCCGATTAAGCCTGTCAAATTACCAAGTTTAGTTGTATTTTCAGCGCATAAATGCATTTTATTTTATATTTTCATTACCTGTTGTTGCGAAAGAGCCAATTTACGATGAGTCTCCCCGGCCTTGAATGCTAAGAGTTTCATCATTAATGGAATATATTATAGTTCATTTTAATGACTGTCGCCATTCTTTCCCGAGATAATCTCCCGCGAATATGCATTCTCAGCATCCCTTGGATAGAAGTCTTCATTCGGCTGTGCAGTTTATCTGTTCTTGCTGTCGTGTATTCCTTGTGAACACGGCCATATCTCCTTCAGATTTCCATAATTTCCTTCGCCTCATCTGTTTCCTCTTCTGCATGTTCGCTTTTTTAAGTCTTCCAGCTCTCCCTTTCCTTCTCATACCCTCCGTCTTAGCCGCGGCTTCCCCGCGACAGCGGTATCTTCTCACGGGAAAGCCTTTTTTATCTCTCCCTCAAGCGATTCCATCGTCTCCCTTCCTATCTTACGGTTTGCCATCTTACGGTCCTCGTATCTGCAGCGGATGCACGTTTTTCTTCCTATAATCCCCATTACTTCCTACTGCTCTTTCCACACCCTCTCTCTGCCGTAACCCATTAACTTTGCTATACTCTTCGTATGTTTCCCTTTTTATATTTTAGCTAACTGAGATGTTTTGTGAGTGGGATATTTAATTTAAGAAATGCATCATGCACATACTCTTGTCTTGTTCATGAGTGTCATCATATGGAAGCTACTGAGGTATGAGTGATGCATTTTTGCATTCATTTTGGTCTCCTTATTGAATGCTAGGTAAACTGTTGTCCATTAGTTGAGTCATTCTGCTGCACCTACGAAGACATGTTCCACTCGTGGCATTCTGGCTGAGGTGGGAAAGCAAAGGTGAAATACCTCACTCCTCATTAAGCGTCACTTCCACTCAAATATTATTAGGTAATCGTAGAGAGGTCGAGTTTGAAACCGGTCTGTGGGCTGAATAGTTACGTGAATGTTTTCAACTTACATCGGTTTGGCTAAAAGAGGAAACCAAGTGGGAACTGCCTCACTCCACATCTTGCCCAAATTGGAATTATTTCCCTCCGTAAAGGCGCAACTTTATCGGGGTTCACTTTCCTCTTATTCTCCATTTACTGGAAACCTCACTAAACTTTTGTTTTGATTCCCAATGAAAAGGAATAGGAAGTTTTGCAGTCGGATACAATCACGAATCAGTCGGATTCACGTTTTAACTGCCGAAATTAAAAGCGTATGACTCCGAATGCATTTCAAAATACCTCGTTTTCTACTGCATCTTAGATATTCAAGGTGTATCTCCGGTCATAAAGAATTTGGATTGCCAATTACTCGTAACAACCGTAGCTCATGTTTCTCGTTAAAGTTGTTTAAATACCATAACAGAGATTCCGTGGAATCCTTGATATTGAAATATGTGGCGAAGTTGGGTTGCACAGTCGTGTATTTTGCCGTTAACACAAGTCGGAATTGAGGCGGGAAAACTGTGGCTTTTCCGGCCTCCTGGTTCTTCTTTGCGGTATTTCTTTAATTCACACATTTAAATCAATTACTTTCTCAGTCTTATTCATCTCGTCATGTGAAAATGAAATGGAAGATGTTTTTCTCTTTGCATTCAGAGCGATTTAAGTCGTTTTCCTCCTGACGATTTCGGTCTCGGATTATTCAAGTAATTTTAATGGGCAACTTACGATTTATTCGCGGCTTGTAATTTCACCTACTTTTTGGCTGATAGTGAAGGGTGTTGATTAGTAAATTTGGAAAATCCGCGAAAAAGATGCCTTCAGAGTCGCAAGTCTAGCAGTAAGCAGAAGAGGCAACCACTAGTGACGCGATCGTGTAGCACCAATGCCTAAGTTTGTAAGAAATTATGTGACTCAAACAATAGCGATCTCAAATTTTATGCATTTCCTTGCAAAACCGTTAATGAGTTGTTAAATTAAATTGATTTATGCCCAGAATTTCAGATGTACATTGGTGTCATTGCGATTGAGGGAAATTAAGTCATCAGCAGTAGGCATCGTAGCTACCGGTGCTCTATCACACAACAACGGGGGACCGAATTGTCGAAAGAAGATAGATTGTCGATGTAGTAAGTCTGTACATTACAGAAATAAAGAGATTCCTGAAGCCTCCTTATCTTACCAAAAGTCGTCTGAAACCGGCACTGGGAGCCTGAGAGTCGTTGACTGTGGCGATAGGTATTGTAGGAAAGGTAGTTTATCCTCGTTATATTTTAATTAGGGTTTTGCCTAAAATTGCAAGTTCCAGGACACATAAGCCATCTGGTTTATCCGTGACAGGGTTACCAGTGTCTCATTCTGTCTTTTCTCATCGTCTACATTCTTCTCACGGCATTTTATTCCTCCAAGGCATTCTCAGCCTTGGCTCTACTACGCGACATTTTTCGAAGGATTGTTCATCGAATTGATTTCCTTCCTCGATGCAGCCACTTTCGTTCTATTTATATTATTTTTGCTGAGTGTCGGTGCAATCTCGGTAAGGGCATCGCAGGTCCAGACGGCTCTTTTATTTGCGAGAAAGCAGTCTCCTCGTTGGCCATATTTGCAGATCGACTAACTGACCCCTTTTCCCCTTCGTCTTGTTTTCGGCGCGTCTTTCTCCTCCTCCGTTTATTTCTGGTCGAAAGGCGCACTTTAGCCGTCATCCGCCCCCGCAATAGTAATTTGAGCCCTGCTTTTCAACTCGACTTATGCTTCTCGCTCTCTTCCCTATCTCTTTCGGACGCCCCCTAAGTTAGTCGAACCATAAATAAACGCAGCGGCCTCCCTCAGGTAAATTTAGCTACGCCCGCCCCCCGGTCTTTTCCTTCCCTTCCTTACTACGATCTTCGGCCTTAAGACTCCCTCTGCAGCAGGGTCCAGATTGTACGGAATTTTGGACTGTATCGGTTTTTGTTCAGCCGTATTGTTTTCTGCTAGGAGAGGGTTCTCAACCTTTTTGGTCCCCATACACCTTGGCTTTTCGTCCGTAACCCTTATCACAATACCGGCCGCGGTGGTGGAATGAATAGCGTACTAGTGCTCCAACCCCAAGGTCCCGGGTTCGTGTCCCGGATAGTCCGATTTTTCTTGTTAGGGACTGGCTGTTGGTGATCGAAATAATAATTATTAAAATTGGTGTAATTTGGGCCTTCCTGCGTCAATTAGATAAATAAATTAGAAAATCGTTCGTTAACCCTGCACCTCTTTTATGTGGATGTTCACATTGGCTGAAAGACAGTAACAGCATGTAAATTCTGCTTATTGGGAACCCTTCAGTAACCCGATAGGAACTCGAAATCGGTAAACGTCTATAAATTTTGTGGATTTGTACAAGTTTTTTATTTAATATTTTAACTAAGATCCCCATTTACGTACTATTCTCCATACTCCAAGACGAAACTCCTACATCGGCTGTTCGGAGTGATTTCCTATGTAGAAACGACAGTTTGACATATGTGATCGAGAATCTCCAGTAAAGCAATGGATGACTTCCCACGTCAATAGTTAACACACCCTAACTGACAATGGTAGTGTTAGTGGATGTATTTTCGTAAGTGCTTCGACAGCTGAGGTAATTTCACATATATAGGCTCCCACAGGTAATCGAACCTGAGATTTCTTTCACTAAAGACGTACGCTTTACTCTGCTCTTCGGAAGCTCTGTAGGATATTTTGACTCAGCGGTGTAAGTACTTCATACTGAGTAGCAGTTAACGCGGCATTCTTTCTCGGTATTGCAGCTTAATCTATATCGAAGGATCATCAGCGGATGATTTTAATCGAGTTTGTCTATACTAAATGTGTATAAGCGCGAGAGTAGCATCTATGTTTAGTAGCAAATTCTCTTTGGCGAATTCGTCCCTGGAAAGTGGACGCTATTACTTCCCTCGCTTTTGCCTCCCACCGAAATACTTCTCTCATTCTTGGCTTCAGCCTCCCTTCTCTTTCCGCCTTATCCACGGCACGCCTCCCTCTCGCTTTCTGCGTGCCCCTTGTACGTTTCCTCCTCGTAACGCCTTTCCGTACGATTTAGTCTCGCGCCGTCTTTATTTTTAGGTGGAGTAGTCGATTTCGCCGGTGCAACGTCGCCGATTCCAGCGTCTGGCGGGAACCGCGCGGAATGCTCTTCTGATCCCATTTTAATTGTTCATCTCCGTTATAGCTTAATGAAAATTCTTTTATCGCTTATTGTATAAAATTATCAAAGCTCGGCTGCTGCTGTTGTGCGAATTGCCGCTGATTTAATTGTATAACTTATTTCTAGAACATCTTTTTAAACATTTTCTCCATTAATGACTGTATATGATGACCCTATATCATTTTCAATTTCTCTTTCTTGTTTGATTATTATTAATCTCGGCGTTTATTGTTGCTAAGCAACACCAAATTATTTTCAACATTTGAGCTGTCATTCGCTTCGCTATTCATCATAAATGCAAAATTGATGAATCGAATAATTGTCAATTCATTACACCTTTGAGCGGTATCATTGTGTTCCATTATGTGGCATTGTACTGTTCAGTTAATTTTTTTTCGTTGCCTTTGTTTTAATTTGGAGCATTCGAACCACTTTTTGATGTTCAGGTATTGACTGTGCCCCTTTGATTTCCGAATCCTGTGGCTTGCTTACTGTTCGGACATGGGAGGGACAGTCAAGGATTATATTATTCTGAGATGAAGGCGCCTCTTTTCTGGAATGCGTTAATACTGTCTGTAGCGAAATAATGAAATATGGCGGGAGTTGCAGTATGGCCATAACTGACTGCTTGCCGAAGCAATCAAAATCGTCAACTTTTAATGCTTGAGCTTTATGGTGAAATGGCGCTATTTTGATTGTTTATATTGGCAAAAATTCCGATAACCTGAATATTTTAAGTAAAACCTTCACAATGACTGAATGGGTGATCATTTTTCGTACTATTCAAAAATACATATACGTAATTCGCTATGCATAAGCCGCAGATGTCAGATACTCTGCAGATAACTTCGAGCTTAATCCCTTATCTACTCTTAGGTTCCGATCTTTAAAAGCTTTTTTCGTGAGATCTTTGGATACTTAAAATTTTATCTTTTCGCAACGCGTTAGGTCTAAATATGTTTTTTGTTCCGCGTTTTTTTGTACGAATTTGTTGAATGCTATAGTGTCTCCATTCAATTGATGTTACTCTTGCCCACTATTGGCCTTCTTATGTAAAATATTTGGCAAGTATACTCGCTTATGAAGTAGTACAAGTTGGTTCGTTTTCAACGCATCGTACGGAAGTTTTTGAAGATTTGTTTAGGTTCTTCATGCATTCCCATCACATCCTTCGCCTTCTTTAATATTATTAACTATTTCATTGAAACGTATCTTTGGTTAGTATTGAAATTCATTCAAGAGGGATTCTTAGGAGGAGGATATGGCTTGATCCAGTTGTCACGGCTTTAATTTTCTATTAGTCTGATTAATTCTCTCTAAGTTCTTCGCCAGACGGAATCCTGGTAATTCTTGTCCCTAATGTATCAGCCTTTCGCCGCCCCCTCACATTCCGCCGCCGTCCATCTCACCTCTTTCCATCTTCAGCGGTATCTTATCTAGCAGTTGGTTATCTCGGGGGCCCACCCACAGCTCTTCCGGGTCTTCCTTACGCTCGACGGCCTGTCGGCATCTTAATCCCCGGCTTCACTGAGCTCCGCGCCGGTGGCTGGAGTGTCGCGATGCCTCAGATTAGGGTGCTCGGTGCGTGTTTCGCCTTGTGGAGTTATTTGTTCAGCCTCGGTAGCTTTGCGGTTATACCTTATTTCACGGTGGGGTGCCTCCTGAGCAGCGGTCGTTGCAGCGTATGCGACAAGCCTGCAAGTCATATCTCTGTTTATTTTCCTTGATGCTTGTAAATATTTTACGTGCCTTCTGAAGTCTTCCTACCTTCTTTTCTTGTTAGTCAGAGAATTATATATTACAATACTTGGTTCATTGAGTTGAGATTTTGTTAAAAATTCAACGGGGGTGCAGTGTGGCATTAAAATTTTTGGAAATGTTCTTGTATTGAGAGTCTGCCTATTGGACAAGAATACTCTGCTGCTGCTCCTGGATTCACAGGCCCTGTTCGTTATTTTTAAGAAATCGGTGTAAATTTCGAATTGATTTCTTAATAGCCTTCGGATCAGTGATGTTATTACTACTATCGAACTCTAATTAAGAAAGCATAATATAACGTCTTCACTTGGGCTAACATAAAGGCAAGGCTCTTCTTCCATGCCACCTGTTATATATGAATGCATATCCTGGGTACGAAATAAGGAAGAAGTTAGAGTAAGAAAGAAGAATTATCGCGTGTTCATCAGAACTATAATGATAGCTTATCGAGTAAGAGACGTATATTTTTTTTAGAATTTGATGGAATGATGGCCTATGTTCTGCTCACCCCTGTCTACTAAGCTGTATCTCGGTACTTATAACCAAGAGCTAAAAAAAACCCGCGGCTGTTCGCTCGCTTTGATATAACTCAATATTTCCTGAATGTCATTTTATTCAAGAGCAGCCGATAGGAAGACGAGCCTCTTCCCGGAATGCACAATGGAACTTTTTTTTTCATGTTTACGGAAACAGCTTTCTTCGCGACGTTTGTTTACGGAAAAAACCAAAGCCGCGCAGTGTGACGGTGAGCCGCGTCCCTAACCGGGATCTCTTCCTCGGTCACTCCCTCTTCGTATGGCTCTCTCCGGACGCGAAATCAGTCGGCGTCGAAGAAAGAATGCTTTTGGACTCGAGACAAGAATTACGGCCAACGAAAATGGACGGCCCCCGATCTAGACGGAAAAAACTCACGGAGTTCATCTTCTCAGCATGTTCTCACCGCCGCGGTTTTTATTCCAATTTTTTTCGAGCGTGGGTGTGGACGCCGGTGGCTCCTTCGTTCGGAGAGAAATAGAGTTGGGCCGGAAGGAGTGGGAGAAATTCGTGCCTCTTCCTGCAGACGGTGAAGTCTTCAAGTCTGCATGTGGGTGCGTGTGATCGGGGCGCCCGCTGGACACTTCCCGGAACGCCTTCCAACCCGCCCCCGCCTCCCTCCATCTTCTTTTTTCACGACCCCGTCCTCCTACGCTCTTTTTCTCTCGCCAACTTCTTCTAGTCGGCCCTCCCCCCCGCGCTTTCTTACGATTCCTTCATCATCGCCCCCTTTCTATGCTTTATCCAGCCGTATTCTTGGAGCGCCGGTCGGTTTCACTTTCTCCGCGTGGTGGTTTAGAGGTCGTTTTCCACAGAGCCGTTTTGATGAAATTTCTCGGGAAGTTTTCCTTAAGATTTTCCGTGATTATTGATCGCTTAATGAACGGATTTCTGTTATTTATTGGTTCTTAAGGTTCCTAAGTTTTATTTTAAAATATTTGTTGAGGTATGGAGATGTTCTTCCGTTGAATGATGTTTACGTAGTTAGTGAAGATAAAGGTTGAGTATTCACAGAAGGTTGGTTTGCACCTCCAACATTTAGCTTTCAATAGTTTTGGGGTGAGACATACTAGGCAAGATGAGGAGTGAGGTATGTTGCTTTTTCTTCACCGAACAAGAACTATATGCAATAAAGGGCGCGAAAGTTCACCGCAGTGGCCATAGCACTTTTCGTGAAATTCCATGAAGAGTGAACTGGGTGAATGCTGTAAATTGGCATCGCTCATACCCCTTTCGTATAGTCACAGCAAGTCTGAGACCACAGTTTATTAAGGGTACTTTTTTCTTTGTCCTCTACTAAAAGTAAAATATTCAGTTTATTATTATTTCTATAATTGAAAGAGGAGGACCCTTATTACATCCGTTTTAATGATTATTGCGAATACAAAAAAACTATTCACTAACCGGCACGAACACGGCAATTGGTGTTGGAGCGCTAGCACGCTAACCACTCCGCCATCGCGGCCGGGTAGTTCAATGACATTTGGCTACGGTAACATGCAAATAATTATGAGGGTTTTATTTATCCCTGAAAACAGCGCTTCGAGTATATTGCGTTTTGTTTAATTATTTTATTCCTTGTGTCGCGAATGACGCAGAAATAAGATTATATTGTAAAAACTTCTTTGTAAAGAGTCGCAAAAATTCGATTTTTTCAGCGAAAAACTGTTAATATAGCAATTATGCAATTCGTTATCTAATCGTATGCAATTTTTTTTAGCTCCACCGCGCTTTCCCAGTGATAAATCACGATTTCAGCTCGTTTTACTGGGGTTGAAGTAAAAAGATTCCTTCCGGAAAGTGGAAGACATGGGTTCGAGACCCGATTTCGTCATATCATGCATCTCCATCTTTCCCTTGGTTTTCCTGTGCGAACGCCTGTGTGTGCATAGTTTACATCCCTCCCTTTACTTGTAAATATGGAATACCACTGCCGTCGCCTGTTTTTGGGTCGAGTTTTTTTGAGTGTTTTTCTGTTGGAGTGGAAAAGGGTTGTTGCGGTCGGGCGATTTTTTCGAGCTCCGAAGTAAATTGGATGTGTATGGCTCCCGAAAGCGAACGTGACGAATCCCCGGCCCATCCCGTCGTCCCCCGATTTTGTTTGGTCTCGGCGAAATTCGTCTGCTTTTTTAGATTGTGTTTTGTCTGTGTCGCTCGTTCCCTTTTTCGCGGGGAAGGAATGCACGCCTCCCTGGAGGACTCGCAGGGAATGCGGAGGTCAACTTCTTGTTGTACCTGGTTTTATACCTTTCATGGCGCGGGGAAGCATTCTACGTGCTATCCCGTTTTTTTTCGGCTTCTCTCTCCACTTTTTGGCCGATGCCTTACTCCCGATCTCGTTTAGTTTTCACCTCTTTCGGACCATTTTGGCCTGGGCCGGCTTTGTCTTTCTGCCGGAATAAAGGTTTCCGGCACCCCTGTCACTCTCAGGCTTTGTGGTTAGAGGTTTTCACTTTTCTGGATCATTGACGGTTAAATCTATCTCTAGTTAAGTTCAGTTTATTAACTTGGAACGGTTTAATGAGTAATTTGCCTAATTAAGCGATCAATTTTAAATTGTTTATATAAAGTAATACAAGTAAACATTAACGTTCGTAGGACGATGCGGATGTGTACTGCGGGAAATCCAACAACAGATGTCGTAAAAACATCCTTTATTTTTCTTTCTATCGGAAGCATAAAGCTTGGAAAAGCGATTTCGTCACTTTTTATTTAGTACTGAACCTTTTTTGATTGGTATGAAATTCCTTATTTTTTCTGATTATTCCCGTAAGGGAATTTTTATCGTCGCGCGATTCAAATTGACGAGAAAGAAATACGCCATTCTAACCTCAAACATCAATATTCCGGTCCCTTTTGTATGATCCCCGAGGCTACTGCATCCCTTTCTGTTTTGAAACAGTCCGCACATGTTGCGGAATACGTTCCGCTTATCCGTGTCGTTACGGAGACCCTCTCTCGCAGCATGAGAATTAGGGTTCTCCGCGAAGGTAGACATTTCGCTGTTGATTTATCATGGGAAACAACTTTGGAATGAGGGTTAGGCTCTCGGGCGAGAAAGTGGAGCGATCTATATGAATAAAAAGGCGAATCGGATGGAATTGACGTGAAAGCCATAAGATATATGGCCTTGAGGGTCGAACCCGGTTCTCTCGCCGGATGGTCTTTCATCTGCCCATTCGGTTTCCGGTCATGGCCACGTTTTTCCCGCGCCGCTATTTTATTCCGCCATGTATTGTTGTCACTCGGCGCACCGCGCGGTAGATTTATCGGAGAAAGTTGCTAGCGGGACTCTCATAAATACGGCGTTCAAGATTCCGGGTGACATAGAGAGAGGCGGCCCTGGATCCGGAAATGAATATATACACGTATATTCATTAGCCGCATCCTTTTGTTTTCGGTATTTATTTGCGAGCGGGCCGTATATATCGCGGGATTAAATCCGATTCGCGGAGTCCTCTTCGCGATTTACCGCGTCGGTCGTGAGTAGGATATTTACGACGACGCAGGTGTCTGAGGGAAAAAGGAATACTCTGTAATTCGTTTAGCGCCTCCGCGGCCGCCGCATTGTGGAAGTGTCTGAACATCGGATTTCTTTTTCATGAAAGCTGCGGAAACATTTGGCGTGGTGGATTAATAATATGTACTTTTCGAAACTTGTGTGTGGTCCACTGTCCGAGCAGAATGTTTTACCCTCTCGTAAATTGTTATTTTCCCTTGAGAATCACGTATTAGAAAGGCAGGAATAGTTTGCGTTAATGCTGAATTGGACCAGAGCTGTAGGTTCGACGGTAAGAGTAAGTCGGAGCTGTAAGTGGGGTTTTTACTCTTTTAAATCTTGGATGAAAGCGGAAAACCTGGCTTATTGTTTTGTCTAACATTGAGTATGTATATTTAAGTTTTATTTAGTGCAGTATGTGATGTATTCATCATTAATGCTTTCAGAAAATATAATCGGTGTAGGCATCTTTGGAACGGGAACATCAAGTATTGGCAAATATTGAAATTAGTGTTGCCTCAGGTGGTCATAGAACTATATCCAGCCTTCTTATTAATTTATTTACTAAAGCCAAGACAGTTACACCGTTAAGAACAACCTATAGAATCCAAAGTTTGGCAGAGATTATAAACATATTTGCACTGAATAAGCCTTGTTTTTTTACTACGGTGAGTGTGTGAGGTGACGTAAATGGGCATTGATAGCTTAAGCATAATTATTTTGATTAATTTTTCTTCGGATAAAATTTGATATTTTTTACCAAGAGTAGTGTCGCAATTCACCTTTTAGATAATGAAATATGCTTACCTTTACGTTATCGAAATAGGTATCTTCCACGAAATAGGATTAATTTGGGCGCAGGAAGTATTCTCTATTCAACGTCTTCCATTTGCAGAAAACTAAAAATTTCCTCAGCATACAGCAGATTTAATAGTTTGCTCAAACTTTCAGGGTATATTCCCAGAATATTTCACCATTGTATCGAAGAAGGCGAAGGAATATTTACATTTCATAATTTAAATAAGAAAATAAAACATTCTAAACCACAGAATCGGAAGGTATGGATTTGTTTTTCGCTCCCACAACTCGTCCCTTTGTTCCGTTGCGTGCCGTTTATTCATTTCGGCCGCTTTCGTAAGGAAATGGGACACCAAATACAATCGTTCGCTATTCAGACCTTTTTCGTGGAGTGTGTATATTTATTCGTGCTTTTCCCGAAGGCCTGAGGTTCTTCGGAAATTTCTTTCGCGCCGCATCAAGTCGCACAAGCGTGTATCCGCGTTGCACGCGAGTCCCAATCGGCGAAGGGTAGGTTGGTGGGAATTCTCTACGAATCCCTTTCCTCCCCCTCATTCTTTCTGTCTAACCGTCACCGTTCCTGCCATTCGTGCTTTGGAAAGAATCGAGGACACAAGCCGATGAAAGAATTATTGCACACACACAGTATCCGAACAAATCTGGTTCCAATAGATCTATTTTCTCTCGAATTCCACTAGGTGAATGGATTAATTTTGAGCAGTATTCGATTATAGCAATAAAATGTAAAAGGAAAATGGTTCAGGTGACTTGGCACGATAAGGCTTGAATTGAGCTATTCCACCAGAACAGCTCCATGGATAGAGCAACCGACCGACAATTAGGAGACACGGGTTCGAGTCCTGGTTCCGTCAGACTTTTTTATGCCTGTTTCTCCTTGGCAATAGAATGTAGTTGACAATATAGTTTACAAATATTGTGTGCACTTTCGTGGATAAAAATTAAAATGAAAGTTTATGCAAACATATTAAGATGTATTCACAGTCCTTTGCTAGGTTGGAAAGCAATAGAAACCTCAGCAACATATAATAAGAATTTCTGTTTGCTTTCCCTTGGCGACTTGTAGTATTATTTTTAATTACTTTCGCTTATTTGATCGGAATAATACAATAAATAAAAGTAGCACCCTAATGAACGTTAGTATCTAGATTATGAAGTCGGACTGATATCAAGAATTTTGCTTTAGTAAGCAAGACAAACCTCATTTCTTCTTCGTAAGTGTGTCAGAGTTTAAACGTCCAACAGTCCCGATTGCTTGAATGAGCGTCGCAGTCAAAATCGTTGTTGCACGGGTAAACGCACGTGCTGCAAGGATAAAATATACGTTGAAATAAAAATTTCGGCATCCCCCAAAAGTGGCTTCCGTCTGCAAAGGCTCTAACGGCCCGCTTATGCCGGCCCTGTCGTCCAAGAACCGTGCGGATACTGTATATTTATTCGTGCCTTTTGAATCTGGTCGCTTCTTTTGAAAAAAGATGTAATGATATTATTCGCAGGAAACAAAGATATCGAACCGGAATACTTATAAGGATTAAACATTCGTACTTCCGTGAGAAATACAGCGATGAATTTTTCTTTCGACATCATACTTAAGCAGCGGTACCCAACTTCTTAGGAGCATAATAATTTCGTCACCGGAAATCTCGTTTTATAGCGAGTCGGATTATATTTTGGTCACTAAAGCAGTTACATCCTTCCGTTGGTAGTGTAAATATTTCCATGAAATTTGATAGGCTGGAAACACTTTCGGATGTATCATCCCTGTTTCCTTCTCGCACCTTTTATTTTACTAACTTACAATTCTCCTTCCATTAAGTCTGTTTCTAGATCCCTCGTGATGTATTCTCCATTTCGCTTTATAGCGTGTTCTTTGTTCAATTCAGTCGCAATTTTCGGCTAATCTCATCCATCCAGTTGTTTGTATTTCGTTGTGTATATTTCTGCGTCTTCCCGTGACGCAGTCGTTCCTCTTACATTTTTCACTTCGCGTTCGTTTCCGCTGCATAAATTTTCATGATGAGAATGCATTGAAAAAGGACTTGAGCCTCAAACAGAATCGTAAAAATTGAACAAAAGCGACATGTGGCAATCTTCACTTTCCCATTGTTAAGTTATAAATACGCTCATGTTCATGAGTAATTCATTCGATGTGCTAAATTTGTCCTAAGGGAACAATGGCGGGTGCATAACCTCTATTTTTTTGGATCGATGTGCTGTTCTGTTTTCTTTTTGTTTCCTCTCTCCCATTTTATTCCTTAGCGCGTTGTATGTTAGTCTACATCTCTTACTCTTCTTTGACAAGGGAAAAACTTATATTTCCATTGAAAATTCTTTTTGTTTCCTACTATTTCTTCTCAAGTAGATATCTTTAGTATCTGCGGCTTCTGGCAAACATTTATACCAGGAGCTCCCAACATCTCTGGTTCTCACAATAATTAAAGTATCTTGTACCCCTATTTGTCTTAGTAAGAGATAGATTTTAAAGTTAGCGACAGTACAACATTGAATAGTAACAGGGGTCACAAAATCCGAAAACCACCAAAAACGGGATAGTCAAACCTCAATAGGTTTGACTATCCCGTTTTTGGTGGTTTTCGGATTTTGTGACCCCTGTTACATTTTGCCACCAGCGGCACTCCACTTATTCATTGAATAGTAAAAAAAAATTTGCTGAAACTACTACTTTACTACGGCAGAACATACCTATTTATCTATTAGTCACTGCACTCCTTAGAGTTACGTGTATCTCAGGTTGCAAACTCCTGATCCACATCTTGGATGATATAGACGACCCTGCCAAGGAGGCGGAATGGTGAGCATGCTAGCCAAGGTCTCTGGTTCCATTCCAAGCCAATCAGGTTTTTCTCAGGGTTGTGTGTAATGTGTTCGTCTATTGTTATTATTATCGTCTTTCCTGTAACTTCATTGTACAGATGTTCCTATGGTCTGCGGCGAATGAAAAAATGAACAGCAGAAAAATGGTCCTTCTATACGACGAAGAAGCAATTGACTTCAAGTTTCGTCGGTGAGGAATGCATGAAAGGGTCTTGATGCATCTGGGACCTTCTGTTTCATTATATTCGTCGTGTAGGATTCCAGACCGGAAATTGAGTAATTGGCCTCCGTGGATAGCTAATTGTTAGCCTCTTGCCACCCTCAGAAAAGCCGTCTCGGCAATGTCTCGTCGGGTTTTGTCGCTCTCGTTCTTCGAATGACCTCCCAACGATTCGCGCCCGCAGAATAAGACAGGGGCGCTTTGTTTCATGTTTAAAGTCGGTCACGTGTATCGGGACACTTTCCTTTTGGTCCGGCGGCGGTATATTTCATTCTCGAAATGACACCCTCGGGATTCCGCACAGTTCTTTATGGCGGAAAGGTTATTTTTTCTTTGGTGGAATTGAGTTGCCACCTTGAGTGTGGTTGGGGAATGTTCTGTTTTATGATGGTGTTGTACTTGGAATGTTCCATAGAGAGATCGTATTTATCAGGAGTGTAAGAGTTTTATACTTTACAAGGGATCTGAAGTTTTATGGTCGCAAGGACTCGTTTTCTTGGTGAAATGGTAAACATTTTTTTGATAGAGGTTATTGCTAAACTTTCATGTACCATAGTTTCGATGAATGATTTCTTTTTTACATTTTTGGCTCATTAATCTGAACTTTATTTTGTCATATCGTTTTACGTGTAACCATGTCTTTAAAAGTGTGTTACAATTGATGAACGGTTATTTTTAATTAATGACCAGTTTTAGAACTTTAATTTTTATTAATATTGTTTTACCTTTGATTGGCGAGATTAGGTCTAGGTTTAAACCAGTTTTAAGATCATATTCAGCTTTAATTTCATTTGCAAGAAAATATTGTCTCGAGAATGTTTTTATTTCGATTAATTTTGACCTTTAATGGCAGTTGCGTTGTCTCTAAATCCTGGGCAATCTTTTACTTGATAAGCATGACTTAAGTCTTATCGTCGTTGATCCGTTAATGAGAGTTCCATCGTATTGTGTATTAGAGTATTTTTCGTGATATTTACCCTAATAAAATGGTCACATATTTCACTTCTGCTCCTCATAAGGTATGATGTTCATTAGATATCACCGTTGAAAATGCTCACTGTATTCATACGCTCTGCTCTTCATTAGTGGAAAACCTTGCAGTGTCACCAGTTACGTCCCGCTTTCTTTTACCTCTTTGTAACCTACCGCACCCTAATACCGGCTTGAATCCCTTTCCGCTCTTATTTACCTTTTAGCTCCCGTCGTTTATTAAATCGATTCCTTTTCTTTCCAACGAAAGTTAATGTATGCTCGGTTTATCGTACCGTCACCATTTAAGCCTCGCTCCTAACGAACTCTTTCGCCGTTTCGAGAAGAGACTATTTCGGTTTTACTCTTGGCATTCGAAATCTCGTTTTTTCCTTGAAAAATGCGCCTCCCCGTCTGGTCGTCCGTCTAGTCTCGGTGTGGTGTGGGGGAGAGTTGGTGGAGGTTGTTACGGCGATCGGAACACAGAGTATCCACAGCGGTCGACCTCGTTCCTTTCCTTTATAATCATATCCTCAGCCGTCACAACACGAGCGTACGTACGTCTAGCTCCGTACAAGGGCTTAATGGCGGCAGGAAATAACGCCGTCATTTCGAAACGGTATTCAAATAGTTTATGGGACAGCCACACCCCGATCTCTCCGCGTTCTTTCACTCCCATTACGTGCCTGCTTTTTCTCCATCCATCCAGACGCATCTCAATCCCCGTCTGGATCAAACTCTTTCGTCTCGTTCCCACAGTGTCTATGGAGATGCGGCTCCATTGTTTGCAAATTCGGCCCTTTATTTCTCGGTCGCCGTAAGGCACGAACCTCTTTTTATTTCTATTTGATCCTCATCGTTCGTTTATGGGTTTGTTTGGGGCAATCGGAAGGCGGAATCAGGAGTGGTAACCCGCACCCGATTTCGTTCGTTTGTTTTCAAAATTCGCTCTTTGTGACAAGCCCATTCAGTCGAGGATGTCGATAAATGTGTCCGGAATAATAACGCGCGTATGGTTTGAATATCAAGAGGAGAACCAATCATAAGTTTGCATAACCTACTCTTCGAATTTTTCCCGTTGAATTTATCTAGTTTTCTGGACATGCGCGGTAATTAAATTTCATGTCGGAGCGAGGGATTTCTTTTGATGCGAAAAACGTGCGTTTATCATTCAGGTCGTCATTTCCGTTTTCTATGAGCCAAGGGCGAATGCGGGACTTGTCCTTCGGTACGGAACTTTTTAGTGGTGCTTTGGCTTTGCCTACATTGGTTAATCTGGTTTCTGTATGTTTCGCTTACATGTGCTTTTATAATTGTATATGAAGCAGAAATAATTGCATAATTTTAAAAGGGTAGTGGTATTCTGACGGTAAATTTTACTATTATTCGGATATTTAGCTCCATCATCCTACTTCGGAATAGAGTACGACTCGTTTGAATTTGGGAGCTGCTTTTTTGATCCGTCTTGCGCGACCCTTTTCCTCTCTCTCATGAAATTGTGGAAATTCACGTATATGGCTGCCAATTTTAAAAATTTGCTTTAATATATTTCCGGTATTTATTCTGTATGAGAGTAACAACACCATGAATTAAATGCTCCTATTCATCGTAAGTGTGCGTATCACAAAGTTATACACGCACGTATTTTGTATTAGTATTTAGTTAAGCAAAGTAAAACACCACGACCATCAAAACGATTTTTGATGATTATGATGGGTGTTTTACTTAATGTTACTTCCATTGCTGAAGACCCTAAATAAACAGTCCAATATAATTTTAATTTAAGAAAGATTAGCAATACGGACAACATTTTTGTATTTATTTTATTTATTTCCCAATTCCTCCACAAACATCCATTCAGTGGACAATTATAGTGGTGGGACGTTCGCACACCCATTTCCTAAGCGGAAAAATCCGACTAGCCGGAATTCGAAGGCGGGACCTTGGGGTAGGAGCCGTAGCACTCCGCCACCGACCTGCGTGTGGCATATTTTTGTATGTTTGTTTTGATCTATTTTCGTAATTTTTCATAGTTTATAATTGTAGAAAAAATATTTTTAATGCGGAAATACTTATTTAGTGATATTATTAGAAAGATCCGACTGTCTGACGGATTCGTATGTCAGACTGTCGCAATGAGGACGTCATAAACTGTTTCTATATTTTAGAGTTAGTGGATATTAGTCTCTGTGGAAGGATTGGCGAGGAGATTAGTTAACGAGTAGCGAGAGTAACGTAAATCATTAAACCATAAACAACTAGCTCAAGGTGATTACGTGTGTTAAATTTTGATTTGATGGGGAGTGTGTTGTAGTGTTACTTAAAATGCTCATTAATGATCGATTCAAAGGGAAACTGTGAATACGTGAAGGTTTCAATCAGGCTTCAGGGTGGAGATTGAGAAAGAAAATCGAGTATAAGTCAGGTACCAAATGCTGCTTTGAATTAGGTTTCAGACAAAGTGGTGCAAATTAGCGGATGTGTTATGTAAGAGCTGGACAAAGCGGCTGATCGTGAAAGGCGAAAAAGGAAGGCGTTGATAAAGAAGACCGTGGTCTAGAAGGGATATTTTCGGAAGTTATAAAGTAATGATAGGGTGCCGGATGTCAAAAGACAATTATACATTCCTGTTATTGTGGATAGCAGCTCTAAGGTCCAATAGTATGGTATATACAATGTAATGTAAATGGAGGGTGGCCATACTTCCATTTTTTATTAATTAATCTTAGCGGTGTTCTAAGAGTATCGACTTTGGAAGACTTTTAAAGCAGGTGTTTCTCCAGCTTCTCAGTATCACCGAGTTGTTGACACCATCGCTTAACATTTCTGCTTGCACGTTTTTTGAGGCCGCGGTGCCTTTCATGTACCCATCTCGAGCACATAACCGTCTTCGTTTACAGACGGAAGCTTCTCTAGTCCCCGTCGTGCCTTTAGGAGCTTAATACCGTTACCACATACTCGGCCTCTCGCATCGTCGCAAACGCTCCGGGAATCCTTACGTTCATAACCAGCATCACTCGCTGTTCTCGTGCCTCGGGAATTATACGATCTTTTCGCTCTTCGGCGTCCTTTACCGTCCCGTCTCCCACCTCCCGGTAACCCACACCACCGCAACATAAACATCATAAACGCGTCTCCAGATGGTTTTGCAGAATCCTTTCGGGCCCTGGAGGACTCCGCGCGCTCCTCGAGAATCTATTTTGGCGATGGTCATGCAGGAAGTGCTGCCAACTCGCCGCGGCCGGACATCGTTAATGGCCGTTTTTTATCGTCTCCCACCCACGCCGCATTTTTCCCTCGTACGACTCCCTCGAATGTGTCCTGTATGTGGGCGGATGGAGCGCCCGAGGGGGTGGGTTTAACGGAAGATATGCTGGGGGCGCTGGGATGGGAGGTCCATGCCTCTCCGTCGGCATTTGGTCCGTCTGGCTCTTGCGAAGTGTGTCAAGGATGAACTCTGGAAAGAAAGGGGTGTGCCGGAGAGCCTCTATGAGCGTTGAAGTGGGAGTCCAGACGAGAAAATAGGCGGAATAATATGATGCCATTCTTCGTTTTTAGCTGCCCAAAAAGCTTCGAATAGAGTTGCTGCGTGGATATCAGTCTGCATAAACATCGTTTGAGTTACTGAAGCTTGACGTAGTCCGGAAGATTTGTATTCACACGTCGTTAGAATTAGTTTGCATTTTGAATTCGAAAATTGGTTCATTATCTGTAATACAAAACCTAAGGTGGTCGTCATAGTCCTTATTTTCTTACATGCTTCTCACTAATTTTGTATTTTCGTTAATTCAGTCTCCTCAGCAATATTCTTGCAATGATTTTGTGTTAATGAATAACTTTCAACATAATTATCTTATGTCCACCCGGAGATTTATTTTACTCCTATATCCATTTGTGTGGAATTTAACCTTCTTGTATGAAATCTACTGAGTTTTTTCGTCAGTCATGAATGAGAATTAACTCAGTCAACGTTTCATTTATACAATAAATTGTTTGTATTAAGAATTACATTATTAAAATTCGAGTAGCCTTTCGAGTTTGATTCTGATTTGCTGTTTAGAAATCAATGCAGACCCACGAAAGATGGTCCCTTTCATTAGTAAGACAATTCTATCTGTACTCCCGGAAATTATGTCTATGAATAATTAATTAATTCTTTGTTAAGAATGGTTGTAAGAAAAGTCATTACAAATATTCCAATCAAAATTCTTAGCGACTGTAACGGATTTATAAGCCCTGGTAATATGCCTTGTTTTTCTTAGTAAACGTAACAGCTACACATTTTTCTTTGTTTAAGGGTCTTGCGAAGCGCACTCGTTAATGTTAAAAAATGTCACAATTCATATCCACAAACATCATTTTATGTGTCCACTTAACCGAGGGCCCCGTTGAGTGTGGATTTGAGCTAGTAAAAACAATCCTGACACTTAATCATTACTCAACTTCGATGAAGCTGGCCAAAATAAATGTTTCCTTGAACCTTAATATAAGAAGATTGGGTTATTTTTACTCCCAGCTCATTAGTGTACTTGCGATAGTGACTATATAAACGGATACATGTGATATCTTCATCATTACTTCATTGCGTGCGCATTTTCTTTTTGTTTCTCATGTCACTGTCAATGTAATTATGTTCCGTAGCCTGCAAAAGTATCGTCATTCCATTACTCAGGCTTTGCACGGTTCTTTGAATAGCCATCGTACGTTTTTTCCCTAGGAAATAATCCATGTCAAGGCTCTCCTCGGTTGTATTATAATCACAGTACCGAGCCGTTGATCGTCGCAACTCCCCCATCCTCTTCTCGAAAGGTCACGGGTTCGAAGTTTCTCTTCGCTTGTGGAATTCGTCGCTGTTATCAGTTAGTCCTTAATTGCTCCACTTTAGAAAAGGCAGGGGTGACTAAGTTCAAGCGAGTTTAATGTGCCCTAGTATTTCGGCTTAGCCTAAGTCGGTCGTGCGGCTGACCACGTCAGTGTAGGTCATAACGAGCATTAATCTAAATAGGTATTCCTATATGCGCTCTGCTTGTAATTCAAAGAATCGAACGCGTAATGTCACTTATACGGATGAGTTACATGTGCAACTTTATTCTGTTATGTAAATCCTTACGGAGCAGCATTTGGAATTCAGAGCTTATCCATGCATCGACCTCTATATTTATTTCTGTTCAACCGCAAAGGTATTTCCTTCCAATGCACGTTATGAACACGCGTGATGTATTTATCTATGATTATCGTATGAAAAGAAATTACTTGGGAAGTTCTATGATTGATTTCATGGCTTTTGAGGAATATGAACTCCTGTAACATTTTCTTTGTGTTTATGCAGATTTTGGGTTGCTATAGCTTTTATTTTCTTGCCTTTTTTAGAGATTCCCCGTTTGCCAGTTTCCAGTGTATGGTAAATAGTTACAGTTACCTTTTTCGTGTGGTAAAAAACGGGGACATCAGATTTTGAAGGGGGAAAACCGGGACGTTACCATAAAACTAAGCCTGATTGTGAGTTTCATGTTCTTTTTAAGACAGAAAAGTTTGTGCAGCGTCTTTATGAACATTTCTGTTAAAATTATTCTTTTCCGTGAATTGATTATGTCGTACGTAATTTTATTTCTTTTAACTAGGGCAACAGAAAAATTGACCAGGAGCATTGTGTTTGGGACAGCCCCGAAACGGGACGTGTGGTAACCCTAGTATTATTCGTAGTGATTGTTTCTATTTTTATTTTCTTTTAACCCTGTTGACGAGATCACCAGGTTATAAAAACTCTGTCCGTTAGATTTCTGTGGGAAGGCAGTTTTCTGGTTTGATTGAATGAACTGTTCTTACGAGTGCTATGAAGACAAATTCCAAATCCATTGCCTATTGTCCTTAAAGTATTTTCCTTCTTGAATTGCTTAATAACATATTACTTGAATTAATTAAGATAAGAAACCTGTTATTACTCCCTCCTATAGTCCTTATCAGTTATCGTTGATCTTTCGTTTCCTGGACTGTTGATACGGACTCTTGGAGAGATATATGGAGGATACCCTCATTCTCAACTTTTAAAATCGAACGCTTTGCTGATTGTGTGCAATGAATAAATTTTTAAGATGGACCGTAAAATGAAGTAATCGAAAGTTCGAAGGCTGTCCTCATTCCATCGTTACTCCATCCCTTTAAGTATCTCCCCACTCCTTCTCCATCATCCTCCTTTAGGCTCTCAATCTCCTCTCCACTTTTTGAACGGCGAAAGGTCGAATCCGCACCTGCACATAACGTCAGACTCTGGCAATATTTTATATACGCCCGTTTTCCTTAATTATATTTTCAAGTTATTCTGTTTGGAATTAAATGTAGGGAAGCGGTTATGTAAGCGACGCAGGTTATTCCGTCGGGAGGATTCGCTGAAAAAGTTTCCTTCATCCTTCTTCGTTTTGATTTGTAAGTTGCGTACAGGATCTGAATCGTTGTGAGAAGTGCATTTGGGTAATTTCCCCTGAAAATCCCGTTTTTTATGCTCATATTTCCTCATTCTTCAGTGTTACAATTACTTTTTAATTGATAATGGTACGTGAAATATGACGATTGGTTACCTGGAAGAGTAGATTAGTCCTACTCTCAACCAAATAAAGATGTTTTATTATTATTTTGTTTTATTATTTATATATCTATCTTCTTTTACGTATATTTTCTGAATACTGATGAAACAGCGGCTGACGAATTTGATCACTGCTAAGCCGAATTCAGTGATGGTGACTTTATTGACTTAAATTGTTGCTTTATTTCATACATGAATCGAAATCAGTCGAGTACATTTCCGAAATTTAAGCTTTCTCCCCGCCAGTTCATCTCGGTTAATAACAATATCATTATGTGAATATCGTCCTGTTCGGAAGTCTGTACTCCGTGAGTAACACCTCAGCTTAATCCGTCGAGTAATAATTAGTGATAGAACTTAAATATTTTCTGGGTCAGTTTATTATACTGACATTTTATTGGGCATCAGATGTTTGTTTATGAATTCGCTAAACAGTCAAAACTTAGGTAATTTCGTAATTTTCCAACATCTTTCTTTGGTTAGACGGGCGGGCTGGCGGCCACGGTCACTTAGTTTCTCGGTTCGTTGGAGCACATCTCAATCGCATCGATGGAAAGAACCGCCAGAGATAAATCAGGTTCTCCGAGTTATTTTTAAGCATTCGACGGAGATTCTTTTTATTTCTTCGATTCTAGATAGGAGCAGGTGTTTTCCAATGCCTTCGTCGATTTCATTCGGAAAAAACCAACCCAGCTCCTGAGGTATTGCAAAAACTGCGACTTATGCGGAGGAATCCTGTATCGAAACGGAATCGTGAGACTTAGGCAAGCCCCTTTCCTTCTCTTTTCGTTTCGTTTTTGTTTCTCACGAACCGTAATCCATGGGGAATCGGCAAGGTCGACGGGTGCGCTCCGTGGTCTATGTTTCGCGTCTTGGAGTGACATGCACGCGGTTTGGGTGGGCGGAATACATGCGTTTGGCTCCGACCAAATAAAGCCGGCATGTCTGCCCTCCACGCATCTGAGCGTTCATCAGATTCCTCGTTTCTTTATTTTTAGATCGGAGAGTGCATAAAATTCCCTGTGCACATTCGTGGGAGAGGGAAGTGGTTGTTCTTGCATTTTCCAGTCGAGATATGCGATCATTTCGGTCTATCTGTCTTGCAGTCGACGTGCATGTTTTCCTTGCTGCGATCTTTTCCTTCGGAAAATTTTTGTCGTTTGCATACACACTGTTTGTTTTTTACTCGGTAAGGTTTGTTTATCGGTGTTCCGCTCTAATGTTTTCAATATAGTTTTCCTTAATATTTTAACGCGTAAATATAAGAATGGATTATTTACGCTCAGTCTCTCCATCTACAATCTCGTACGAAAAGGTTAACTCTACATTTAAATGCATTACATATGGATTTTTTCCACTATAAGATCTTTTATACCGCATACCGTAGGTAAACATTAATGTTGTATTTTCCAGATCTAGTTATGAAATTTGATTAACTTATATCATGTCATATTTTAATGTTAAATATTTGTTTTTACCTTATTGACTGAGGATTGTTTGCTGTGATCGTTTTCTATGACAATCAAATATAGCACATACATTGGTATAAATAGATGTAATTTATTTAGCTTTGGTTTTTCCGTGAAAATTGTGCTCTTATGGCTGATACCATCTGGTATCTTATCTTACACCGCCCATACTTCAATGAAATTCCATCTTAAATTAACCGAATTCTTATATTTTTTAAGCAATGGTTAGTGTATGTGTGTATAAAGATGTGGTATTTTATATTTTACGTGACGAGAAACTTTCTCTTCTCAGTTATCTTTGTAATTATCTTGTTGAATTTAGGTTTGGAATTCTGGAAATTTATATATCAAGCCATATGGCCCCGAGGCCATTCGACTCTGACATTTATCGTTTGCATTGTCGATGGTAATCGTTCTCTCTTTTGCGGAATTTCATGAATGTACTCAACTGTACGATTATCGATAGCAAACTATACCAGTTTCTGGACCATATAATTGATTATTTGTCACGTGTTCCTGTATGGTTAAGTTTACGTATTACTTTTATCGAATTTGCGTTTATTTTGATCTATTTCTACATTTATTTCCTTTCCTTTCGCAGGTGAGCTCAACTCCCCCCTCAAATTTCTCTTTCCTCGCTTCAAGAACAACCGGTGGGTTTCTGGTGAGTTTTCATTACTAACTGCTGCCCTTCACTGCAACGCCAATCGCATCCGTTGCATTGTCTCATTAAAGTCGTGCGTTGCTAACCACAGCAAAACGTTTCGACGTTTTTCTTTATTAGTGGTTAAGGTTTCTAGAGGCGCTATTTCTTTCACTCATCTACTTGCTCGGAATATTGTGAATCGAGTTATTTTCTTACGTTGCAGGTGATAATGTGGGAAGGATTTTAAAATCGAAATAGATACATGAAGTGGTAGGGGAAATGAGTAATATAAATAAATTTTGTTCTTTGTGTTTCGTTTTAAATGTAACTATTCGCTTTGTACTGAAATTCCTCAGCTTTGAAAATCTACTTCCTGAGTTTTTTTCTATATTAGCGTTTGGCCTGATATAAATCGGACTTGGAGTAATTAACATTGGTTTACTTTTCATTACGTTATTTTCATTACTATCTGTTTTTGTTTGCTCCTACTGGCGAGATAGTGTGCTTTGATGAGTATTGTAAGACCTCTCTATGTGGTGTTTTTATAACTTCTCTTCTATTACTTCTTTCAGCTGCGTATTTAAGCTTCGCAGTCTCATACAATTCATCTTACATTTATATATCTGGTTCTGGTATAATCTTACATTATTGCTACTCACCGTACTTTAATACATCACTTAAAACTTCATTACATTGCATTGATAAACATTTCTGAATTTTGCATGCACCTTACTAAAATATTGTATAAATTTCGTTCCGTTCGATATTTTTCCTAATTTTAATCAGTTACCAGAAAATAACCCATCTTAAACATGAATTTTGCTGCTCCAGTCGTCTCAGGATATTAAAAAGTGGAGGTCCAATTACAAAACCTTGGATGACCTCTGGGGTCACTTTATCCTTTCTAACACCATCTGGCGGCAATTCTTTCCTCTCCCTTAGATATTCTCTGACCTAGTTAATTCAAACCCTATTATTACGAGACCTTGATTCAGTGAACCGACAGTTTCTTGTAACAGACTGTATTCCTGCGGTATTACGTTAATTAATTGGTTATTTCGCGAAGTCAAAACCCTCTGCGACAATATTCCATTTTCCGCTCGGTAGCGCTTTTCCGTCTCGCGATAACGGTGATCCCGAGATCACAGCTGGCCGTTAGCAATTTTTTCCTCAGACTTTCCGTGGGTGTTACTTCCCGGCGCGACCTTGTCCCGGACGGAGGATCCCCTCCCACTTTCCGCTTACGGATGCTGGATTCCGTTTTGGTGCAGGTCATCGGATGTCCTCACATTCCATTTCGTCCTGTTTGCTTCCCTTCCGGTATCCCCCGCGGCTTGCGTCGGGTAGGTTGGGGCCACGGAGCACTTGCTAAGGGAAACTGAACGGAGTGAGGTGGGCGTATCCCCTGAATGTAACCGTGAATAACGCACGGTCGAATCGGCATTGGGGTAGGGGAGGGTTTTGGTCGTGTTGTTGTTGTGCTGCACGGTGGGGGAGGATGCGGGAGGGGAAAGATCCCCACACCATTGGACCTCTTCCACGGCTTCGTGCCCTCCTCACGCTCATTCATCCTGTTCCAGGGGCTTATTTTCCCATCTCTGAGGAGTGGTTCTCAGGTTGGACTCCTGGATTAATCGGGGGCCAAGTAGAATGAGGATTTATGTTTAGGTGAGATCGTTTTCTCGATCACGGGATTCCGGAGTGGTTTGAGTAGTAGTAGGATTGTTAAAAGTGATTCAACAACTAAGGGCATTTCGCACGTAGGCACCCACCGGGAATCGAGCGCGGGACCGCTTTCATCGAAGTCAATTTGGTTGTTCACCCTACTATCTGAGAGCCTGAGTTATTTGTCTGTACAGTATGGCTTAGGAGGTGCTTATAGTGTCAGCTTTTCGGGTCGGGCAGTTCTTTTCCGTGACTTCTCTTATGGAACCGCGCTATATGAGTATGGATACCATTGATGATGCAGTTTATTATTGCCGGCCTTGGCAGCGTAGATTTAAGTAAAAGTTTAAGCTTAGCGGCATTGAGGTACCGGGTTCGAATCCTGGCTTGGAATATGGTTGTTTGCGCTCCTCTTTATCAATGGTTAATCGTAAGATTGTTCTCCGAAGACTAAAATTCGCCTAATATAGTCGTGATAATTGTTTTTATTATTGATTAACGCTGCCGTAAGGTTACCGGTCAAGTAGCAAGGCACAAATTACGTATTTACCTTTCATAGTTCGCTATAAAGTATAGATAACATCAAAATGAGTAAGTCAATCATACCCATCCTGAACTCATTGTCAGTTTTATGCAAGAGCGATATGCAACAGAATAGTACAATACAGCACAAACTATATTTCACACAGCACAGATGTGTATATTGTACAACTAAATATTTATTATTATGCTAATTAATTCATGAGTATTTCTCGCATTATTTTAATTTTATTTATTCCTCACCGGATGAACCCATCTTCATTACAAAGGCAAAGCTAATTAAGTAGGTACTTATGAATCATATGTTTGTTATGAATGGAACAAGGTATGCTTAAGATGATCAGATTGTTAGTTCTTATTATTAAACATTAGAGGGCGTCGAATGAAAGTTCGGTTAGCAATCCGCAAGTTGATGCGTCAGCTGTTTTGATGATTCATAAACAAATTTTGAAAGTGTTTCGTCTCCACTTAGGGTCGTTCGTAATTATGGGTGAGACCTTATTCTTCTTTGGCTAACAAGCGAGTATTTCTTCGCTTATGTAAGCGCAGTCGGTGCCTCGTGTTTTGGCGCCCCGGTCGTCGACTTTCTCCTTCGCTTTGGCTTGGAAAAGTACCCAAATCTGTCCGCCGACTTCCCTTTGCTTTCCCCAACTCATGAAGTTTAATTCATTCCGCGTACTTTGATGGAGATTAAGGTAAAATTGCTTCGTTGCGGTCTAGCCTGGATGAATCGCAGTTAGTCCAGCAGAATAGTTAAATATTTTAAGTCCCGTCCGAGCTACTTTTCAAGCGCTTTATTCTTGGTAAGAAATTCGAAAGCATTCACCTTTTGTTGTCATAAATGTCTTTACGATAATAAATGTCTTTCGTTATTTTAATGACATCAAATGGTTAGTTTTGGAATTTACGAAAATTCATTACAAAATGAATGTTTGACAATTTTCACTTATATTCGGATTAACGTACATCTTGCAATCGTGGCAGAGATGCCAAGTCAAAACTCCCATAGCTATTTTCTTTCCGCCTAGAAATGACAAATATAGACGTAACTAGTATTTTGAGGGCCTAAATTACTACAGGCATCAGCGATTCATATCCTGGGAGAGAAATACAAGTCAGTAACGTGCAGAAGTCGTTTATGTGGGAGACGAAGACTTCGCTGATGATGATTTACAGGCTGGCAGACTTCTATGGGCGTAAAATGTTTAATTAATTTTATATGCTTGGAACTTGGGAAAATGTCTGAAGGTTAATTATAACATACTTATGAGAACAAGATTAAAGTAGATTTTACCTCATGATTCAATAGGAGACATTAACCCGTTCTTCCATGTAATAGGTGGCATATGTTCTCTCCCAGAATCCGGTGCTTTAAGAAGTGTTTCCTTTGATGTCGATCATATAATTTAGCCTGAGGCGGAAAGTACTCGATATTCGTTATTGAAAGTTGTTAACCATTTATAGAGCAGCAGCTGTTCTCTCTCTTCGCAGTCACATCGAGGGAATGCGTGTTCGGTCATTTTCTCATGCAGATTAAGCTCATGCAGCGAGTGTATTCCTGTCGAGGTAATAAGGTCACGTCCAGCGCAATCGGCGCGGGCATTGGCCGAAAGGCAATGTTAAGCAGTGCGGTTGTCGCCTTGAGGAGCGAATTCCCGAGCGAATAAGTTCTCGGAACGAAGGCTTTCCTTTTTGTTTACCGTACGGTTTCACTTTTCGTCCGTCTGTTTACGTTCTCCCCCTTTGCATTCTGGGTGCAACGCCCTCTGCCGCGTTAATTGAGTTCCGGCCCGTGGATTTGTCCCGGTCCTCATTTCGATAGGGGCTTTAAAAAGTATCGTTCGTGACCAAATTCAGCGCCGTCGATCGGCGTTTACATGCCGTGAAATTGATTAATCGGTCGGCGTTTCCGTGGGTGGCCGCCAGGAGGCGATCGGCGGCAAACTGTTATAGCTAATAAATGTCCGTTCTCGCGCATAATTTCGGCGCTGAAAAAATCGCGTCGATAAATTTAACGCTTTTTCTCTCGGTTCGGTGGAACTGTTACGTTAAAAACGTGATAAATGTCTGCGAAAGGAAAGGGAAAGGACGTTTTGGTTCACGTGTCGGATATTTATTATTTTTCATCCGTAATGTCTGGCCGGAAATTGGACCACCCAAAAAATGAGTGGAAAACAATTATTTCGGGTAATGGAAAGTTTACTTTGCTAGCAAGGAATGATTTAAGTCCGAGCTCGCGTGACAAATGGAAGTGGAAACTATGGTAGCGTAATCGAAGTGAAGAATTTGAGTGTTGATCTTTGTCTTTTAAGAAAATGGAGCAAGTTGTAGTCTTCGTGGAATATAGGCTTTTCTTGTATTTCCTGTATTAGCAATTGCTTCAAAATATCTCTTGCCGATCACAAAGTTGTTATGATCTGTAAAGCGATGGGTCTTTGTATTTAATTCTTTATTCGCTACCAAGGAACGGAATACTATATGCGCAGAATTGCTACCGACATCAATATTATAACAGTAGTGTATTTTCTGTTTCTCCTGAAATTGCTAGACTCATCTCGGTAAGGAGTCGCTTTCAACTCTCTCCTCGGTCTCCGTTGTTAATGTAGCTTTCTCCGATGACAAAGTCGCCCGGGGCATGGGTCAAAATGCAGAAAAAACCGACCTTTTCTGACGTATCTTGCGTTGGTCCTTTCTGGTTTTTCCACAGGCTAAAGACATGAGTCGGCCTCTGGCTCACCCGACTGTCGAGTGACGTCGGAATGGAAGCTAGTGAGAAAATCTCATTGAATTCGAATGTTTTTGGTTCATTGATTCAGGCCACTTTCGTTACATTCGCCGACTTCGAAAGAGCTCTTATTATGGTCGAATTCCTCGCCAGATTAGTGCTAAGGTGGTCGAGTGTTGCATAACACCCAATCGAGTCTACCCTAAGGGTGTCAGCTTCTACGCGTCTATAATTTCTTTTTTCTAGGTGGATATAGAGATTATATTCAGGGCAGTAGTCTACTATTTCGATTTGGCGAGACAGCTGTTCATTCTAATTTCGTCCTAGAAGGTGTTAAGTTATTTGATTTGGAATATTATTTGCTGAGTGGCGATTGAGACTATCCTGTTTTGTTAGTTAAATTTACGAAAGAGCGAGAGAGATGCTGTGGACGCCACATTTACTGGAGGAAAAAAGAAAGAAAAGTCATGTAAATGTTTGTATTTCTTGGTGGGAATTGCAGTACACTACACCATGATGGAGGTATTTACTACCATTTTTCGTATTGCACCCGAACATTACCAATGAAATTTTCCTCTTTGGTTTATATATCAGTATAGGTTACTTAATTTGCATCTGAGAATGAAAGATTTTTCCATTCGACTCTTAGAGTGCTTAGATAACTCTTTCTGAATGCATTTCGACGGCCAATTTTTCTGTTTTAATTTCCATTGACATTTTCGTCTTTTTATGAATCTTGAAACGTTTATTTCAGAAGGACCGATTTCAGCAGTGTGTTATTATTAGCATTTCGTGTAATATCAACTGTGGATAAAAATAGCTTTAGTACGTTTGATATGCCCTCCGACGGCTGCGATGGAAGGGAAAAGAAAAGCCGATCTATATCTCGTCTGTAATTTTCCTTTGCATTCCGAGTACCATATTACCGTTGAAACCTTTAAGATTCGCTGAGTACCTGCTTCTGTTGAACATTATCGATTGCAAATTGCCGCGCGTATGAAACTCCTCAGGGGCACGTGTTTTTCTTTTTTTTTAAAGCTTAAGTAGGGAGTTTCTAATTTGACACGAGCGCGTAGAAGTGGGTGCAGGAAAGCTTATCGTTCCGTGAATCTGTAATTACTGGAAGTGATTACGCGTATTACTTCGGATCCAATCTAATTTATCCTCCTGCCATGCCTCACTGCCGTGAAGAACGTAATTGCTGCCCTCCGTCTTGGAAATAGTAGTAACTCGTGAATTGCTTAATAACAGCTTAGAGCCAGGCCCACGTATCCTAGCGCTTGTATTGCCTTCCATTCACTGATACTCGATTGCTTCAAGCGCGGGTTTCGCAGCCGTGTGCCATTCGTGAAAAATTCACGAATCATTCTCCGTTTTATCTTTTTTCTCTTCTCAAAAGCTTTCTTCTACACCGGTGGAGATTTCTTTGAATGGGATTCATTGTGTACCAACGTGGTAATCATCGCGCCTTTAACGTCTCATTCGAAATATCTCGTATTTCATTAAGTATGAGTTTTTCTGCGTACGTGTAGTCATTTCATATTGTGTTATGCAACATTAGGAGCAGATTTCATTTCTTCAGCATTGAGTTATATTTCTCCTTTAAATTTGTTATGAATGGATCTTTAGCTAAAAATATCGTGATTATTTGGAGAAAGGAGCGAAAGTTATAGAGTTGTTCGTAAGTAAAGTTTCAATTGTTTTGTGAGGCGCCTCGGTCGACGATATCATAGTGATGTCCCTAGAATATCTCAGTTCTTGTTGATACAGGTGTGCCGTATTATTATTGTTATCATAGATATTTATATTTCCTTGTCAGAAATCTTTTGATGACCGTCTTGTGAGATCTTGGGTTTACATTTCGTATCCTACATTGAAACTGCTCGAACTTTCGGCTGAGAAGTGTTTTTATTCGATCATAATGTTATGTTTCTGTGAATGTAAGCACTCTTTTAAAGAAAAGCCCGTGATGATGTGGTTATCGATGCAATAGGTCTTTCGGGTTTATATTTCTTTTTGTTGATGCATCACGAATCTCAAGGGAGATTCCTCTGGAAGATAAACATCCAAAATATCCATAGCTTCTTCGATGGCCTCTCAATTCTTCCTTATTCGAACCAGATTCCGTAATAATTCCGTCCACGTGCCGACGTCCGAATGTATATTAGGGGCAGGTTGCGTTTTTCATTTCGATGCGCCTTCGGAAACATATAGAGAATAAAATGTTCGAATCAAGGTCTGTTGACGCAAGAGTTCGTGATGTTTACTCGTAGGAGGTTACTTCTGTTCGTGTGGAGGGGGACGTCGGACCAGGGATGCCCGCTTGGAGCTTAATATTTGTTCCTTTGAGGGGGGGGGGCGTAAACAATTCCCTGCCCCTAGCGACCGCGAGTCCCTTGCACTCAGTACTCGATGAGAAGAATGCCTCACAGCAAACAGATAAATAAACCGAAGAGGCTGTGTTTTTTCCTTTACGATTCAACTCTTGATTACAAGCTGCAGGATTGTGTACTGATTCTCAACTATTTCGTCCTCTTTTCATTTTCCTCAACAGCGGATCTTTTGTTTTCCCGTAATGGTAGGATTCTATTTGGCGCACAGTGGTAATCAGTTTGAAGAGTTACGGTACACTTTTAGATATTTCCTAATTATGGACATGAAATGAAATTATATTGCGGAATCGCGCAGTTTATCTCTCATGACTCTGGTTCTATATTAGCATTTTTTTCAACAGTGCATGGTCTCATGAAAATATATATTCTATTTCGGCTTAAAATATGAGCTTGTTAGAGATGTTTATGCCTAATTTGTATTCATATCTGTAGAGGCCAACGTTGTTAGTTTTAATTTTTTCTCTATAAGTTGTTACGTTTTAGGAAAAATAAGTTGTGATATCTAAGTCTAGAAGTGTAGCCAAAAACGCTTTAAATTCACGTAGCAGAAAAATATTGGGATTGCTAAACTTTCGCGCCGCATTATGGAAGGAAATTTGCGGAAACCATCCCTCAGGAAGTCCATTGCATTTTCAAATTCTGGACAGCTTACACAGGTGAAATGAAAGTGTAATAATTCATATGATTTCTCTTCTTTATTATCATTATTTTACTCCGCTTCTGTTAACAGTGGTGGTAGGACATAATTCGTACTTAAATAAAACACAAATGACGTAATATGAATCACCCAAAGACAAATCTTGGCTACGCCCCTACGATATCATTGTTCAGAATATATGCAATGGAAATAATCGTTTCTAAACATCAAATACGTACAGTATTGACGCAAATACATTCTTTTCTTTAGTATTATGTCCTTCAGTAACGGTATAGACGTCACAAGTATCAAGCCTTATTGCGGTACCAACACTTACCCTTTTGTACCGCTCAGTATGTTTTCCTCCGAGAGAAAATGTTGTCGTTGCGATCATAGCGCTGTGGTTGATTCATGATTCATCCGCCCCGCCCGTATCCTAACCTCTTTACCGGTCAAATATGGTCACAATACTGACTATGAGCTGCACGGGATACAATCACTTGAATGAAGTTTGCTTGGGAGCACAAATGACATGCGATCAGGTTTCTAATGTCGTTTTCTGTGAGGAAATTGAGTCCTTTGATCACTAGAATAATTTGCCGTCAACGCAATCCATGTCGTATACCGTCCCTCTTCTCTCTCTATATCTATCGCCCTACAAATGAATCTTTTAGTTTTCTTCTTTCTGGAATTTAAGATGATTTCTCAGGAAACAAGCAAATTTTTACTTTGATAGACGAATGAATTGGAAACTCGCATGTAAAAACGTAAGGTAGACGTATACTTGTAAATCTCATCTATGATCGTCATCCTACGCATTTCTTTCCCCTTGAATCGTATCGTTTCTTTGGTTGTTCATCATATATAATTATGTTAGCGTTTGTGGGTTAGATGGAAAAATAGACCAGGATTAACCAAGCGGCATTATTTTAAAAATCAACTTTAACAAAAACTTCTACTTCACGAAAGTTTGAATATGCAATACGAACAGTTTCGTAACTTTACTACGCCATCATGTGATAATCAGGAATGTTGTAATCGAAGTACGAAAACGATCGTTTTGTAATTCTACTGTGGTTTTGGTAACAGTAATCGCATGATGTTCGTTGGAAGCGATGACTCCTTTGTCTTCATCTCTCACGAAAATAGTTATGTGTTTATACATATTTACTTATTTATGCCCTGTATTTGAGGTTACCATAATGGGAATTCCGTACGCTCTGTCAAAAGCAAGCTTATTGTACAGAGAATTAAAGAAGGCACTTCGTAGTTTCCACACTAAATGTTTTATTTAAACACGACCGGTTTCGGCCAACGCCATCATCAGGTTGGCGTTAGCAGAAACCTGATGATGGCGTTAGCCGAAACCGGCCGTCTTTAAATAAAACATTTAGTGTGGAAACTACGAAGTGCCTTCTTTAATTCTCATTATGGATTTCCACGAAGTCCGGCCTAATACTATAAAACTTATTGTTCAGTTTTGTAAAAATTCTATTCTTCTTTTCCTCTGAGTATTTGATTAATTGTATCGTAGAATTAATTGATATTCTCTTCCTAGGGCGAATATTAGCCAAAAATAAAACTTTTAATTTACTCGATAAAAGAAAACATATTAGCGACCATGCCCAAACCAATTCAAACTCATGGCAGACATTTTGGTAGCCCGTAGAATGTTTGACTATATATAGAGATAGAATTAGCTATTGTAGTTCTTTAGCGTATCTCAACTATTTGAAAAAGTGGCCGTTTTTGCCTTGCAAGTACATTATTTTACTCGAAACTGTCCTCAGGGGCATCAAAGTTGCTCCAGGGGTTCAGCCATTTCATCTTGCGGAAATCTGTCTTGCTCGCAATCTGCCCTTCATCCCGTCTTCATTACTCCCGGTATTACAATCTGCTCTTCCTCATATTCCGGGGAATCTCATCTCCCACGCGCCCTCTTACCTCCTCCTTTATTACTCTTTTCCACTTCAATTCTTTTCAGCACTCTCTTTAATATCGCCATTCCTCCATTCTTCCCCTTACTCGCGCCACTTCCCCTATCACTCCCGCCTTCGCTTCATTCTCCTCTCTTCATGGAGAACCCTAATTCCGGTCAGCAGATTAAAATCTGCTTTGGGACAGCTGTGGGAGGGGGCGTGGAATGCGGTTACGACACCTTTTGTTTACTCGTGGTTTGAGAGTTTTGGGTTGATGACCGACTCTTCCTCCACCGAAATTGCGTATTTTTTGAACCGATGTCATCGAGGTTGAGTGGTATTCTTTGGGCGGAATCTCATCGCGCCAATGCCGACACCCGGTCATGCGATGGCCCCTTGATCAAGCAGCCGACCTTAAGTCTGCTGTCCTCGTGGATAAACCGGAAGATGTTTGCGTTTGCTTTCGGTGCTTAACAATGCGGAAAATTTGTCTCGTTGTAAGCAGCATGTCCCTTGAAGCACAGGAATCTGGAGGCCCTTACCCCTTGCGGGACCTACCTGTTTGTCCTTCAGCATAACGATGCGTTGTACTGATAAACTTTCAAATAACTCCCGCTTAAGATTCTTTTAAGTCTGTTCTGTCATTTTCTCTACATTTTCCGTTCACGTGTTGACTTTTTTATGTGTTCGGCTTAATATACTGGTAGTTGAAGCGTTGCTGATATAACTTACGCCTATAAAGGAAATTGCATAATGTCGAGAAAAGTGAAATGTATTGTCGAATCCGAGATAATTTTCAACGTTCCTATTGAGCTTTATTATTTGCTTATGGTAAATCATAAAATAACGTGAATGACGATGAGGTGTGCATCGGCTAAATGTAATTACGAAATTACTAAAATATTTTCATTACGGTCGCATATCATGTCAGTATTCAGGATAACCTTTTACTGTTTCTCAGACTGATATGAAGTCGGTTTAAAGTATTATAATTATTTATCAATTTATGTCAGCATTTCTCTTGTCTTGTGTGATAGTGTTGTGCTTCTCAACCGGAGTTCCGCGGAACACTGGTGTGTCTCATGCTTTAGGTGCGCCGATTTGAGTTACGTTCAGTAAGGTTGTGGCGGCCAAGCTTTTAAAACACATCACTTGTATGTGCTGTACGGATTACAATACTGCGTCGTAAAATAAATTAATAAAATGTAACAAATGCACTATCTAGAATTCAATGGTAGGTATCTTAATATCAGTAAGTACATGTGTATATATGTGCGTATATGTATGTAAGTGAGCAATATATTTATTTTACCTTTTCCCCTGAGATCAAGCGCAACTTAAAACGTTTCCGACACGTCACATTTCGCGGTTGCTCCCCAAGTTGACCATTCCTACACAAAGGGAACGCTGCCTCATATATTTGCCTATCGGTTAACCGTTGCCTGTAACTCGTTGGCGTTAATCGATCCTCATATGTGTGAAACGTTGATCGAGCGAATGTTTTTTTCGCGCTCGCAGTTCCCACTTTCACCAGCGACCGACGCGTAATTCCACCTAATTTCCATGGAGCGTGAGGATGCTTCGAGTGGCGAGAAAGCGGTGAGTCAGCTGGATGGCAATCGGAAACAAAGCGAGATAAGGCATTCACCAGATCGCTTTACATCTATCTCGAACGTCACTTATTAATCTGTTTCGTTACACAGTCGTTTCCACGTAAAACTAGGCTCTTGAACTTGTTTACCGTATGAATCGCGCCCTGTCACTGGGTTATCACGTAACAGCTGTTTCCCGGAGAGATGAAATCGTCCTTGGAGCGGCGGATTTTTTCGACCGAGGAAAGTCAGCTGATAACCAGCGGTCTCGGAATCGAGTACTCTGTTGTCATGCAGTCCGAGTTGCTTACCACCGGATTTAAAATGATGAAGCCCTGAACTAAATGAAAATAATCTACCTACAACCGTCATGCACGCGTCTTTGTAGTAATGTTTACCCTTAGTAATGGATGTGTCGGAGGATGTAAGATAATTTTGTTGTTCTCTCCTTTTCTTTCCATTTTCGAAGAAGGGCTTGCTTGACTTCTTTCGAGGAAGCATTTAAACAGTTAATATTTATTGATGTACTAAGTATATATATAATTTAATAAATTGAATCACGTATTATCCATCACTGTGTGTTGTGAGCAATTCTCGCAGAAAGATCAAATAGTTCATCATTTATTAAGCTGAGAATAGAAAAATCCGGTGGTTAGTCGTGGACTAGCGGTTTAGTCATCCTTGCATTCCAATCGGTACTCTATCGATTATTGGTCTAATTCGCTGGATGAATGAAGTGGATCAGATAGTATCTCGAGGAATTCTTCGAGCTCCATCAATCAGCCGCGATTTGACTTCTTCGAAGAGAAAGGAGTATTAAAAAAAAACGTGGTTTATCATCCGCTACGGCGCAATAGCTCCCGGTCAGGTGATTAGTTATCGAAATAGAATTCTGAATCGTTGTTTTTCTATTTAGATAAATAGATGACATTCTCAAGGAAACTCAGACCTATGAGTCTCTATTTCGGGCGATGTTTTCCTTTCCATTATCGCCGAGAAACTTCTTTTTCCCGCGTAAATATCGCGGAGATTTATCCTCAGATCTTCCAGAGAGCCGCATGGTGATTATCGACGATCATTTGACACCGATTTTCCCGGAGAAACCGAGAGCAGAGTACGAAAGCAGCTTTTTCAGTTCGGCCGTGACTTCTTTCGCGTCTCCTGTTAGTCATTTAAAAGATGTTAAATATTTTATGGGTCAATAGTGTGGAAGTCATCAACCTCCGGAGGTTTTTTCCATCTTCGCCCTCACACTCCCGGCTGCCTATGACGTAACGCTCGCTCCACTTCCACGAGAGATTCTCTTTTTTGAACTTTTGTTTACCAGTCATCCCGCCCTCCTCGGGCTGAATTTGCGTTTCGTCACCTCACTCAACTCGTCACTTTCCATCATCCTCGCTGCAAGTTATCCGCTCCTGAGGGAGGCACCTCATGTTAAGTACCGCGTTGTTTATTCATTTACGACTGCTTACGTTATTGCCTTCGTTCCTACAACCTTGTGGACCGTTCAGTGTGTCGAAAGAATGCTAATGGTTTAATTGCTAGACGTGATTTTTCTTCCTCGGGTGCCTTTTTTTTATCTCGAGTCGACGGTGCTTATCGTTAGATCTTCGTACGTAGTTGAGTTTGAAGTCGATGAAGCGATCGACGTCCCTTTTCCAGTTTGTGAGAGTTAGCTTGTGAATAATAAATTGGATAGAACACCATCGATGGTAGTTATGGAAGGAATAATATTTGTGCGAGGCAAATCCCTAGGTTAGATAATTTTTGTTTCTCCTTTTTGGTCGTATAAAGTAAGGAGAAATCCAAAATATGAACTCTTTCGCAGTTACTGCTACCGATCCACAGATTATATGTAGAATATATTAGAATTACCTTGAGGGTGTTATCAGGTATTATATTAAAATTCGTAGTATAAATATGCATTTCAAACTATAATAATATTAGCGGGGAGGGAAATAACGATTGTCCCTCAAGGAATGGTTAAGTTATCGACCTATCTCTACTAGTAATCATCACATAACTTGTAAGCGATGGCCTAATTAACTTTTTGTTGTTGAATTAAGTGTTATATCTCTACTCTATCTTTATGGATTTTTTCACCTGATAACGCTTGCATCGGTTTTAATCACACGATACTGCAAACTAAAGCCTGGTTTGAGAAATATTTTCCAGAAATATAACCATAAAATATTTGCCACGTGAATTAATTTATTTAATGCAAGAAATGCTTTTGTAATGTCATGAGAATGGAATAATATGCAGAATTTTGGGAATTTAGATTTATTTAGATAATAAGTTGCGCATTACTTGCTATGCCAAACTGACTCGGTCTTCCATCCTATACGTAAGCTGAAACTTATTTAGTTTTTGCTATCCTTATTAATTACAAATAAATCAACTATGAGGCACTCTTTGCCCTCATTTCGAGTAATCCTACCAAGCTTTACTTGTGCTTAGATATGGTTTCTTCGTGGTTGCTTTTCCCCATCCCACGCCTCGTTTGGATTCAGCCTTTCCCTACACAGCTGATAGGTCATCAACCTTGCGTGATTTCGGCATTATTTTTTCTCGCCTGGGCGCCAGGAGGCCTCACTGTTGTCAAGCAAATTTGCATGAAAATTATTCGTCGCTATTGTAGAATATAGACGCATAATTTCTGTACCACTCAAATTCTTTTTCTTCACGGCTGCAGACTTCAGGGAATGAAGTGCAATTGCATTGGTTACATTGCCCTGGGAACTCATTGACCTCTGCTACCATTTGGAAACTATGACTGCTCCAGGCAAATATTATTCCGGCGAAAATCGTCAGTTGATATTTTCGTCTGAAGAGGTAAAAGATTGTTGTCGAAACGGAAATGATACTTTCTAGGTCCTAACAACCAGGCAATGGATAATCTCTGTCTCCATTTACTTGATTATTCAGCTGTAACTATCTCGGAACTCGGCTGCGTGTGGAAATCAGCATCAAGGCTGTTATTATTTTACGGTGTTTGTTTCTTCTCCGGCAATATTTGGAATAAAATCCACCACAAACAGTTCAGATAATGGTGCGGAGTCTCTCTGCTGAGCAGTCTATTTGTCTGTCACTCTCGCGAGCGTTTCTACATTTCTTCGCCTCGCATACTTGTTCGGTTTTCCTCTTCCTTTCCTTCGCTCCCCACGACTATTTCCTTGACCCATTTATTCCACCATTTCCCTTTCTCTCCGAATACCTCTTATTTAACTCCCGTAACATTAGTTATATATCCCGGCGAAATGGGGGTGATGGTCGTGAGGTTTTGGGGGACCCCTCAAGGGAAAGTGGGCGGAATTTTTCGATGCGTCTGAGAGAAGATTTTAGTTCTCTTCCCAGTAAAAGCCCCTCTCGGTCGATGTCTGCTTTTTTTCGTCGTTGGGCGCGTGCCACTGCACCTCCCCTTTCACCTGATCTTTCGTGTTTATCCCACTCTTGTTTATCCTCGTGTTTTTCTCAAACATTCCGTTTCGTAGACAAGTTAGCGATCGGTTGTCAGTTCTCGGTGGCGGAAGGGTTAGCAGGGTAACCTGCCGATGCCAGTGTCCCCGGTTCGAGTCCCGGCTAAACGGGATTTTCCTCGTTTGGGTTGCATGTTTAGTCTGTCGTTACTGTTTGAGTGTCACCTGTAATTCAGCCAGCTTCGTTGACGTAGGGGTTAGGGTGCTACTTAGGTCTAGCACTGAGTTTCCGGGTTTGGATTCTGATTTGAACATGATTGTTGGAGTAGGTAACTTATTATAGTTTTACAATAAGAGTGGGCTCTTTCGGACACGAAAATTTGCTCACAAGGACCCATTTTACTATTAAATTATTTTGTGGGAAAATCGGAATATAAATAGAAAATTGAGGGTTATTGAGAGAAGTGTAATAGTTGGATCATTTCCATCTTTGGGTATTGTTCTAACTGGGATGAAAGGTGCACAGATGAGGTTGGAAGAGGGGTAACAGTAGCCAATACATCTTTATTATTACGAAGGTAACCTATGACGAAAAGCATTACAAAGGAAACTAGAAAAGATTGGTAAAATCCAAGAAAAAACAGAAATGTAAAGTATCTGTATGACTAGGATTCGAACCTAGGTCATCCTCTTACCGAGCGGATTTTCTAACCATAAGTTCTAACGTCCCAAGTATGTCTGTTTCCCATTGATTGGTAAATACTTAGTGTGGGGTGTTTTGCTATGTAAAAATTGGACGCTTAGAAAGTAGGACATCCTAAGATAGGAGACCTTCGAGATGTGGTGGTGGCGCAAATGGCGAACGTAAGTTAAAAGGAGAAAAAGTGCGGAAGTGCTAGAGATGGTGACAGAAGAGATGTTTAACATTATTAAGGGTGGCAAATAAAGAATGTGGGTAAATTAATAATAATAATCGTCTTTATTTGGGCGATATTGAGTCCATAAGTTTCCTATTCCATCTTCCCACTAAATAAAGAGTTGATGGATTGTTAAAAAGGTAATTAGAGGTAGAATGCGATGGAAAAAGCAAAAGATGCTGGATGCTGTAGGGATTTGTGTAGTTATCTTAATCTTCTTTTGAAAGTTCCTGAATTAAGAGTAAATCTATGAACTTAGGTGCATATTACATTGCTTATATGAGAGAAGAATGGATTACATTTTTAAGAAAAGAGGAAACCATTATTTCTCCGACGCTTTCAGCCAAGTGATTCATTTTTAGCGCCTCGACAGCCTTGTTTCTCCGCGGTTTCTCTTCGGGGCTAATTGTGTCTAACTATACAGACTCTGTTACTACGTCTCTCTGTGTTTGTCACGTATCCGAAAGTAGTTCTTCCTCACCTCGGCTCGTAGACTCCCTGTGTTTTCACCTGTGAAGTAAAAGTTTTATTTTTCGATCTTATTCGAAACAATTCCAGTTTTCGTTTTTATTTTCTGTTTTGCTTAATTTTCCTGATTATTTTCTTATTCAGTTCCTTATTTCCTTCGTTTTCCATTTAATATATCAGATCAGTGATTTTCTCTGGTTATGTAGTAAATTTAATAATCGTCCAATTTTTTTATATCAGTTCTTTTGTTGTATTCTGCAGTGTGCATTTCTTTTACAACCACCGAAACGTTATTATTGAAATTTGGTGCAATTGTGTCGTATGCTATCTCCGGTAGGGACGGTTTCGCGATCACATTCGTTTGCCAAATACTTAAGGACACGCGTACTACCAAAAGCCCATCACTTTCATTTTGTCAGAAATGAAGAATGGGAAGTAAACATTTTGTTTCAATTATTTCTTAATTTGTCATGCCAGGGAACAAGCTTCAAAACATTCGTGATCGGAATAATTTTCTCAGCTGAGTCACTCGTTTGACGTTTGTGTAATTATTAAGGAGTTAATGTTATCTTTCATCCCCATTATTCAGCCGTCCTTCATTCTTCTTATACTTATTTTTCAATCTGTTATCGGTATCTGCTTTATCCACCTTTTATCATTGCCATTCTTTTCTTTCACTCTCTAATTACGCTTTCTGATTATCATCTGCCTTCATCGTCTACTCTTTGCTTCCAACTTGTTTTTACTCACGCACCTTCTTCCCCTTTTCATTATATCTCTACTTCTTTTCCTGTCTCTCTTGCGATGCTCATTTGGAACACATCCTGCCGTTTCCTCAGCAGCGTAAGTGGGTGGGGATGAATTTTACAACGTAGAATGTCATTGCTATTATCACAGCGAGGCCATCGTCCTAGTTGGCTCTCGTATAGGAGCTGGCGGAAATGAGGACGTAATAGTGCCAGGTAAACATGGCGTTTGAAGGTTTTTGTATCGCACTCCAGTGCTCTTCTCCGTCATACTTCTACCTAATTATATTGCTGCTTCTTTTGGTTCATTGTTTCATCTCTTATTTACTTTAGTCTCGCGCATTTTTTTAATTATTGGTTGTCTAATCATCAACCGGTTTCAGTGCGTGAAACCGATAAGCATTATTTTTGCCAGTGTATCAACCTAACTCAAACCGGTAACGTAAATACTTGAACCCGAAGCTAAATTGGAAACTGTTATTTATTCGGTTCCAGTTTCAAGTTCCCAAGAATACCATTTTCCTCAAGTGGAGATGAAGAAGAGTTGACGTAATTTGTGTAATAGCAACTTGATAAATTAATTTATTTACATATAATTCATCAGATCTCATAATTTCGTCATTAGTTAAGGAGCAGTGAGTGAATATGTTTATTAGTAATCTACGCAAAATACTATCGATTTTAAAATAATGCATAAAAAGTGGGTAGCGATTCACTTTCTAAAATTTGTAGAAATGATTTCCTTTTATTAAATGCCGTTAGTAGAATAAGTCTTGAATCTACTTCATTTGGAGAAGTTTAAATGCTCAATGCATCAATAGTATAGAACCTGTCTTTTTATTAGCAGATAGAATAATGTTAATGTCGAAGATCTGAGTTGACGTAAGATGAATCGTCGTTTTTTAGTCAATTGATGACTCTCATATTTTCACTTTGAATGCCATAGCTTCGCTGTAAAACTCCAGCGGGAGTCGGGGGAGTAGCTCCCCATCGCTTCGACAGCACTTCGTAAGTTGTCTCACAGCCGAGGAATCATTGCATCAAGTTGAGATGTAGTCAGCATCTCTGGAGATGCAGCTATTTAAGTGAAGATGATGTGGAGGAGTGGAAGGGTGATGTAAGGGTTGCTTAAATCCGAGGTATGCGGGCTAAGAACAAGTGTGGGGGAGTTAGGACGTCTTGAAACAATCGTCTTTTTTCGTTACTTAATTCCTTCCCTTGCCAGCAGAGGACACCACCGTGGGTTTCTTTTATTAGATGATATTAGCGCATCCTAAATTTCTCAAGTCTTCTAGTTCTTTCTCTCCGTTATCCGTCCCGACCGCTATAGTCAATGCTCTCGAACTTTCGAGACCCTCTGGATTATAGTCTGGTACCTACGAAGTCTCCCGGAATGAACGGAATGCTATTTTGAAGAAGTTTAGTGTTTTATTTGGACCATTACTGTTGGAATATGTTACGAGGAGATATCGTTGATTTCATGTTCGTAGTTTTAATGCTAAGTGACTGATAAGCATTGTTTGAAAGTTATCTCGTAGGAATCCTGAAATTCAAATTTTTGGATTCTTTGCACAAGTGAAGATACAGTTGATTCTGTAAGTCGCTGGATGGTGTTGCTGATTTGTGATTCTAGTAATCATTAGGATTACTAATTATTTCTATACAGAAGAAAGATGAGAAATAACTCGATTATTTGAGGAATCATCTCTTCTTCGAAGGCGATTGCTTGTACTTACAGTCTCTTATCTCTTGTCAATAGAGTTGTGAAGCCATTCCTGGGCGTTCTTTTATGTCGTTTTTCATGTTTGCCATGATTCTTTTCAATGTTCCAGGAATTCATCGTGCGCTTTTCTGTTTCCTTCTTCCGTCTCTGTTACGTATACTTCGGTATTTAGAGTTCGAAGTGTTCAGCCTTCTATCGTTGTCCATTTCAAGCTGTATATTGGGGTTTATGCTTTATTTGTGGATCAGAAAGAAGAAGAATATAGTAAATGGGTGCAGGTGTTTGCTTATTTAAGGAAAGCCAGTCTTTTCTTTAAAAGACACCGTATCCACTTTATAGATCCATGTTACCACGATAAATAATGATAAATAGAAAGGGACCGGGATTCAAGGTCCCGTCATGTCTACATTTTTCACTCCTTTCACTGTTATGGAGCTCGTTTAATTCTGTCAAGTAAACAATTTATTATCAGGTTACTTCATAAATTGGTTGTGTCTTCTTTACTTGCGCATATTCTATAACTCACGGTCTTTTCTCTCTCTAATTTTTATTTAATAAACAATTTCGCAGTTTTTATTTGTTAACTTCTTTTGTGACCATCTACTAATCTTTCTGAGTTGTACGATATTTTCCTCTAATGGACTTGAGACGAATGGGATCGTACATGATGAATGATCGCAATCTTAATTTTACATCGCTCGGTCTCTTTTTAGCGAATAACGCCTTTTCCCGTTTCTGTAGAAACCAAAAACGTACAGTAAACAAAAGGTAAACAATCGATTGTTTCCCTTTCTTAAACTTCAGCCTTATCGTTCGCTACTTCAGTCGTTGCCTACCGTTCCTGCCAGTGCGAAATTGTAAACGGTAGTGACATTTTTTCTCTCGGATAAATGCTGTTGTTGATAACGCGGGCTAAGGCTGAAAACATTACAGAAGAAACGGGCCGTTTGTTTTAGTTTCCTTGTCTTAACCGGTCCATGTCCTCTCGCTCTAGTTATGGCCATGTCTCCGGTTACATCTCTTTGGCAATTCTTTCTCCGTCGACGTGCCCGCCTCTTCCCATCCTTCCCTCCCGAAAAATCCCATTCTCACGACACTAAAAGTCACCTTTTACATCCTCGCTAAACTCCATCCTCGTCCCTTTGAAGCCAGTTTTTTTAATTCCCCACGGCGCATGTTTTGTCATTTTTTCCAACTATTTCATCGTTCAGTATGGCAACGATTCCACGTGTTTCAGAAGAGCGTGTCGAGGGCAAAAATGAATCAAGGCTGCCAAATCCCATTGGCTTCTTGTTCTTGCGATTTTTCATTTTATGCTGATTGAATTTTGGTTGTCTTTTACGCCGTAGCCGTTCTTTTCAAAGTCGGCACTGCTGATGAGGTTGATGTGTCTACAGCGTTACCCCGGCTCCTTGCCGTGAATCGGGATAATATTAAAATCTGTGTTAGAAGTTTTTTGGGCCGTCAGAAGTAGCGTATGATTAGTTTGGAAAGTGCCGGAGGAGAAAAATTATTCTTCAATTATTTTTTAGTTCAGCATAGAAAGTTGATTGAAAGAAAATTACGACCCTCCTTCAATGTCATGCTGGGTCATGAAGTTTGTCTTCGCTCGCCATAACCATGCTGTTCTTTCCAAAAGGTTTGGAAATGTCAATTCATCAGTTCCAGTCTTTTCCGTGCACTTCTACACGAAAATCAGAGATTCACCTTTCAATCCAGGTGCAGTGGGTAGAAGCCAATTGTGATTAATTATAATTACATGGCACATCCAGACGAAGCTGAAGTCTATACCAAGTTATATTATAACTCTGAAAAAAAAGACCGTACCTCGTATAACTTCATTTTTTTTAAAGTTCTTTTAAAATGTTTATAATTTATTCCTGTAAACGTTCTATTCGTGGCAAGGTTGAAATTCATATTTTTTCAATTTACATCCCATTGTTTTCTTTGCTCGTTTGACTAAAGTCAATCAAATATCTTTTATAAAGTAAGGGCCCAATTCAGGTAAGTTTCTTACCTCTACCTAAACTCGCGTGTGGTAAGAATTAACAAGAAAGGGAGAGATTATCTTTGGAAAATCCTCGAAAATGAAAATTGACGAAGAAAAAAGATGATGCAGGGTAATAAATTGAAGAAAGGTGATGGAAGATCTGCGAAAACATCTTAAAAGTTTATTAAAAGTAAAATCAAAGTAGCGGAAATTCTTCAGATGATATACGCTTTGCAAATGAAAATTTACTTGATTTATTCTGCAAATATTCTTTCTCCAATATATATGTGAATTATGAGAGGAGAATTGTAAAATATTTCACTAATATGAAAATATCGTCGCTGCATCCTACACACTTTGGCTGTATATTTAATGCTATGTATTCAACGAAACTGAGTTTCATTCAATTTATTTTGGAGAATAATGCTTAGCGAACATCAACGACGCGCTTTTCTGTCATGGAATGTATGAGGTAGAGCATATTATGAAATCGTGGCTCAGTTATTTAAACCTATGCCTAATATTCTCTTATTTTTCATCCCGGGCTTGTCCTCTAGCGATGTGTACCAAAATTAATTCGATGACTCGAAAGTGTATAGTTTCATGAGTCATCGTTATCGCAGTCGGCTACGACCAATCAGATAAATAATGTATCTTGTACGTGGACCACTCCGAAAAGCTCAGTCCCATCCCAAATCCTCCACTCTTTGACCCTTCGCAGACACGTTCTCTTCCTCAGTTCCTCTCTGGCACTCGCAGAGGGCGGTCGCGCGATTACTGCACTGTATCATCCCTCCGGCTACTTTGCTGTCAGCTTTTCTGCTAATAGGTGTACGTACCTATAGCTCTAGTAGCATACATTGAGATGGTGATATTAAACTATAGACACAATTCGTGCGTATGGCGAAGTCTTAATAGCTGAATTTTGGTCCAAATTGTTACCCTGTTTGGAAACTCATTCGAAAAACAACTTCAAAAATAATATCCTTCCCTACTTCTCAATTTATGCTTCACGACACTGATAATTACTCTATTTTGTTTCGTATTTATCCGAGCATAATTAACCGTATTAGAAATATAAATCAGGAAATGTCGTTACCTTCTAGTGTTGCGACCTCGAAATACCAACCAAGTGGTACCTCGACTTGCGAACTTAATTCGTTCTAGCTCTGAGATTTTAAGTTGCAAAAATGTATCTCGAAATCCAGTTTTTCCGATGTCTGTTTCGGTTTTTTCGGTTCGTATGTCGATATCAAATTCGTATTTAGAGGACAAAATGAAGAAGAAAGTCTGTACCTATATCGAAAAGTTAGTATGTAAAACGTTTCGTTTTTCTAGGTACAACTGTATGTAGACGAAGAAAGCGCCTACTTTCGTTGAAAATTATCCATCGAACTCAATTGTATTTACTCAATCAGTTTTTACAAGGAAAAATTTTCAGAGGCAATTTCGAGTATTCATGGTTCTGAAATTGAAAGTCGTAAGTTTTCTGCAGCGTTTTCCTAGACTTCATTATATTGTAGCCTGTTGTCATGTATTTGTTCCTTTGATTCTGTATGATTTTACAAAGGGATAAGGATTCTTCTATTTCTAGAATGTTCTGGAATACTAAGGGCCTGACGAAGCGGGATCACTTGAAAAATATTGAGGTTCTAGGAAGTTCGATTTCTAGAACGTTCGACTCCGGAACGTCGGAATTCTGGAATGTTCTAATTCCAGATCCTTCCGCCTCGAGAATGTTCTAATGATGGTATAATCCCTCATCCCCCCTCTACCAGTTCCAAAGCTATGAACTTCTGGAAATCTCTGGACTACGGCATCCACAAGCTTCGGCGCTTCCGAAATGCTATAGAAAGCGTACGGCTCTTAAAGAAGAGTCTGTCTGTAATGCCTTTTTCCGTGTGCCTGTCATCGTACGCATCGAGTTTGAAGCATTTTTGTCCATACCTTGGTCATTTCTGGTATTGAGTGAGTTATATATCGAATAATATATAAAATATCGAATCCATATTTTATATATTTTTTGCTGTTAAAATTTGCGTTCGTCGAAGACCGTAGTTGATGTACATTAAAAGTTTCGCATGTTATTTCCTTCCAGGAAGACTGTGGATGATCGTCAAGAAAAGGCGTTATTGGTTCCATGTTGACTGTTATAGTTGAGTTTTCCTCAGGGACAATGTATCTATGTTAAAACACGACGGGTAATACGTTTTATTATGTAATTTGTTTAATATTCTTCCGACGAGATTTATTGGCGAAATGTCTCAAAATTTTGCTGCAATCCTTATTTTGCTATTCGAACATTATTCGATGATTTTACAAATAGGATTTTTGTAATTATGGTAATTCTAAATATGAAAGGAATATGTTCCATTACTGATTATTGGAGGGGATTTTCTTCAGATATATCCCAATATATAGTTACAAGTTCAACCCGAAATTTCACTGCTTTATTCGCGAGGAAAATAATACAAAATGTGTAACTTCGTGAATAGCCATGACACTAAGGATAACAAAATGTAGCCTTTTTTCCAATTGTTAGTCACTGTTGGTTTCGCCAACTACGGTTTCGTATTCAGGCGTTAGGGTATTACGTCCGTATCTGGACGAAATACCCTAACGCCTTGCCCCTAAGATCTTGCTTGATAAATTTATTTATGGTTGACCTGTAATTGTATGTCCGCGGTATCAAATCACATCTTTGATCAATACTGTATCTCTCTCCATCACTTTATCCTTTAGTCACTTCGCTTATAAAAACAGCGCGATTGTTTTGTTTGGTTTTTCGGGAAGGAACGGCAGAAGCTGAAAATTCGCCCACTTTTCCGCGTCCTCTGTCCTGTTAACTTTTATTCCCATCGCTTCATCGGAAAAATGAACGCAAAAAATATCGGGATTTATGCCGTTGGTTCGGCAGCGTTTTTGTCACCTCTTAGGAGCGTGCGGTCCATGAACGGCGACTGAGTGACTGCGTGAAGCATCTGCGCACTTAACTGTATTGCGATAATTGCCGCTTGGTCCCCCATTCCGAATAAAAGAGGCGCCACGGCGGAGGCATCAAAGAGTGGGGAAGAGAATGGAGTACTTGAAAGCCGCCCCGTGATCGTCCTTTGTCTTCTGTTGTTTCTGCGGTTGCAGCGGGGGTTCGTTGTTGCATCTCAGGGTGCATGTTGTTTTTAAGGCGACGCACTCGCTTTGAATGAATTTTTTAAGCTCTAGTCGCGTTTTGTAGTCCTTTTTTCCCCCCTTGGTTTTGAATGAGAGGGGACCGGCGCTTTTCCTTTTCGCCCCTCATTTGTCTCGTCGCAGGGGGGTGAAGGTTTTATTCCGAGGCGTCTTCTGCAATTGTTCTTTCTCATTGAAAAGGTTTCTCGGTCGTACCGCATTCTTTGACTATGGAAACGATCTGTTGACGTTGATCTTTCGGTGAATTTCTTCACGTATCGCTCATATTTGTGGATTTATTTTTCTGTTTTTTTTCCTGGGACGATTGAATTCGAAAAGATTTTAACTTCCTTCCGCCTTTGTGGTATATGTTTACTTTGCCCTGTGTATATTCTTAGTTAAACTAAGTTAGTATTTTGAGAGAGAAAAATTCCTTTCTGGTTGCACATTTAAGAAAACAATGGATTATTATTAATCAGCTGACGATTTCGACGTGATATGTTTCTATTTCAAGGATTAAGGAAAGGTAAATCGTTTTTCACGCCTGTTAATACTTTTTTCTGTTACGATTAGATTTGTCAGACCAGTGTTTTTATTTATTTTCTTTTGAGTGAAATTATACTTTCTCAAGAAAAGAAGAAAGACTCAAGAAAATAACCGAGGTTCATGGGTCTATAACGAACATAACGTAAAAATTAGCTATTGATGACACAAATGTGAATGCATGGGCATTAGGAAATAAGTCGCCGAATTTTATTTTACCAACCACTCGTGGCATCTCTTTGATTGCGTTGATTTATATCAAGCACAAATTTTGAATGTTGAGCGTTCATTCAAAAATTTTCAGATACAGATTCAGACGGATAAAGTTTTAAGATGTCTTTACAAAGGCCGGCTACTGTATGACATAACTTACTTCCTTGTTAGGGGCACAGTCAAATCTGAGTTACAATTAGACTGTTTCAAGCCATGGTGTGTTTCTTTATGCATTTCATTTGGCGTTTTATCCGAAGAGCCGACTCAATGGAGCACCTCATTCCGTTTTGTATTTCAGTTACTTTTCTAGCGCCTCAGCAACGAGGTTGTCTGTGATCATTAGTCCAACTAATAACATTTCTCCAAATCATCTTTTTCCTAATAACTCGTAAAATACTGCAGTAAGCTCTATCGGCCCATTTTTCATTGGTTTTTAAACGGCGTTTGCTGCTAATGCGTTTGATCCATTAAATGTATAAGTGTACCTCGAATCGGATTGGGGATTTAATCGCAGTTTCCTTCCTTCTCGGAAATCGTCCCTTTAAAATTCAACGCATCTTTGCATCTGTTAATGAAGAGCCTTTGATTCTCATTTCTCAAAACGTTTCCCCACTCCCCTTTCCAACGCATCAGTTTTTCAGCTGAGAGATCACTTGGTTGAAACTTTTTTCCCTGTTTGAATGTGAGATGGGACACCATGATTTTTCCTTCATCCCTCTTCCCCCATGTTATTTTCATAGTATTTGCCTATGCTATCCTGTCTATAACGAATCTAACCCGGAGTGGTTTCTATCCTTAAACCCTCCACCATAAGCTACGAGAATCCTTGGAAAGGGAGTGAGATTTATTAGGCAAGATGAAGAATAGATCACTTGGGCAACTTATGCCGGTATTAAAAAAAGGAAAACATTTTTGTCTTGCTAATGCCGCCACGGGAAGAACAAAATAGCTACTATCCTCTTTTAGTTCACTCAGAAAAAATTAATTCATTTTCTCATTAACAAATTAGGTGTTGAACTATTTAGATAAAGGCAACTTGCTACTTAAGAGGGGCCTGATAGTTTCACATGTTGCCTATCTCATGCATACAAATGGTAAAGGTGTCCTTCCGATGAAAAATAAAGTTCTTAATCTTCTGATCCTATCCCATAGTCCCTGATCTAGAGTATCCTCAATGTAAAGTAGTTTTACTTCCGATTCTAAAATAAAAAAGTTATTCAAATCGAAATGAAGAAAATTGTTTTTGACTGGTATTAATGTGAGCTTTTGGCTGTCCCCTACTAAAAGACAAATTATTCCATCGATGAGGGAGGGTAACAGTAATTTTCCCAGAGGAAGAAATCATTAGAATTTCTCATTAGCCGAAGTATCGATGTAATTAGTTTAGAATAACTCTAGTATGAGAGCAGATGTGACTAATAGAAACAGGAAGTGATGCCTTTTCCTCTTTTAATTCCTTTTCATTCCCTTCTCCATATTCTCACCGCGCCCTGCAACCTTCCTCACCTCCCCTGGATTAACGGGTTAGCGCGTAGGCGGCACGTCTAGCTGCTTTGTCGGCTTTTTCGCCAGCTCGTGTGTCGGCAATTGTGGTGACGCCGGAAGGTCTTCCCTCTTTCCCACGGCGGCTGTTTTCCTCTTTCTTTCCGGTGTCACAGTTTTCTTTTTTAATTTCCTCTCCACCTCTGGAAAGTTTGTTTACTCGAGGGCGCGAGTTAGGTGGTCGGTTCGGACGTATGAATGGTACAAAGGAAGTTGTTCTTTTCTTTTTAATAGGTTTGCCCCTTTGATGAGTGGAAAGTGCAGTCTGCGTACATTTTTAATGTCACCGCTTGCTGTCGGTGTCGCGTACTGCAAGGCACGATCCTCGCGCTTTTTAGAGGCCGAGCTCTGCTCCTCTTTCTTGTCGCTTGTCGCTCCCGGTTGCGGGGGTGTAAAAAGCAGGTCGTTTGTCTCCTTGATGTGTTGTGCTCTCCTTATTTTACCTCGTTGCGGCTTTATTTTTTTGTCCCTTGGAAGATGCTGCGGAGATTCAAATTTTCGGGGTTTGCGGATGCTATGGATTAAGAAAACATTCGTGGAAGAGAAAGTCTTACCGTATCTTGTACGTTTTGGTTTTTGCTGTTTGTTTTTTTTTGCAGTAGGTTTGGCCCTACTATTAGTACTCCGTGTTAAGGTCGAGATTAAGATATTCTGTGTAAAACATGTTTAAAGTTGTAATTTTCTTCTATTTTACTTACATATTATTGTAACTAAATTATAACGGTAATACTGGCGTTTGACGTATTGGCGGTGGGTTGACTGTCTTCGGGTGCCAACTTGGAAGTGACGCCTTCCCGCTCATGTATTCATTTCTAATGAGAATGAAAGTTAAAAATCAGGTGTCTTAGAAAAGCTTAACACCTGAACGACCATCGCCCAATTTCTCTTATTTTAAACGAGATGGGAAGGTTTAGAAATCGAAATGTTTTTTCAGTTAAGATGAATGTTAAGACACTAATCCGTCTCGTAACTCATGTGGGATTACTTCCATCATCACTCTGAAATGTGCCTCATAATAACTGTTCGTTTCTTCCAGTTCAGTATGTTTGGATGTTTATAAGCATTGGCTCGGATAGTTATTAAACGTAGATATGAATTCAGATTCGAAGTTTCTTGGTGAAATACGTCGTGTTTCCTGAAAGTATCAAGTTTTGGTTATGGTTAACACTTTCCGTATCTAAGTAAAGAAAGGAACAAAACTCCTAAAACCATCAAAAAAAGAACTTACGAGTCTTATGCGCATTTCACTTCCAAAGGAAGCATCATCAGAGACGAAACAGACGATGATGATGCTTCCTTTGGAAGTGAAATGCGCATAAGACTCGTAAGTTCTTTTTTTGATGGTTTTAGGAGTTTTGTTCCTTTCTTTACTTAACTTGTTGTATCCATCAGTGGCCTTATTATACTTTACTTTCCGTATTGGTTAACTAGTACATATTAATTTATTCTACGATTCGATGATTGCATGACTTTAGGAGGACCTTCCCTAGTTAGTGTATCAGTTACAAAAACCTCGAAAGCGTACGTTTTTACAGCCGTGACGTTATAGGTCGAAATATTTTTAATTTTACATCCATGCTATCTCATTGAAGAGCCTCAGTTTATTCAGAAAAGAGATTCGTTTATTTTGTTCTAGGAAATAGGTAAAAATAGCTAAAAGGTCTGTGAGAGAGAGAGGGAGAGATGTATTAAAGAACTGATTTCTTTCGTAAATATGTAAATCCAATATAGATTTTTATTGTTTTCCATAAAGAATGTGATAAACAACACATCGAAAACTCAGATAAGTTGCGTTGGTGAAACCTACAAAATTTGCGCTAACATACTCGGGTTCTTATCAATTTTAAAACGGGAAAAAATTTGTTTCTGTTGACCACGGTTTCCTGTACCATTTTATAAATGACCTAATTGTTGACTCTTTTTCTACGAAAAGAATGCTTGATAAAGGAATCTGGGCGAAGCCATGCAATCGTCGATTTGGGGTTCCATAGAGATAAGAGCGGTCGCACCCAATACCGAATTCTTGAAGAGGACGATGGCAGAGTCACGTTCTCATCTTAGGGCAAAGGTGGGCCAAAATGTGTAGAAGCAGTCGTATAAGTAGCCACGTAACCGAGGAGGTGATTCATTTGCATAAATAGCTTGCCGAAATCTCATTTTCTAGCAAAAGGCGCAGTTTTCCGTTAGGCGTTGAGGGGGAAAGGTACTAAATTGTATTTTATATATCATCCAACCGCAGTAGTTTATTTTCGCATTCTGTATCTATGTTTTCTTTTTCTTGATGTCTTTTAATTATCTACTTTATTGGTAAATAAATATTCTCGTCTTTGTTAATTGTTCAGATGCTAATTCAGATTTGTTAATTAACCTAATTACACGCCTTGATCTCTAAATAGGGCATGCTGTTGCTAGACATTTCCATTTAAAAGAAAGTTTTAATTCTTTATTATATGTCTCTTTGTGGAATTATTTTATTTAATGATACCGGAAAACAATTAAGTTTGAATTGTCCCACTAAATGATCTTTATAGAATTGTTCAGGCTGCATTAATCTTCGATATTATGACGACCAGGTTATTTTTAGAAAAGTTCGACCTTTTCTTATCTTTTCCAAATGATGTACTCAAGGCACGCTAATAATATATGTCAATAATCTATGCAGGATAAAAAATTAATATCTTAGTAAAATAGCCGCATTTGGAAAAAGCTTGACCAAGATCTTCATTTATTTTTATCTCTCTTATTATAACTCTTCTCAAATACAATTATTCATTATTGTTATCGTTTTCGTTTCTTTCAAAATCGTTCCATATAGTTATACAGCTATTTTGGTTAACCATAAACGTATTTTCGTTTAATGGTCTCAAACCTTTCCATCGGTTTTCGATATTCGGTGTACTCTGTGATATTGCTTTGTCTAGAATTCTATTTAATTTATCGTCAGAAACTCAAAAACCTGAAAACTTTCCTCCTTAAGAGGTTAACATAGTTCTAATCCCATTAACTTTTATTGTCACGACTTTGTTTATGATAGCTCATGGTGGACGTTAAGTTCGATAAAAATGGTAGCCAACGTTCCTCTTTAAAATATGTATCGCTTCGGCTGTAGTAAGTAACGGGATATAGATTTTGTCGATACTAATAGAAATTTAAAGTCTCAAAAAAGGTACTTGGAATTCGGTGTTATTATAGTTTCATTTTTATGGAGCTCATATCCCCTTAAATTTTAAGTGTACATGTGGAGCTGTGGGTGTTACTTCAAGAAGTCTGACGATAACAGTCTTTTCGGTTGGCGACTCGATGATAACTCATTGAAACGACCCGTTGAGCTTACCGAGTGTAGTGATGACAGCAGTAGCTACCTCTATTCCATTGCTTATTTACTTTCTTTTATATTTATGCTGATTTGCGTCCGCTTGGGTTTTAGGAATGATTTAAAAAATTTTTATCGCACATTGAATAAGCTCAGAAGTGGTAAGGCAGTAGCTGATTTTTGTTATTCATTTGCACCTCACCACTTTTTTTACCGATATGCGTAAGCCTTTTCAAATAGGGTAAATGCTAGTTGTAAGTACACCAGTGCTTGTGCATTCTCATATTTTGTGTTATATTGCACATGAAAAGTTAGCCTTATAATTTAATCCAAGAATGATCCTTTATTTATTTAATTTTATATTCTAAATGCTTTTGTTTATATATCTGTTCTGTTTTTGGACTTTCTTGAATCTCAAATAGATGCTTGGGAGTTCTAGCTTCCTCAAACAATAAATTGCGGAAAAAAATGCTCATTCGAATACGAGTATATCTGAGTTACGTGATTGAAGATTTATAAAGCCACGTTTTAAGGTCATTCTCAAATTTTACCATACGTCTTGTATATAGTATCTTTTTCTTCACACTTTCATTTTAAATTGAGAGTAATTTATTTCCTTTTCAGTTAACCTTTAACATCTATTTTGATCGAAGACATTAACTACTCAGCATTTGCTGTTAGTTTTTCTCTTGGAAAAATAACTATGTGGAAAAAAAAAATTTAAGAGCTTGCAAATTTCTACATTCGCGAGAACATTGGGGGCATTTTCCTCGCGAATTTTCGGGTGCAGGTGTTTTTGACTCGTTCGGAGTTCATAGCGTGTTATAATTAACGTGCATTTTTATGCATTGTCTGCGCGAATTATGGAATGAGATATTCCCTCCGTAATGTAGTCTGCATTTTGCCTCGCTTCACGGTTTCACGCGTAATCCTCCGCCGTTAATTGGTTCGCCGGTGTTGCGCGCTCTCCAGGAGTTCGCTAATGGAAGGAGGCGTCGGAGGGTTGGGGAGCACTCGGGGCGTCGTCATCAACAAGTGCCGCATGCTTTTGACGTCTATCGCCGTCTCATTTGAGAGCCAGAAATTTCGGGAGAGCGCATCCTTCCATCTTGCGGCATTTCCCCCGTCGCTGACGTATGCGTCTGTGGCTTTACTTGTCTAGCCCTTCACGTCTTTCGGTTTCTTAAGCAGTCTACTAGCTCTATGTCACGTCTCCTGTTCATCTCGACTGCTGTTATTGAAAACCCTCTAGAAGTTTCACTGTTCGCTCTTTTGGAGTGAGCGGTTTTGTCTTGCGGTAGCACACAACCTTAGCTGTCCGCCTTCGCAGTTTTCGTCTTCCTTATGGGTTTTATGTCAGTCCACGTTGCGCAGTTTGAGTGTTTCTTATTATCTCTTGGAATATTTCCTAAATTTGGCCCTGTACTTAGGTCAATACGTCTAGGGATGGATTGTAGTTTAACCCTTCCGATTCCTATTGTTAAGGGGGAATTTCCTTTCCAGAAACCAAATTACAATGCGGTGAAAGACTAGTGATGTTTTTGGTGAAATCGATAGCTCTTATTATTGGTAGGGTATGGATACAATCTATTTTTGCTGAAATGTTTATAGTAACCGATTGTCTATTGAGGGCTAGTTTCTATTTTGTTCGAGGAAATTTTTTTATTTAGTTTGATTTGAAACCATTGTCACCCGAGTAATTCAGCGTTGATGTATCTTCCACTCTTCTGAATAAAGCAGTTAGTTATCTCCGCGGAAATTTTTATTAGTAATCACGCATGTGAAATATCTTTATGATATTTATATTTTCTATCTGTTAGCCATTGACACAATAATTAGATCTCTTTGATAGATGCCGCCGTATTTAGTTGCTCGATGAGTTTTGTCTATTTTTACTTGAAATGTTTAAAACTGTTGATTCATAGGTAGGAACTTAAAAGTGTCGGATGTCCGCAATTACTTTTCTGCTGTTTCTATTTTGAATTCCGGGCACCCTCTAGAAATGAAATCGTCTGCATTTATTTGAATCGTCTTTTTCTTAATATTGGATGGGTTTGGTTCGAGCCAGCCTTCCGGGCCGATTACTTTACGGACATGCACTTATTATTATTTCATTTTATCATTACCCATAGGGCCGTCGAAAACGAATTTAGTACCATCAATCCTGTTTCAGTTTCGTTGCCAAGTTTTCGTCTCTTATTCGTTTTTCATCTGTCTTTCTCCCAGCCACTTCCACTATTATTGTCTTCCCGTCCCCCCTCTCACCTTCTGCTTAAACGTCATTCCTGACCCAATTCTTCCACATGTTTTCCCCTCCTCTTCCTTTCCCTCTCGTTCTGTCTCGCCGCCATGTTTCTCCACTTCTTTGTCTTCTCTAAATCGCCGCGTCGATCCGTTTCTTAGGTTCGACTATTTCTGTTCCGGAGATCCGTCTGAGCCCTTTAAAAACGTCTTTTTTTTGTTTCCAAGTCCGCACCCCCATTTCCTCATTCCTTTATGCCTGGCCTACATCCCCCGAGTACTGGGCGCGTACGTGTATTGCAAGGAGGTTTAAAAATATCGCAAGCTGGTTGCACGGACCTGTCATACCTTGTAATACATTACTCCGACGTGAGAGCGTGCGGTGTTTGATCGACAGATTGGGGTCCGTTAGTTTTCAATGCCGTTTTCAGTTTTTTTATTCAAGCAGGGAAAATTTATGGAAGTATGTTTACTATCGCGGTTATTTAAATATGAGATCGTTTAATCCCTTGTGGTGTGTTTGAATTTAACTATATTACCTGCATGTTCGAAATTTAAATCTTGCAATCTGTGAATGAAACATTCAAGGAAAGGGTAATCTATATTGAAAAAGAGTACATTTTGTTTTATTTCAAGTTATAAGCTATATATTCCTATGAATGCTGTGGGAATGTAGCTAAAGCTTGAAAGCTGAAATTCAACCGCTCCACCGCTAGCGACCGAAAGACTTGAAGTGGGGTGTAAAGCGACTATGCAAGATGAGGAGTGAGGTAGTTTGCTCTTGCCTTCTCACTGACTATATAATATAGTGTTCACGATGAATGTAATTATTTTGAACTATTTATTCCTTGGTAGCTAAGTTTACCACAGCGATGTGGAGGCGAAAGTAAATAAAAGAGATTTTCTCTAATGTTTATTAAGATACAAATGGTACATTATTAAGTATAGTGAAGGGTAGATACAGGCATAAATATAAGTATAAAGTATAGGGAAATATTTTAAAAAGAGTGATATTAAGGAATTAATGGAATATTAAGGATTAATGGAAGGGTGGGGGAACTGTCCAGTTTGATTTGTCTCCCCGAAGTTACTTTTCCGCATTATTCTCCTTCATTTTATCTGATTATGAGCTAAATTTCACCATACTATCCATCCTATAAGAGTACATTTAAATGAGTACATTTAAATTAACCGCAATGTTTTCTTTCGTTCACCGATTTTTGAAATAATTTTCCGTTATAATATTTCTTTCGTTTTTTAATGAATAGGGAAGCATTTTCTAAAGTGCATTATTATGGGGCCTAATACAATCTTATTTTCCATATTCGGAAGATTAATTTGCAGGAAAGAAGCTTATGACACTTCCAGGGGTTCTTACTCGATGTATATATTTATAATTTTTAATTCTGATATCAATTAGAAGGGAAATCCTCCACCTAATTCGACCCTACCATAATCTTCCCATTTCTGTCTGCTTTGGTTCTCCGTTGCTTCGGGTTGTAAGGGAGGATCGCATTAATTAGCGGCTCTTTTAAATGTGTTGCCTAAGTTCGGAAGGATTAACGCTAACGGGTTACTTTCCTGATTTATCCAGCTCAGCTCTTTCGGGATTAACGTGTATTTGCCTAATTTTTGTCTCCCCGTTATAGTTTTTATAGTTTGAGTACCCCGTGTTTGAAATTCGAAAATGTTTCTCGGATTAAAAGGGAACTTTCTCTCGCTGCTTAGCCTCTTCGCTGCACATTAATCACGGGAGAAGAGGGTCCAAAATAACATTGTACCCTCTGTCACGGGCGAAAACAGCTCGATTTCGCAGGATTCGCATCTTTTAAATCTGCATGAGACGGGCGAAAGTATACATTGTGGCAGAATTGTGGGTATGATCGCTGAGATAAATGGGAACGGAAGGTAAGAGAGCGTTAAAGTATTACTAATTCACTCTACGCACTGAGCCTGGCGCTTCTTAAGCATTCGGTTCGCGGCCAAAAAGCCTGAATCGCGTGGGCGGAGCGGAAATTTGAACGCGAGAGGAACGACGAAGGGAAAGAGAGCCGCTGGCCGAGAATAGGTAACCTGTCGGACGCCTATCCCATTATATGCTGTGGTCACCTCATCCATTTTGCACTCGTAAAAATGTGTCGTCCATCCCAACCTTCCTGTCTCTGACGTCCCCTCGTATTCTTCCATTCACGGCTGTCGCAATCGAGTATTTCGGGCAGGTACCGTTAGGACGCATTCTGAATTCCCTTCAGATAGAGGGATGTTTTCTCAGAGGTTGCGGAGCGTGCGTGGTGAGGCTGAGTTTTCTCATGTTCGAAATGTTTAGATTGTTGCCAAGCGATTTGTTACTTAAACCACCCGGCATGGGATTCGTTAATATTTCATTTTCACTTATACTTCCCTTTCTTATTTATTCATCCCTCTCTCCTTTACTTAGCCTTTCTGCTAAAGATGTCGAAAACTATCGGAATAACATTTGTATCTTATCTTATCGAGGTTTAATTAGTTAATTCTCAAATTAAATCTCGGTTAAGTTAAGACTCAACTATCGGATATATAACAGATCGTGTTCTACCCGTTTGACATCTCTGCTTCACTATACCACACCTAGACTCTCTACTATCAAGCGTTCACTTTTCTACCGCCTTCCATCTTTGCTGAATTCCCTTCCTCGTTCTTCTGATCAATCTTCCTTATCCAAAGAGCCAGTTATAAAATTAGGTTCAACTTGAGCCAGATCATACCTTCTTAGTCTCAGAGATGGTTCAACGTAGAGCAGCCCGTTTTGTCAATTTCAGGTTCGACAGTAGCGTAACGGCCATAATAAAATTACTTGGGTGGAACTCGCTGCAGGGGAAAAGATCTGATTTCTGACGAAAAATTTTTGAAATATTTGAGCGCGATCTCGACAGGCGACGACCGAGCGTTACAGGGAATAAATCGCAAAACAGATAGTTACTTCTCGTCATTCATCCCAATCATTAACCAGCGTTACAAACTGGGAAATTATCGCGAATACCTGAGACAGGTTGCGAGTTAGATGTTGGAAAATTATATGCAGTGATTTTTCTCGTGTGTTCTTTCTCCCTGGACATATTCGTATTACCTTATGTATAAATTGTGTTTAAGAGAGAAGGGGTTTCATTTACAAATAAAAATAATTAAAAATATTCAGGAATAGAAATTTTCAAATAAGTCAATAGGGATTGTTATCGATAGTTCTGTAGTAGTATCGTTAAAAGTGCATCTGCAGCTGAGGTCGTTTCGCACATGGGTATCCAACGGGAATTGATTCCGGTACCACTTTTACCAAAGGAGAACGCGTTGCTCACATGGTTATCGGGAATATAAATAATATTACTTTTATATTGTTATGTATTCATAGTACTTAATTGAATGTATTCCACGCTACCTTTTACCTAGCGCCTATTTCCCAAATGTATGGCTAGGTGTAACTGAAAGACTTACTTCATTCTACTTTAGCCTCACTTTACGTATTCTTGAATCCATCCATTCGTATCTCCTAAACCCTTTCCCCTGAAATTAGTTTCCGCCTCTTACTCAACTACCGCTGTCCCCCCTGGATTCGCGCCCCGAATTTTTAGACGAGCTGCCGCCGTGAGCGTGGGTGGATTTATTAAAGCGGCGGGGAGGCAAAGGGGTTGGTTGGTCTGTGCCAGTCGGCGGTCATCCTCCGGACGTTTGGCGGTTTGACAAACGCGATACGCTCGAGAGGGCGGACCAAATGGTTTCGCTATTTTGCTGCGTAGGATATCAACACTTCTTTTTTACATCTGCTCTAGATTGGTTCTCTTCACTCCGTACCCATATGCCTTTTCCGTTTGCGCTTTAATACTCGACTCTATTTAAAACAGACCGCTGGAACGGATGGCGGTCTGCAAGTGTCTATTGTCTTCGTCTTTTGAAGTTTTGGTTATTTGTACTCTGCTGGAGGTGATTTTTGTCGTTTTCTACACAACAGGAGGGTCTTTATTGCATTTTGGCGATAATTAATGCTTTTTTGTTTCGCAAATAAAGTGGCCTAATATTTACAATCGTGTTTCCGGTTAGTGCTATTCTTGTTTGCTTGTTTGCATCTAAATGAGATTGGATGAAATTCATTGAAATTTTGAGGGAAGGGACTGTAGAAGCGATAAAATCTAAGAAGAGATCTGGAATGCAGATAAAATCTGGCGGAGGACATTGGTGATCCAGTACTCGTAATCGTGCGCAGAACAGATATTCGTAACAGGAATCGCCCAATGGAAGTCTATTGTAAACCCGTCTTAAGATTGGTAGCGTTTAGAAAGGAATGGAAAATAAAGATTAAATATTAACTATTTTTCTTTGTGTTAACATTCGTGCTCCAGGAATTTCAATAACTACTNATCGAAGTAATTTCAATCTTAATTTATATATTTTACCATTAGAAATTACTTCGATAAAGGTGTAATTTAGATATATCTCTAAACCAACAGTCGCAACAGCTGTCTCTAGGGACATTCGTTTAATCTAACTAGCAGCTATAGGTGTTTTTGACTTAGTAATTTCATGCGGTCATTTATGAATAGCTTTCATATCCTAAAGTTGATTTATCGCTTCTTCTCGCCCTTATTTTCCATTTTCTGTCACTGATTTACCCAGTGGAAAATTTTGTTTAAGAGCCAGCGGGGAATCGTAAGAAATATGCTCCCCCTTTTCTCTTTCTGTATTATTGCCCTTCCGTCCTTTAAAATATTCCAAGCCCTCCGCTTTCGTTGGCCCGCTTGAAACATTGCCCAATTTTTCGGGGCTCAGCTGGTTATCGGGCGATACTTTATCCTGCAGACCCCTAAATTCTCGCGCCCTTCCGCCCAAGAAAGATAGTACGGCTCCTACTGCGAGTTAGGGTGTTCCACGTGCGGGATTTTTTACACTTGTGCGTTAGTTTATACTGGGGTGAATGCTTGCTTTGCTAGCTAAACAGAAGATTTAGGATATACTCCCCCGCGGCCGCTTATTCTGTGAATTAAGGATATGAACCATTCCTCATGCACAAAAGAAGTATTAGTAGTAGTAAAAGAAAATATTATGTAAAACACTTGTCTATTTCTTTATGGCCAGGTTTTAGGTCACCGGTAATGTGTATAAAATTTTTAAATTTATGCTTTTTTCAGTCGTCCAATTTTTCGTACGTGAGCTATCGTTGTGTTGATTTGCGCTTCGTCACATTACGAATTGCTTTCAGAAGTTGAATTATGCTGCTCAGAAGTTGATCGATCGATTCTTTTTACTTAGTTATAGTCTCGAGAGCGATTTATGGCTGGGTATTCTTTGGTGTTAGTAATTCTCGGGCGGTATACTGTTATCAGAAATATATTACGTAAGAAATTTTTCTGTTTTTATTTCTTGGACTTCGTAGCGAAATTGTAATTCGTAGCAAATAACAGAGTAATCGGTGGAAATATTACTACTTCCTCTGATATATAGTAATGGATAGTTTTTTGTTATCTCCTGAGGATACGCAATTATGCCAAGTTTAACTAAATGTAACTTACAAAAGATGAAATCCTTAATTTCAACCAGGTCTACTATAGGCTATATAAAAATCTTCAATTCAAAAGCAAAAATGTAACAGAAGACGACTGAAAATGTATGATGTAAAAATGTATTCATTGCTTCAGTTATAGCTTCGTTAAGGTGATATGTACATATTTAATTTATCACATTCCTTTTGCATTGCTTTTTAGAGTAGTTTTTTGCGAAATATCGTTATTCTACGGTTGTTTCTCATCGCTTTCCAGCATTTCCTCCTACACTACCTGCAGATGCTTATGCTCTGAATTCGCGACACCCCATGTGTTTATTTTCTTAAAAAGATTAAAATGATAAAGAAGAGAGGATAATGCATTGAATGATTTATTTATTTGCAGTTAAATTCCCTGAACAAATAATGTATCGAAAAATATACCCCGGTCATAAATAAAAGAAGAATGAAAAAGATACTAAGCTTCGCACTAAGCCTTAGGGTGCATATCTTGAACATCGTTTGGAAAAACATGCATCAGAGTGCGATTAGAGCATTTAGCATATAATTATTCTAAGGGATACCGCTAATAATAATTATAATAATTTATTTCATCACAAAACATTCAGGTGAACAGAAAATTCTGCATTGAATAGGTGAATGTCAAAATTAAAATGAAAAAGACCGCTAAGGTTAGGACCGTTGATTTTCTTCAAATTCAGTTCGTTACATCACCCGAACGCTTGATCGCCCGTTTATTTCCCACCATTAAAGGGATCTTGAACCTTCCATATAGCAATAAAGTAAAGTGGACGTATCTCGTAAAATCATGAGGGCAGGATAATAGGCGTCACAGATCCTTTTCGGCTCCTCACGGAAACTCTGTTTCCTTCCTCGGAAGCACACGTCTGTGCCCTCCCCTCTCTTATCTCCCCTTCCTGCGTGACCATTCATCTCGGCCCTCCCACACCCTCCTCGTCCCATTTGCTGTGGCCCCACTCATTGCCTTAATGTCGGGTACAGTGTGACTCACCTACCCCAAGCCAGCTGATGCGCAGAGACCATTCTCGCTCTCTTCGGTCGTGACCTCGCGTTAAACCCGAACCTCCCACTCTACCATTTTTCTCGTTCGCATGCTGTAGCATTTTTACGCACTGCTCACGTCTTTGGGCGGATGGATCGGCGCTGGGGAAAAGGGGAATAATATTGAGGCAAGGGAAGCTTTTTTATTTTTTCGGCCATACCCCGTGGTTTTTATTGAGGAAGTCTCCCGCTGGGTTTTTGTGAAGCTCCCGCCGGAGTTGGGGCCGGGGTGGAGCCAAAGGGAGCGAAATGACCTATTTTCGGGAGCGAATTTTTTTATTTATCGCCACGCAGTTCCTGTGAGAAGAAAGATGCTGGCTGGGCCTAGCCCGAGGGAATACTTATTGTTTCTCCGCGTGGTCTTTGAGGAAGAGGAGAGATTGCTTATCCCGTGGCCATTATCCCTTATTCGACGGCAGGTTTATTTTTGGGATAGGTTTTTGACTTCCTCTTTCCTTATTAGGGAGAGAGCCGTCTGGTAGGGAAAGTGTATTTACCCACATCTCTTTTTTACCTTGTGTATTATGTCTTTATTACATCATTTTATTCTTTTATTTTTCTGATGGACTCGGTTGCTTAAATCTTTCAAGTAAGATACGGTTATTGATGGAAATTAAGAATAATTATATTATGGTATGCCACGAATAATTTATTTATGTGGTAGACTAACTCGTAGCTGTTGTTTTAGTAATATTTTTACCTAAGATCAAAATATAACTCTTGGCTCGACACACTTATTTGATAATATGCTATATTCATAAAAGTTTAATTTCTTGTTGTAATGTTTTTTTTCTTTGGAATGATTGGTCATTAGTTGTTTTATGAGATTAAATTACAGCCGCTTAGATCATGGATATTTTGGTAAAATATTTCGCGTGTTATAGACAGAACAATTCGATACATTTTTAACTTGAATGGTTTTAAGGTAGTATATGTGGCACTTATTTACAAACAGCCAGTACTTCTGTACAGCTACGCAGGATTTTTGATTCACAAACCTCCCTTAAATATGTAAGATTTGTGTCTCTAAACATTTCGTCCCAGCGCAAATTTGAAACAGTATGCTCTGAACTAATTTTACTTCTCAATTTCGGCATTTTTATATGCGACTGTGAAAATTTCGCCGGTGTAACGATCAAATCTAAAAGTGTGGGTGTTTAAAATTTTAGTGGAACTATCCAAAGTCAAAATTAATCTTGGTAAGCGATATTTGGTGGAATTCCATCTTCACAATAACACAAAATGATAATATTTGTGTTATTGTGCTATCCAAAGTCATTATAAAGCTAAAAGGTAATATTCGTGTCTGCTGAAGTTTCCAAATAAATTTCAAAATCTCCCCTTCCCAGTTAACGGCGGAACATCTGCTGGACTTTGCTCTAACGGATCGCGAGAAATATGTCGTAAACTCCGAAGGATAGAGGCTAGGGACCGAGCTTTAACTCCTTGAAGGGTGTCGAAATTCTCGTTTTATCATTCCCCAAGCATTTTAATTAGGTTGTTTTTCAATATCCGGCTCGTTTAGGCCGAAGTTTCGATGCGCGGGGAAGTGATCCGTATGGGATTGGTTGGTGGAACATGTGAGTTATCTTGGTGGTGAGGAAGTCATGGGATTGATAAATTGGATCTCGTGACGAGTACTTCCTCTTATGATTTAATACGAAACTCAGAAGTGAGTGGCAGTCAGATGAACGCTTTGGTACTGGACGGTTATTACCAGCGACAGTAATGCGTAGCGAAAGAATTTGCATCTAAACTACACAGTAGGACTGGATAACTTCTTGTAGAATATGATAGATGTAACGTAGATGTTTACATTTTTTTTCACTTTTGACCGAAAAGTGATTCTGTAACGTTGAAATGTAAAATCTGAATTTTTTGAAAACCTATTGGACAATTTTAATTCTTGTAACTCCTTATTATATGAATATTGTTAATCTTCGGGTCTGAAGATGTTTGCTTTTATTTGTTGACGTAACAAGTCGAGACAAAGATATTTGTGGAGATAAATTGGCTGTTTATGTTGTCGGATTATGGAAGCTTTCTTTAAAGTCGAGCTCGCGCGTATAAAATTTAGTTAAATATACATTGTTTTAATTATACAGTGGAATGCTAAAGAATCCTTAGTTTCGCTGTCGCTGTGGCACTACCCTCATGGGAAATCAGCAAATCTCATCTTATTCGTTTCATTAATAAATTTCCATGCGTCATTCGTAGGCAAGTGTAGAATCTAGGAAAAGATAAAATTTCCGAACCGAATAATATTATTTCGCATACTGTGTTAATTTTTCAGAGAAAATTTTCTGATTTTGTATGAAGTGAAGGAAACAAAGGGTTCTGCCTTTCCGTTGAGCGTTGTCTCCGGCCGGAACTAGGTTGCCGAGATCCGAAATATTCACTGCGTGGGAGGTCAAAGGAAGAATTTTGGGTGTGTTATTTATACGTGGGAATCCCAAGCGTCTCAGATATCAGTTTCCGTGGTAGTTGGAAAGGAATGGTTGTTTACGGAAGTTTCTACAAGGTCAGATTTAGTTACATTTATTAAACATTCTACATGTCAGGTGTGACGTATCGTAGCGTCTTTTGTAAGAGAAATTCTTGGTTGCAAGACTATGGGAGGATTTTCGAGTGTCTGAGTCTTTTTCGATCTTACACGGTTAGAGGATGAAGTCAGTTTAGGTTATGGATACCTCGGATGTTTCGAAAGTTTAAATTTTAAACCATGCTACGCTTTATTAATAATACTCTACGTAATCACCCTAATGTCCGTCAAAATATTTCTCGTTAAATCAAAATGTATGGATGAAATTACTTGAATGTTATAACATCGTTTAGCGACGAGACAGCTTTGAATTCTTCCTATATTTTTAGAAAATTAAGTTCAATGTTAGTTTACTTTTTCTCTCTAGTTGGGTTTATAATCGTCCACAGCTTTTTCGAACTCTGCCCATCTACGCGCCTAAATCAACAGGAAAAACCCATTTCATATTGAGTCATAGATCAAAGATTGATCGATAGATCATTCTTTAAACACTCTCAGATGTAGCGCAAGGGAAGGAATGTCATTAGTCAGCGCACTGAAGATTGTTAAAAACATTTACTTAACTTTCAGCCATTAGATCTCGAAAATGTATTTACGATGTTCGGATGTTAAATTAAGTATTGATGATTCCTATTCCTTGGGCCATCCCCATCAGTCACCTGTTTCATTCCCATTTTGAGTAAAATCTTGTATTCATTCCTCATCTATACCTTTTTTCCTCCGAAGGAGTCAATAAATTTTACTCGGCGTTTGCCCAATGAATGCAGATGGGGCGTTAACGTCGGTCGATCGGAACGTCGTCATACAGAAACGTGTTATTTTCGCCGGATGTTTTTCCTGACGATCTCTTGTTGTCATAACGATTTGATGCATCAGAGGAATCCCACAATATATAACGATTCCGATGATGCAGCACCGAGTCATTTGTGTTATTTTTGATGGTTTATTGGCACCATGTCTCATCGGATGTCATCTCTTTTCCGCAGGCATCAGCCGAGTGACGAAGAGGAGGAGGACGGGTGGGAAGAGGACGACGAAGGTTGGGAAGGCGGCGACCAGGATAGTATTTGGACGCCGGGAAGAGGTGGAGCGACCAAACGGCCCCCCGAGGAGGGCTTTACTCGCTCTCTACGGAAGGCTTCCGGGGCTGGTGGCGGAACCGGTGCAAAGCGCTGCAAGAGGAGGTCTGCTTCCTTAGGGTCCGGCAACCAGGCCTCCGGTACAGGAGCGGGCCGCCCGCATACCACGGCCCACAGGGCCTCCCACCATCACCTCTCCCGCTCCTCTAACCAGTGCGCTGACTCCCAAACAGTGTCCCCCGGTCACCTCCGCCCCATGGAGCAAGAGAAGAGGATTAGGCGAGAGATCGCCAACTCCAACGAGAGGAGGCGCATGCAAAGCATCAACGCTGGATTCCAGTCCCTGAGGACGCTGCTGCCGCACCACGAGGGGGAGAAATTGAGCAAGGTGAGTGGGAGGAAGGGTTAGATGTCAAAGGTCAAGCAGATGTGGGGTTTTCCGAAGCTCCGGATCGTTATTGGCATGTATGAAGCCGAGGATTAGCGAACTGGGTCGCTTGGAGTCCCTTCTGCATACATTTGAGGATTGCTCGACGTTCTAATTCCTTAAAGTTCATGAAAGGGGAATTTTCGGTGACGCACGCGACTGGAATACTTATGATTAGAGTAGAGTCCATGTTAAAAATCCGAAATATACATTTTTCGTCGAGAAATAAGATACCTACTTCAACAAGCTATATATCCTAATAAAGAACTTTTCTGAACTCGTGTAACGAATGTTTTATTGAATGCTCTTGCACATACAAGAATAGCATGTAATTCAGTTATTATCGGAGTGAAATGATCACTGCCCATTCTTGCTTGTCATTTATGTGAATTTTGTGAATGGAAGTATAGTTGATCTTTTATACCCTCGAGTTATCTCCCCTGGATTTGTTATGTTTAGATAAACATCTCAGGTGTCTACTTCCGACATTGTTTGTTTTTGTGAGTTTTTTTTTCATCTCAACCCGTCGTTTTGTTTGACTTTTTTCGGTAGCTGTTAAACTTTTCTTTTGATTACATTTCGAATCTAATCTACCATCTGCTTTGAAGGAGTGAAAAGCTCATTTTATGCCTTAAAGATTAGGTAGTAAGGGTAGAAAACTCAAACTTAATTCAGACTTTGATCTTTTAAAATAATAAGAAATCGCGAGATTACGGTTATGTCTGTGTTAGTTAATATTATTTGACGAATTAAGTCATGTATTCAAGCTTAAAAATTTTATTCCATTGCATAATAAAGAATGCTTCAGTGTAATTTACAATACACAGTACATATATGCAATGCATATGGAATCTGCCCTTTATTGTAGATTAGATAAGCTGCGTAATCATCTACTTATCAAATGACAGAGATGCCCTTTTTACGATAAAAAAAGAGTAGGGTATTTATTTTACTTTGTTTTTTCGATTCCATTGCTCTATTTAACATGAAAGACCTTCACGTACTTACTGTCTCTACATGTTTTGCCATCAAAATTAGATCATTGCAGTATTTTACCCAGATCGTTGCCTTTATTTAATAGGTTTATATCGTGTATGGTCTTTATTTACGATAACTGATTTACATTGGGATGGCTTAACCGATAGTCTGTTTGGAAATATTAGTTATATTTTCGGCTACAATTAGATTCTTCAGGTTTGTCCCTCGTATGTTCAATAGTTAACTTGAGGCGTTGAGTAACTTTGTGAAACTGAGCTATCGATATGGCTAAAGGAGTTTCTTTATATACAATTAATTGCAAACGCAGAATTATTATTATTACGTATTCGGTATCGACTCCATCGAGCCCCAACCTCTTTCTCTTTGCGTGCACCATTGGTTTCCCCATTTAGTGATTTCTCCAATGGAGAATTACATATTTCTCTTGCTCTCGCATAATGATATAAAGAATATAGACTCCAGTTTCCAAGGAGTTTGAATGGATTTCATTGTACGTGGTATGGGAAGGAAGGCCGTTCGGACTTGTGGAGTGATGGTTTAGGCATCGAGTCTGTTAGACGGGTTGCGATGATTCCAGTCGACCTCATTTCTCCCTTCCTCGATTTTTTTTATGGGCCCATTTTTATGCGACCGTACCCTCTGCCTCTTTAGGTCATTACGGTCCGAAGAAAATGGGTTGAATGGGTTTGGGGGAAGGGGAGCGCGATGCGGCGTGGGTGTGACCAAAAGGGTTATAAGGGGAGTCACGTGACGCATGCCGGCGGCTGCCGTCAGAGGGCTTTGGAAAAAATAGTTCGGTGTTCCGGTGTTGTATTCGCCACTTTCTCTCCCCGGCTCGGGATTGCCAAATCAGCGACCTTGTCACCAGAATTTTAAGTTCATTTGGCGGTTTTTTGCGAAGGCTGCTGTGACGTGTTTATCGATTGCTGACGCGGGCTGATTTATTTCGGAAAACTGTAACGAAAGTTCCGGAAATTCTGGTTTGACTGGCTTTTCAGGACTGGCTATCATGTCGGATGGTTAACCCGAAAAAGGAATTGTGAATGTTGGTTTTGTTAATGCAGTATTTCTGCTAAAAAATTAATTATATTCAGTTCCGTTTACGGTCTTATCTCATTTCCAGTCTAAATAACGTGTCCCTAAAAGTGAAAAACTCGATATTTAAATGCGATTGAACGCTAATTATCGTACTTTACAAATAATACTATTCGCATTCCGGATAATACTTAAGCGCGGCTCCCGTTTTTCTAAATTTAGAAATTAAAATTAGGGCGTAAATTCCAAAATAAAACAATAGTTTTAAATGGCTGTCTTAGATGAAATTGGAAGTAGATGTCTCAACTACGTTTACCCATCAGTATATCTTTATCGATAATTGAATACTATCCATGTATGACTATTTATGGTGGAGGCTAATTTAAATCAAGGGAAGGATTTTCAAAACGTAAGACGAGATCAGGATTCGAACTCCGTTCTTTCACTTGTCGGCCAACTGCGTGATACCTGAATTCGAAAACTGACTTTTATCTATCTTTTTCACTTCTTTTTCCGTTCTCTTTCTGAATTCTACTGTTTTACGCGTTATACCCTTATTTGGTAAATCGCTTTTTCGAGTAACGAAGTTTTGTAGCTGTTTTGGATCGTATGACTTTCACTCGGATTCCACGACCTCTTTGTCGTCCATCTCTCCCCCCTCTTATTTCGCCGTCCTCTTTCCCTGCGCCGATTACGCTCAAAGAAAACATAAACCTCTTCCCCTCCGGCTTATTTTCATCGGTCGTGCCATATGTTGGCCGCTCCCCCGATTAGTGCTTTTCGCCCGGCAACAATCGCAAATATTAGCAGCCAGGCATTCCAGTTTATTTTTCGCGTTGATGTGAACAGCCGTGGGAGGGAGTTTTATGTTCGCGCGTGACTATGCGTCCTACGAAATGGATATGCGATGGGAAGTGTACTTTTTTGGTCGTAAGGCAGACTTAGAATCGGAACGAAAACCGAAATCCGGAATAACCGTTATTTCTACCGTTGTGAAAAGAGAACCATAACCGATATAACCAAGTTTTTGAACTTGAACAAAAACAAGAAACCTTATTTTAAGTCTTTTAGAAGTTAATATTCGCTTCTCATTTTAATTTATAATAAATTTCTTCTTATTATTTATAATCATATTAAGCGCTGAATTGCTGCTCTTGGTTGACCTTCGACCTTTTTTATTACCTTATGCTTAAAATCTTCGTATCAGGAGTTTTACCCTAACATTTACTCAATTGTGATTTTTTTTATAAGTTATAAGTTACTAAATTATGCCACAAGCACTGTATAAACAAAAATAACCGGTTTGACGGTTTTCGGAGCGATACCCAAACGTCCAAAATTCGGAGCTTTTATTTAACCTGAGTGAAAATCTGATATATGTTCTGGGGCAAATACCGTTTAACTCGAGATTAAAGTTCTAAGAGTGTGCTGTTTACTCACCTAAATTGACGATTATCGACTTTTTCTCGTTGCCTTAATTATTGAGATGATTTTCTTTAACTGCTTTGAATTGCCAGTTTGAATGAATTAACTCCGCCCGGGTATTGGTGAGAAGGCGGAGATCCTCTCTTTCGTTGCTTTCATCCTTCTGTTCTCTGAGTTGGTAATCTCCTCCAAAATTCTGTAATCACATTAAGCTTAAACGTTTCCCGTTTATTTTTTCTCGTTCTTAGCTTTTGCTCGGTTATTGTTGATAGGCCTCTTTCCGTGTTTGTGTTTGGGAGGAGCCCTTTCTACCTGCAGGGAGTTCATGAATCGCATACTCCGCCCTTCAAACAGCCCCGACTGAATGAAAGTTGCCCCGTTTTGATTGTAGCTGTAATTGAATAATATTGCCATTTGCTGCGTGTTTGTTTACTTGCGTCTCGATGCGCTCCACTGTTTTCCCCTTTTCAGCTTTAAATGGCTCCCTTTGTGCAAGTCATCCGTTTAAATAGCAGTTAATAACTATACCTTACTTTTCTAGGGAACTTAGCGCTTTTTTCCAGATTCTTCGCGTTCTTGGTCTCGCCCTACTTACCCGAAAATAAACCCCTGTAGTAATGCGATACAATCAAAATGCGTGCGTGTTTCTTCGTTACAGTCTGAAAATCACTGCACCAAACTTCCCAACTCCCAAACATCGTGCCTGATTTTTTTATGGAGGAGAGAACGCGTCATCAGTGCGAGTTTTTTTCTTTTGATTCAGCTCTGTATAAAATTTTCTTAACGAGTTCATGACTCGGTACGGTTTTCAAATCCTAACTACAGTCAGTTGAAAAAGTTGATGTTTGTATTTCATCTTTTGGATTACTTTGCAATTATTTTGTTTTTACGTATAGCGTTTTATCGGGGATATTTCTAGACTCGTATTCACTTTAAATTTGCAAATTTAATGGGTTTACACTTGTACGAACGCCTATATTATTATTTTGTTCCGATCTTTTTTCAATGATTGTTTTCTTATTCTCTTGTTTCTGGAAAATTTCCATGGCAAATCGATCTCTTTGCTTCATTTTAGAAGAGCATCTATGTTCTATTGGTTTCCCCATTTAGTGATTTCTCCAATGGAGAATTATTTCTCTTGCTGTCGCTTAATGATATAAAGAATATAGACTCCAGTTTCCAAGGAGTTTGAATGGATTTCATTGTACATGGTATGGGAAGGAAGGCCGTTCGGACTTGTGGAGTGATGGTTTAGGCATCGAGTCTGTTAGACGGGTTGCGATGATTCCAGTCGACCTCATTTCTCCCTTCCTCGATTTTTTTTATGGGCCCATTTTTNTCTTAAAAAAAAATTTTAACGTTGAGAATAGTAAGTGGCTTTGGTGATTTCTGTTTCGTACCAAGTTTTGTCCCCTTTTCACTCACTTTTTGTCGCTCTACGTAAATATTTCCTAGGTTTATACCTTAAAAAAAGAAAAAAAAACGAAATTCAGGTTTCACCAGGCTTATATTTTTCTGGACATAGAGACATTAGTTCTTTCTAAAGCTACTTTTTTTCTCCATTTTGTGGGTGGATTCTGCGGCTGATTACCGGTTTTTGTCAGCGTAGTAAGCTTGTTTTGTTTTCTTGTGGGTCGCAAATGTGTTCCGAGAGTAATTAATTATTCGTTAGATTTGTGGCTTGCGGATTACGTAGGCACATGTGGACTTACCATCCCCGACTCTTCGGTTAGGCCCTGACCGTACCGAGTGACATTTTCCTTCCGTTCAGGGTTATCCGGAATTAGTTGCTATTTACTCCGACATGATAATTTTCTAATGCGCTGGAATTCCAGAGATTTCGGCTCTCCCTTTTTAGAATGGATGTGTTTTGCTGTATTCCGGATGATTGCGGTGTATCTGTCTCTCTTTCTCTTCCTTTTGGTGTCTTGTTCCATCTTTTGGTCATCTATTTCCCTTTGAGTTATTTTTCATTAATATATTTTCCGTATTAAACTTTTGTAGGTATTATTTTTAATTTTACTTCATTACGAAATCTTTTCGTGAGAGAAGCGTCTCTTCGGTTTCATACTTTATTTTTTAATGCTTTGCAGTTTCCGCTTTTTAAAGTAAGCAAGAAATTTGAATATTTCAATTCGTGATTTAAAAGGTCGTTAAAATACGCAAATTTGAGTTCTTCGATAAAACTAAATATCGCACAAAACGAAGTTTGCAAGGCAAGATATTCAAATGGAAACTTACTTTACAGTTTGAATTGCGACTAAACACTGTTTTGTTGGATTCAAATGGGAAGTCTGGTGGAATCAACCAAGCATCTCCAGATGAGTTCTTTCGCAGAAAATATTTGTATGACAGCGGTTCACTCCTATGTAATGGAGGTTAGTGAGTTCTTACTGATGCAGGTTTTATCAGCTGACGAAGGATTTAATGCCGAAGGAATTCAAATTTTAAGTTAGTGTGAAGTAGTTCGCGGTTGTGAGTCATCCTCCATTCGGCGATAAACCGGTAACTCTTTATTATAATTTTACAAACAACCAATCTTCAACCAAAGAATATCTACCATTACTTGGCATCAGTTGGATTCTTCACTACAAAGTAATATTTTCAGCTGTTAATCAGAGAGAATTTGAGCTACGAGATTTTATGCTTTATGATAAAGCAATTATAGTGTTAACTCTCTCATCAAGTTTCTAGGTCCTACTGCTTCAGCTCTAAATAATTGTCATTTATGTAAATTTAGGGCTCTCTCTCCTTCCTCTTATTACCATCCATGTATGTCCAGAGTTGTATGTTTAATTTATCGTTTTCTCGCCGTATTAAATATTCTAGGTCGTAACCTATACAACTGTAAAGGACGTCTGCTACTCGTACTCGCCAGCACCCAACGTTTTGACGTTGAGAAATTGAAGGGAATGGTCCTATCTCTCTGTTCCAATCCGCTCTCATTCTTTTACATTCCGTTACCATTTCCCACATCGTGTTTCTCCTCACACGGATGAAATCGTCCGAAAATTCTCTAGCTGTCCGAACTCGAGCACTAATCTAGTTAGAAAACAGTCGGGCAGCTGGACGTTTCGTACCGTTGTTTCGTGATTGATGCGAACTCTTTCCGACTTAATCACTGAATAAAATCCCCATGTCGTCATCCTTCCGCTCTCAGCCGTTTATCCGTCAATTTCGCGTTCAGATGTTTTATTTTTCGCCTTCAGGCAGTGCTAGTTCGCTATCGCTGTGTTGCTGGTTTAGTTCGGCCTCTAAACGGGGCTGAAGAATTCGAAAAATTGCAGAATTGTTGTCTCCTGGGATACTTTTGTACTGAACGGTAGAATTTGAAATGTTACATCGTATTTAGGAAAATATTGAAAAAAATTTATTTCCGCGCTATTCATTCGTAAAAGATCTCTTTGATTGCAAATATGTTTGGAAGAGTTAACGTTGGTAATTTAAAAAGACTTGAGGTCTAGTTGTCTTAAAATTTAATAAATGAAAGGTATAACAAGATCTGCAGTTGGCTTCTTTACCTGTTTTTAGCTAAAGTCAAATATATCAAAAGATAGGCTAGTCTTATCTTATGTGCTTTTCTTTTTAAATTTACTNGAGAGCTCTCTCTCCTTACGCGGTCCTTTCTGCCTCCCCTTCTCCTGTGCAAATCCAACCCATTGCCAATATTTTGCCGTCCTGTTCCCTATCTCTCTTCCATATCGAGATGACGTTCCGAAAAAGCTCTGAATTTTATTCATTCTTTTTTGGTTTCGCCGCCGTTTCGATATCTCGTTGACACAGTCGATGCTTGTCGAGTGTTCGACTCTTGCGCGTCCAATTCTTCGGTTTGTAAAGAAGGTGCCGTTTTAAAACTAAACTACGCGTGTGCTTTCGTTCGAAATAGTATCTCACTTTCCAAGCAGTTAATTTTAAATATATGCTTAAATATGTATGCTTAAATGACAATTTATTCTTTTTATGAAATACACTCCATTTTGTACGTGTTATTATCTGGACTATTTTAATTTTAAGCAATTGATTAATATCATTTATAGATCGATATTCGGTAACTCAAGTAGTAGACATTAATGAAAGTTTTATGGTTTGAAAACAATGATGCGGATAATACATCATATGATATGAATCTACGGAGAAATATTTTCTCTGCGCCTTTCCTTGGTATCGTTTCCTTTTTCTGCACTGTCGGGTAAATAAAAGCTTTCCTCGCGTATCTAATCGTCCCCTTTGCCCATCCCTCAGGACGTTCACTTGCCTCGCACGCGCGCGCCTGCTTCTTTTTTTTTTTTGGGCCGGTAATTGCAGTTTGTTATTCTGCCATCGTTACCGCGACCGTCCTTTCCAAGACGAGGCATTTCCCTTTCCGAAGGGAGGCGGATAAGGAAAACAATAAAAGAAACAAGGGCTGATTACGGGCTTTTATTGCGTCGATCGGAAGTCTGTGAGACGGCACCCCTCACGTCTTATCCAACTCAGGAATCGGAGTGGGCGTTCCTGTTTTTAATCTTTCTTTTCTCCTTTTTTGACTATCCCACGCCACTTCGGTTTCCCTACTGTAAACGTCTTAGAATCTTTATTCAGCGAACTCCATCTCTTTGGATTGGAATGTTTAGATTTTTCTGAAAGAATAAAGTTTTTCCCTTGGAAATGATAGCTGTAGCTTGATGGGATTATTGCATCGGTTTCAAAAACCTTATTTTGATGTGAAATTCAGCATTGGTTAATTTTCCAGGGCGTTTCAGCCTAAGACTTTTCAACCAACAGACATTTCGCACAAGATGTTTCGCCCAAGAGATTTTTTATATAAGAGATATTTCACCCTTTGGATTACCAAATGCCATTTCAATAAGGGTTTAAAGTTATTCTTTTTGTGATACTAGTGGGGGAAAACTTAAAAATTTGAATGCTTCTTTTAGAAATCGTAGCATCAACTGAATTCTAAAATGAAGCTTTTGAACGATATTTCCTAATTAAAATTTTTTATTTTCATTCTGTGATATTTTAATTATTCGCTGTATTTGCTTCCCTTGTATAGTGTTAATCGTGTCTATCTCAAATATTATTCGGCATTGCTGGCAAAGACAGAAAAGTGTTAGCGTATTTAATTTTCGTCTACTATTCTTCTAGTCTTGGAAGACCTCGATTTTAAATATCCTAGATCCTGAAACCTTTGTTTACACGGATATAATAATTCCGTATAATGTTAGGAAAATATTCTGACCTTTTGAAGAAGTAATGGGAAGTCTATATTTTAGGCTAATTTCTCCTATCACTTTTTTTACGGACCTTTCTTTCAGCTTCGTGCAAACGTTAATATTTTTCTTGTTCGGTTACATCACGCGCAGGTTAGTGCGTCAGCGTATTTTTTTGTGATGGAAGAACCCCTCGAGTGAGGGAAGGGAATAGACTCGGATTGAGGTGAATCATTCTTCACGGTAGTGCGAGGGTTTAGCGGGAGATTTCCTCTGGAGATTTTGCTTTCTCTTCCCACTGCTTCCCCCGCAGCGTCCACGCCCACGAAACGAAACATATGCTCGCTGCATATCCTCACCCCATTTCCCCGAAGGTGTTACTCCTACCTAACGTATGATAGTTAACAGTTCTTATAGGTAGTAGCTCGCTTTTTCAACGCCTCCGTTTATAATTTCCTTTTCTGATGCATTGGCCACATCTCGTAATAGCTCATGCTCCGCAGAATCCTCGGTTTTGACTTTCCTTCTGTTTTGTTTGTTTTCTATTTTGTCTTTCATCTTGCGTACTTGATTGATAGTTTCTGCATTTTTTCTTCTAACCAAATAGCCTATGTTCACCGTACTTCGAAATCAGCAATCGAATTCCTGCTGTTACTTTTTCGTTTAAAGCTCATTACTTCCATTATCATTAGAGAAATCAGTGGGTTATTTTAGCTAGCTTGATATATTGGGGTTATCAACTCCCCGTTTCCAGCCACTGCTGGCTTACAGGTCTGTATAGCCCGGCTGCTTTGGCCCTCATCCCTTCCGCTATTAGCTACCAACACGTTTGGAGAAGGAATGGGGACCACTATTAGGCAACTAGGGAATGAGAGGTGTGATTTAGTCTTTCCTTACTAAGCAAGAATGCTTTGAGTGTAAAGAATCTACGCGAGCACCTCATGAATAACCCTGTGGTATCTTTTCATGGCATTCAATCACCCGTGAACACGTGAGAAATAACACTTTCATGGCAATCAGTAAGCAAAGACTTAAATGAACATCATTATTCATACCAGAGCAGCTTCCACAATCACCGCCATTCACAAGACTGAGGCAAAAATAAATGAATGACCCATTTTCCCTTTATCCTGTACCAAAAGCAAGGTAAATACTTAATTGTTAATGATGTCTACATAGGCATCGCGGATATCGCGCATCATCCAGGGTTATATTTCTTTTTTTTTAAGTACAAAAGCGATGTTTCCTAGCGGAAGACTACTATCATGCGAGAAATGGATGAAAAACTCCAAACAAAATATTACCATTTTCGCTGTTTCCTTCGCGATAGCAGAAATTCGGCGTATTACGCAGTCGGAGGCGTGTCTTCCATCCAATGCCATCCCTCGTGTTTGCCCTTCGTCTCCCATTCCTTCTCATACGCTTCCCTTCCGTTTCTCTTTTCTCCATCTCCCCGTCATCAACTATTCATGCCCTCCTATGCCTCGGTTTCACTATTCCTCGGCTCCAAGCGGCCTTCGCTAACTCCTCGGTCCGAAAACTCGGCGGCGTTAGCCCACTTTCACTCTCGTCGTTCCCTCGAGCGAAAGACCTCCTTGGAAAAACCCCGAGCCTCTCTCCTTCCTCGTGCTCAGGTGTTCCGCGACCGGGAGTGGGGAAGTGGAAAGTTTTTGGCTCCCGAAAAATCGATGTTCGGTCGAGAGCTCTCTCTCCTTACGCGGTCCTTTCTGCCTCCCCTTCTCCTGTGCAAATCCAACCCATTGCCAATATTTTGCCGTCCTGTTCCCTATCTCTCTTCCATATCGAGATGACGTTCCGAAAAAGCTCTGAATTTTATTCATTCTTTTTTGGTTTCGCCGCCGTTTCGATATCTCGTTGACACAGTCGATGCTTGTCGAGTGTTCGACTCTTGCGCGTCCAATTCTTCGGTTTGTAAAGAAGGTGCCGTTTTAAAACTAAACTACACGTGTGCTTTCGTTCGAAATAGTTATTTTCTAAGCCATATATCCTTTTGTATGGTCGAAGGTGGTAGTGCAAATTTCGACGCCGTATTCTCTGAGCTTTAAGTTTCACGTTTTGTCAATTTAGATTATCATATTATAGTTTATTTGCGATTTCCTAATTTATGGAATTGATTGCAAGAACGCTCGGCTTTTTTCTCTTTTTAGACTTCAGTTTGCCTTGCATTCGATTTTTTCTAAAATCTTGCTATATTAAATTAATAGTTGTGTTTAATTCTGCGCCAATTCCAAAGGACTAAGCATAGCCTACAGTTTTGGATAATTAATTTAATTATTCTGATGAAAATATTAGATACCCTTTTAGAATGAAGTTAAACAATTTTTAGAAGTTAGAAATTTTTAAAGGGAGATTTTTTGAAGAACCCCAGCCATCGCATTCGTGTATCTTTTTACGATCGATAAGCAATTCAGATTATCATTCAATAACTTGTTTTCCTCATTACTTAACCATTTCGCTGCGACTCGACTATAGTCGATTTGACGTTCGTAGTCTAATCCAAATACGCAGCGAAAGGGATAAGGATTATATCGTTGGCGGTTCATTATGGCCAGTAAATAATTTGTCCATCCATTTTGGAAGTTTTACTAGTTTTGAAGATCTCGATGTTTTACTCTGCATTGGTCTTCCAGCTGTGATAGTCCTCACTCTCCTTCACGATTTCTATGAGCTGTAAGAGGGCGCCGCTTAAAAATCGCGTAACATTTCCCGCCGCTCCTTGCCGTGGTTCTCCCGCGCTAAAGTTTCCCCTAACCTAGAAACTCCATTTGATTAATTAACGACCCTTACCCAGTTCTCCGCGGATGACTTGCAAGGAGCCGCAGTTTTAAAAGAGGGAGTTTTCCCTCTCCACTCCTCGGCACGCGTGAAAGTTGGCGTTTACATTTGTGTTCGTCCGTGGGAACTGACGAATTTCAGCTCGTAATACCTATAGAAAGCCGTCTTTCCAGGAACTATGAGCTTTTCATTTCGTCCCCCTGAATGTCGGGGAGCGTGGGTGACGAACTTTTGCGGTCTCTTCTTGGAATCTTTTCATCACGCCTCGAGGTGCGAGTTGTTTTTTCTCGCTCTCTCCCAATGTTTTTCCAACTCGTTTTCTCAAAGTTATCTGTTCCTCGTGGTGGAAAGTTAGAACTTTTTGTTTTAGATGAAAGATAAGCTGCTCGCAGTCGTATTTTTTCTTTGGAGGCGCACAGGATATACCGCCTTCCTACTGGATCTTTATAAATAATATTTATATAATGCGGTGATGTCAGTGTTTTTTCCGCCTCTAGAGAGATTGGTTAGTTCATTTCCCGGTGGCTGGATTGAACCCCTCTACCATAAGCTACCAATAGCCATTAAGAGGGAAGAAGCTTAACAAGGAAGGATACGGTGTGAAGTAGTTTGTCCTTGCTGCTACGGGTGGTAATACTCTGTGAATGAGATAACAATGATAACTATTTATAGCATTCATTGGTGAACGTATTTTAATAGCTCGTTTCTGTTTCTCCAATTATGAACATTAACAAGATCGCTACAGAAATAGATAAAAAATAATACTTTCTTCATTTTTTATAGCTATTGTTTTTCTCATATCTCAGAAGACGTCATGAATTTTGTTCTGGAGGGAATACTGGGAAATCAACGAGTTTTCAGGTTTAATTCAGAGGTAGATTTAGAGAAAGTATCCACAGTTGATTTAGATTAAATATATAATAAGAGTTAGTAATTCGAATTAAACGTTTGGAATTGCTTTCCTTCTTTATAAAATGTATCTGCTTTTACTACGTGGTATGGTGATTACTTACATCTCATTATCTCTTGACCGGCTGAAGGTATTCGGTGTTTCCAATTACAAAAGGATTTTTGCATCACCTTCCAATGTAACTTTGCTCGTTATTTATTCTTCCCTTGGTTACTTCGAAGTTCTTTCCGTTTATTTCGGTCTTTTCCTGTTTGCGATTCCGATTTATTTCTCGCGATCCATCTCACAAATCGTTCCCATTGATTCTTAAATAGGTAGTGCTGTTATATTCCCCTCGGTGATCGATTTCGTATTTCGAACAGGAAGAAGGGGCAGTCTAGACACGTAAAGACCTGATGGAAATCACCGGCGCCTCGCTTGGCGCCGTGGTGGGGTTGTTTCTGTTGTTGTTTGATCCGTGACGCCTTCGCATCGGAAAAAGGAAAATATTCCTTCCCCGGTTGACTTTATTCGGAAAGGAAGAGGGCGATAATGCGTCACATAGCGGGGACGAGTGAAGTTTGGCCAGCGGAAGAGGTCATCCCGATAAGATATTGCTTTTGATGGAGGTGCGAGGTCTTCCCAATTTTTTGGGTTGCTTTTTATTTCTAGCATTGGAGTAGATTTGGAAGATGAACGATAAACATTCTCATTGCTGTATTCCTATCAAGGGTTTATTTTCTTACCTTTCGTTGAAGTTAGCCGTAAAGTCAAGTTTGGATTTGCTTGTTCTTGCTTGAAATCATTGGCATGTGAGTTTTATAAGTTTTTCGATAAAACATCGCGTTATGTTTCTATTTAACAATTACATTAGTTTGCAAAAAAGTGTTAAATCAAGCAATAACTCTGGGAGAGGCTTGCTCACATGAGCCCATAATGTTGGTAACCTTATCTTAAATCTAACGCCGTACGTCTTAATTAATCTATGACTCAAGGCTCCATTCTCGTTTACACAAGCATAAATACTTCGTTACCGCAGCATTCGCCAACATTTATTTACTATGAGACTTCTAGTTCAGCTGTATATTTGATAGTTCAACTATACCTCTAGCAGAGGTTGGTTAGTTGTAGGTTTTTACTTTAAATCAAGAGCGGTAAATTATCGTTACCAATTTATGCAATCTACAATTCAAATTCAACTCTGTTTCCCCTCTCTCTCAAAGTGGAATAGATTCACCGTTTCCACTCAAGAAAAGATGTTATTCCGCGGTTAAATCCTTTCCCTTCGATAAATCCCCATGCAAAGAAGCCCAAGAAGCCGAAAGGGCTTACGTCCCCATTTGCTCACCCGAATATTCGGGGATCTTTGTCTTGCGGAGGCGGCTGCTCGGGAAGGCCTTTTTGTGGGTCGTCTCCGCCCTCCTTATGCGGGACCGCGAAATAAATCACCCCCAAAAGGGTTATTGGGAGTGTGCGGTTGTAGGCGGGTTTAGTCGGGCGGCCGCGGCAGGGGTGTCGAAGTGGGCGTGTGCCGGCGAAAGAGCCACTACAAATCCCCGCTTGGGTTTCTCTCCCAAAGAGGGAAAAGGGGTTAATCGCACCCAGAGATTTTGCGCCGACGAAGCCTAATTTTTTCCTCTTACGATTTGCGACGGGACATATAACAGCAATAGCGAATCGGCGGAACCGATTGGAAGTGGTTGAGATGGTTGAATAGGGCTCCCCTATAATTCGGCGGTCGGTTTTGACTTTCTCCCGGCTGAATTTATTGTGGTTGCGCACCTTTTTTCTATCCCGGTAATTCGAAGGATGCGTGAGAGATCTGGCGGGTCGAGAGCTGCGAAGCCTCCGGGGTTGAGTTCGTTTATACCGCTGGATGATGTATGCAGGTTATTTATTTCTCTTCTTCAAGTGGACGCTTTTGGATGGTTTTCAAGCGATAAAGATGCCTTTCGAAATTGTTCTGCCGTTTCGGTTCACCGGAGTTGTTTTGTATTAGGTCATGGTTCCGTGATTTTTCGCTTCCAAGTTGTTTTTTAGGCCTCTTCCCGATTTGATTTACTATGTCTACTTCGTCCCTTGTACGTCCCATTACGGGGTTTCGGATAATTGATATCTTGGGATTTATTTATATCTCGCATGGAAATTCTCGTTAATGAGAGTTTGTGTAGCGGTCGTTTTGGTTACGATGTCGCTTGGCATTCACAGTAGCATTGAACGTTAGTGAAAATAGTTTTGCAATCTATGGGTAAAAGGATTGGATGTCGTTCTGGTATTCTGTTATTTTTAGCCTCATTTAATTTTATAATTGTCGAAAAGGTGCTTGACCGAACTGGTTTTTCATGATTTTCAGGTCTGTTTTTGCAAAGTTATCCCATGATGTTATAACATGATTCATGTTACGTTGCAGTTCGACGCCGTATTTTTCTGTGCGCTCTCAGCACGGAATATATTTCATTTGGTACGTTTCGTTTCCATCCATCATATTATCTATCGGTGTCACGCGATATATTTTCATTTTGTTATAATCATATATTAATGAGATAAGATAGATTTAAGATAGAGCTTGGTTCAAAATCGTAACTTACTAACGTATGTTTCATAAATGTTGACAAGAAAGGTATAGTCTGTAAGTGTTGTAAGGAACTGTGAAGGAGCTAGTAAAGAAGTAATTCCAAGTTTAATGAGATAGCTAAGTGCGTGAGGTTAAATCATGTGAATGAGAAAAGGCTGCTTACTGTTGAAAATGCAGTCAGGTCTCTAAGCTGAAGACTGTTGGCGCTGCCAAACATCTTTTCTTAAAACTAGTGAAGCTGTGAAGCAACTCCTAGCTCTTAAAAATTGAAAAAGTTCGCTAAATAAATTACCGAAAATTAATTTTTAATAACCACTTAATATCATCAATAAGTGTGGAAATGAAATTATTACGTCTGTGCGGTCAATGGTGGGAAGCGGATTCTTGAATAAGTATTCTGGTAAGTTTCTCAGCAATAGCAGTATGGATTATGAAAGTAAATTGACCGTGATGCTGCGTGGAACTGAGCTTATGGTAGCCCGGGGTTGGCCGATAACTGGAATAAAGGAAAAAACTGGGAGGGCCCGTTTTCTTGGAGTATGAATAATTTGCATTCGAGATGTGAATTTAGAGGGGTATATCCGGACCTACCGCAACGTAGAACACTAATGATGATGGCGATGTCTGTAATTGTCGACCTTGGGAATGGGTCGAATTGATACCCAAGAGTCTTCTTCAAGGAAAAATTCCGCAACGGATTTAGTGACTGGCAGTTTTGAATATCCATGTGAAGGAAGATAATCGTTTCGGAGGAAGAGGTGACTTAGCTAATTTCTTAACGCGTTGACTGAAACTTTGTAATCAGGTAAATCCGTATACATCCTTCTAGGTAATCTCCGGCGGAAATTGTGTATTTCATCGCTTCAATCGTTTATTTGCACGGCCTTGAAGAGAATGTTTGAGGACTTCGTTCAGTGAAAAATCTTCTGTTGTCTGAATTTGTGTGGACATTTAAGTTTCGATTGTGAAGCAAACTTAGAAAAGAGTTTGTTTCTGCTACACCATTGCGGGTTAACCTTTAGTCAAAATAGCATATCAGATAAATTATAAAGCTTGAGTGCCCTCAATGTGTCAAACATATAAAATCAAACTAGTGTGAAGATAGGGATTTTATCTGTTTTTCGTCTCTGATGAATATATGCTGTTTTGAAAAAGAATACGTTCGTGATTTACGGATTCCGCTTTTATGCACTATTGAAATTAAATGTGTTACGTGAAAAAATACGTTTAATTGTTACGTCAGAGTTCTGCTCGTCATACGTTCGTCATTGCAAGGCTATTTTGGTCTTTGTATTGATCAAATTAGCTATGCATTTCTTGCAATATATTCGTTGGTTTGTATTTTGTTACTTGAGACGATTCATCAGTTTCATCTTCCATTTTTTTTTATGCCATCCGTTGGTGAGCTACAGTAATACATTCATCTACTTCAAGTCACTGATTCTCCAGTTTTATCGTTATGATTTATCTCTTTCTTCTCCGCTTTAAGTTGGCCTAAGTTTCATCAATTGATGAAAAATTTACTCCATTTTCTTAGCCACATTAAAGTCTCAGAACGTCTTCGGAATTATCAGTAATAGTCGGAAAAAAATCATTATATCGGGACAGGTTATTACGAGTATTTCAATGGCTAAATTTCGACGGATTATTATTTACGTGGAAGTAGTCTGATAATTTAGGAAAATATATTTTAAGAACTCTTCATTTTTTCCCGCAAACATCCTCTACCCGATTACTTTCGCAGAAATACATTCTTATTCGCCGCACACAGCTGTTATCAATGGCAACATCCTCGTCTCACTTCGTGTGCTGTCTTTGTTACCGCCGAAAGATCCCAATTAACAGTTTTCCGAGCAGTTAAATGTCCATCCTTGCTTTATACCTCCTAGTCTTTTTCTCTCGAACGACCTTCTCTCGGTTCTATATATGGATCGGCGGTGATTTGAATGGCCAACGCGGCCTCCGTAGGCCGTTTAAAAGTGGGCAGTAGAATGCATCTTAGTCACCTCATATCCGCCCTCGCGCGTTTCCGGTTGCTTCTCTCTCGGGAACTTCTATGGACGGAATAGAATGGTGCAATTACGAGAAGCCTCATTCTTTTTTTATCCGAAACAGGAACATTATTTTAACACTTCCTCCCTCTCACTCCAATCTTGTTTTTTCCTGTCTCCGCGAGTTACGTAACGGGCGAAGTGCAGGAGCTTCCTGTGCGGCGTTTTTCACGTAAATAAACACGCCCCATAGCGCGATTGTGTGTTTTCTTTCATAGAATATAGTTTTCGGAAGATGTTCTTGTGTTATTCGTGTCAAGAAGTTTAGTCCCCCGTTGGTAGGCAACTATGGTTGGGAATGACCGTTCAGAAATCGTCATTGTACCGAATACATTTTTGTTCATCGTTCCTTAGATTAAATTCCATTCATGCATATTTGCTTCCAATAGAGCAAGCGTACGCATCTTTATATCGATATTATTATACCTGAACGATATTCTTTCTTTAAATCGTTTTAGAATGCGTGCAATGAATTCAGGTAGGTTTTAATTTTATCTAAGAAACTCGAGGGCATGATTATCACGTACTTATCGTGCTAGGTAAAATATTAATAACTACGAAGTATTTACGGTGTACGTATAGGTTAAACATTATTATTATTATTATCACCTTACACATTTTAATCAATCATTTTCGATTAAATTTAAGTGAAATTATAACTATTTTTGTATTATACAAATGTTTAGTCTTTAATTTCCTATTATTTTAGATTTTGCCAGTGGAAAGAAACTCATCTTGTTTGAAATCATAATTAAAAGTGAAACCTTTCTGAACCTGGCTGAATCCAAATAACATTTCACTAAAATATTAATGCTCCCTATTATCGGGGAAATATTATTACTTCATGCAGTGTAACTTGTCTATAGTGGAATCGCCTGGTGCCAGAAAAAATTTCCGTAGTGGACAAATTTCCGCAATGTACAGGTTCCGCTAAGGACAAGTTTTACTGTAATATAGTGAAGCACGTAATCTGCGACACGCGAATATCTTCGCCTTACTTTAATTCTAAATACACTCTTAATTATTACATAAGGTCATCAGGATGTATACAACCACACCTGTGTCGTGGAGTTTATTTCCCGAGCCTCTCATTCCAATCAGCATTTTCTTCATGTAAATTTAATTCCATCCGTCTGTGCTTCGTGCATATGTATCGTTAATAACTGAGGGCGCGTGAATTTTTTCATCCCATTCACACATTTTTTTCCCGCGTCACCTCCCGGGTCGTGCCGTGCGTTACTAGCACCTTCGCATTCCCCACTCTTTTGCGGCAGCCAATGGTTTCGTAACCCCTCAGCCGCTCCCTTCCACACGCTCCGCATCCCTCCCACCGCTCCTCCGCAGAGGATGCCGTAATCGGAACTCCATTCAGGAGGACGAGAGTTCAATGACCGACTGCCCCGTCTCCTTTTCTACTCCGCCGATATGCTTCAGCCTCTCACTCCTATCCCCGTGCCATTCACGATCGCACTGGATGTTTACGACGTGAATAATCGAGTCTCCCTCGTTTATATACCTCGCAACCTTTATTCCTACTTCTCCTAACCTATACCCCCTCCTCTACGTGTAGTATCGCATTATTTGTGCTCCATTACCAAGTACATATCTTTTCTTTGCTGGAAAGGGTGGCATCTTCCTTAGCTTTGATGGATGATTCGACTTGGGTTTTATTTGATGTCGTGGAACCTGATCTCGTGGGAAGGGTTGCCGCTGTTAGTGTTGTCGAAAGTTTTGCGTTGCACATCCATGTTCCCGGGTATCATCTTGGGGATGTCAACATTTCGTCGTGGTTATTATGGAGGCGGAGACTGTTCTCATGGTTGAACATTTATATTTTTAGCCTATTCAAGTACTGTCTAACATTATTTTGTCTTATGGCATGGTTTTGTTTTAAGGCTTTGATTCTTTACTGATAGCGATCCTTCATTGTTTTAAACAATTTTGATATATCCTCGGCATGTTAGGGATTTGAACTTGACGATAGTTTCAGGTGCTACATGAAGGATTTCTTTCATAACGAGTGGCAAAGCTACACAATTAACTCTACGTTTTAGTTTGAAATCTTGTTTAAAGTTATGTTGTTGACTATAAGGTTACTTAAGTGTATCTATTACTCCTACCGTATGGAAAGCTGCTTGTTGGTGCATCAACTAATCTTGTTTAGCCGTCTATTATTCTACTACGCTCGACGTTATGTCAGCAATGAATCAAAGTTTTCTTTGATTTAATTGCTTAATACAAATTCTTTACTTCAACTTTTTTGCCAAAGCTTTAGTCTCTACATTTATCAGTTTTTAGTTAGATGCTTGAAATTCATTTGTTTTGTAAACTTCTCAATCTTTTACGAGGTGTTTCAAGTGCATCGAGTCTGTAGTGGAGTGAAAGCGTGCGAAGGAACTCGATGGATACAGTTAAGATCTCTCGTTTCAAATATGCGCGAACAATCAAACGTCTAGACTTTCACGCGTCATGAAATTATCAGACGTATGTCATTCCGTAAACGCTCTTCTTTCGTTCGAAATGTGTTAAAATTATTGACCTCTGTTTCATTTGCTGTGGAACCATGTATTGCTGCAGGGTATTTTTTAGAGCTTTCACCATTACCATTCAACATATAACGGGATTCATGAAGGGAGCAATTTTCGCTCTTCCCTTACTTCTAGCCGAAAATCAGTTTTACTGAGTGTTTTTCCTCACGTTTGATCCCCGTGTCGTGATTTTCCTACTTCGTAGCATTGACATGACTTGTAACTTCGTAAGCGACTCGTTTCGTCAGCCCTCGGAAAGTTTGCTGTTTAGCAGCGCCTGTATTCGTGTCGTTTTCATTAGAGGATTCGAGTTCATATATCTTTTCGGACCGCAACTTCTTTAACTTTGGTCCTCGGGGCTTTTATGAATGGCTCTTTGAGTTGGAAGCTGCCCCACTAAAAAAATTTTGGCCGGGTCAAATTCGTGAAAGCTGTGGGTCTCCATCTTTTGGGTTGGCATTCCATGAAAGATGACCTACCAAGACTGTAGGATGAAACATTGATTGTAGATTTTTTATTTAAGTAATGTGTTGAAATTGTCAACTGCAATTTTATTGGAAATGCTGATGTATTTTATGGTAGTTTCATAATAGTATCAACAATGAATGTGCGTTCGTTGTTGCTTAATGTGGTTTTCAATTAATCCTAATGTGGACTGTTAAATTAATTATTTGTATTATTAGAAGTAGATATAGAATGGAATTCGTGAGAAAATATGTTGATCGACGAATTCCATGCGAGTCTTACATTTGTGAAGTCGCCGCTGATCGATTTATTTGAACAATGGACAGTTTTGGAGATAGTTTTCCGTCCTGTTTCGGTCTTAAAAAAGTTATCTAGATCCAGTTGATGTGTCTGAGTATAATGGCTTTTGAAATTTGGTAGTAAGTATTTAATATCCTTTTGTCGTAAAATGCAATTGAATCCAAATACAGCGTAAAATTAGAATAAATTTGGACGAAAGGTCATTTTGCGTTTGGTGAATAGTATGTTATAATTGCTGTCCTGGTTTGCCATCCTCAGCTGTTCTTCATCTTAGTAATCCCATTCCCTAACCGTTTCCATTCTGTTTCCTTTAACTCCAGTCGCTACAACTTAGTAAAGAGAGATTCAATGGAGATTCGATGCGATTTATGCGGCCTTGCTGTCTCTCGCTGGAGGACGCAGTGGTCTGGAAAGCCCAAGATCCGGGTTCGACTCCCGCCGTTGGCATAGTTTTTCTCCGTTATTTAGAAAAGGGGAATGGACTTCCCCGAGGTCGGTTTTCTTCGTCATTTCCGCCGGAAGACAATGGCCCGCGACAACATCCTTGCATAAAAGATCGCGGGAAAAAGGAAGAAGATATGCATTCAACTTTCGAGTGCATGTTTTTCTCTGAATGCTTTTTATTGTATATACAAGTAAAACTGAAATTAGGGGGATCTGGTTTTACTTGTTGAATGTAGTTTCTTTTTATATAAACTAGTAAAAATTAACAATATAATGTAATGTATAAAGATTTTTGCGTATATATATCAACAAGAGATCGTTGCAGTAACTGGTTTTGTTTCAATCGTGATTACATTAGTTGTTGACTTAAAACTAGTTGCGTTTAATAATGCAAATTTTGTCTCTGAAACGCTCAAATCAAAAATGCGTTTTTGTACATGATTAATGTAAATTACATTTGAATGGGTGATTTCTTGTTGGTATTAATCGTAATATATATTAATTTCTATTTTATTTTTCAAATTGATGGTTTGAATAGTCCTAATAATTGTGCTTAAATTCATTTGATAAATGTATTAGAATGTTATGGAAAGTTTCTCTAGCATTATTAATCTAAAATTTCACCGACCTCAATTTCTTCTGCCTAGGAAATGGATTGATTTTTAAGTCTCCCTAAACATCCATCTTTCAAAATTCTACGATTTCATCGTCAGCTTTGTGGTAGCGCTCCGTAATGATAGAGAAATAAAATGAACATTCTCCCGCCAAATCTTTTTGGTTTATTTCCGCAAATTATTTCGACTTTCTAAACTATGTTTCTTGCTTTTCATAACGGTTCTGTGAATGACATCCTGCTCTCTTTTTGTCGCCTTTTTGCATCCCACTCTATGTTTAAGTCGGCTACTTTTTTATCTTTGAAAATTTCCGCCGATACGCAGAAAGAGCTTTTCAACATCTTTTTCAATGGAGCGGCTTTAAAAGTGATGTTGCGAAATCCATTCACAAAGCGATAACCCGTTGACGCGATCCCTCTCCGTGTCCTTCGCTCTGTTTATATTTATAATCTCGCTCGCTCGATAACGCCGTGTTACTCGCCGTCGCTTTACGCAATCCACTTGTCTCCGTGACCCCCTCTCTCTTCAAAAGTATTGTGCGTTGGGTAACGCTAAGCTGCTATTACGTCACCACCTGTCACTGTGTTATATTTTTCGCGTCATTCGGCTGTTTTCCAAGGCTAGGTGCATTCGCTCTAGGTTGTTCCATACCGTAAGGTGCTCCGATCGATGTTTCTTTCGCGAGATTTTTCTTCGCTTTCGTCATTTCCTGTGTTCTTTGAGTAATTCGGATGAAGATCGTTGGGTCTAATCGCAGGAAGTTCGCCGTGTTCTCATCGCTTGTTTCCTTCGGTGTACGTCTGCGGTAGCAGAGGATTCTTAATTGTGAAGACGTTCCACTCCGTGTCAAACGGCGCATGTTATAAGTGACTTTCCGATGGAAATGTTGCGATTGGAGGAATTTGTATTTGCTAGTACTTTACTTAAACACCGCTCCAGAGATGCTGTAACTTCCAATCAGCTCATAACATTAAATATAGCAAGTTTTTCTTAGGAAATAGTATAATAATATCTCATTTTTGAAAATCTTACTGTTATAATCATTTGTTAGGAGGTTGCAATTTGGGTCCTGGACAAGGTGGTAACCGTATACATAAGTCATGCTGTGAACGCACTTGAAAAACACAATCACGTAAGAATTCAATACAATTGGAATATCATATTCAACATGAAAAAGTTTTCTTCCTGGTTTATTTACTCTAGTCTACAGGAAAACACCTTAAAGACTCCCAAAGGCAGCTCTCCATACCTTGTCTCTCAATAAGATGATCTTATCAACACACGTTTTTCAATTCCAATTGATGACTCTTACATTTAAACATCTTAATCACACCTCCCTATAAACAATAACTATCTCTCGTACATTTTCAATACACACCTTTTAAATTACATTTACTCCAAATTTTCTTCATATTTACTGTAGAGGCAGACAATGTTGTAGTGTATGCAGACACGTGTAGCGTATGATGCACAAGTACAAAACTATGAATTTGCAATCATTATTCCGTACAAAATAAATCCATAAGAAATAATTGCCTGCTGAAACGAGAAGTCGAGAATTCTCCTAGGTTGGTGATGTTCTAGTGATTGATATGGGAGGAGAGTCACGACGGAGAGTTTAAATTCAATTCGAATCAAATTAAAAAGGAAATCGTTCGTTGGCAAACTGTATGGCTTCGACCTGGCGACCGGTTAAAGTCTCAGACTGAATTAATTGTGCACGTACTCGATGATTCACTCGTGAAAGTTGATGTCCTACGCTCGGTGATCTTTTCCTAAGTTTACAGTTTTATAGGGAAATGACTACCGACGGTGAAGGAAGCGGCGAGGAGTTTCTTGCTCTACCTACTTTACAATCCTTGCTATAGCCGAAATCTTCTAAGTACTTTTGGAACGTAATCTTCCCAAAATTAAGTAATTTTAAACTTTGGTCCAGAGGTTGTCTTTCGCGCCACTGAATACTATTTCGGAATTCCTTAAAGTTTTATTCAGTTATCATCGAAATATTTTTGACTCGCTATATATTACTGTCACAAGCGCTTATCATTGACGTTACAGCTCTTACATTGCCTCTGGACCTCAGTTAAATTTGTTTACAATAACAACAATAATGTTCTTGGGAATTTGATTAAAAGGTACGAGTTTAAGAAATCAGTCTATGAGATTTGACTAGAAGAATCCGAGAGATATAATTAATTGAAAGAAGATGGCCGTACAGTCACGTGTTGAGACCGCTCTCTTAGGTTTAGTCCTTGAATGCCTGCGGAAGTTTAAGTGGCATCCATCTAGGTACGTCGTCCTCTGGTGACCCCCTTGAAGGAGTGTGCCGGGAGACATTTCGCAATAGCATGCATGTGCGTGCTGCATATCTACGCTTTTTACACTCCCGTCTTTCTCAACTTCCCATCTCTTCAGCCGAATAAGAATGTTTCTGTTAGCAGACTGTACGTACGTATTAGATTACGAATTCTTCACCTACGGCTTTGCTCTATCTATATTTCGGTAAACCTTTTTCGTAACATAACTAACTATTACAGTGTGCGCCTTTTCACTTTTGAACTAACCTCATATAAGTATACCTGATGATGGTCGTTCATTATCGATCTTGTGCATCAAATGGCATTGCATTCATTCGGCCTCGGCCAACAGCGGTGACGTCCCGAAGAATCTTGAGGGACCCATAGCAAATAATGAGGCCCTAAATTTTTGGGGAACCCCACGCATTGCAGGGATAGCAGGGTCGTAGTGCGACCATCGCCACCAGGTAATCGTAGATACTACTGCAGTTTTAGGAATAGCAACAGCCGGTTCTATTTTCGAGAAGATCCCAAGGGTTCTGACAATGGCGGGAATTGATTGTAATTTCATCGATATCAACAGCCGAGCCTAACATTACCAAACGAGACAAAAGGCTGTGGGATGAAAGGAAACTTTCTCGTTCTGGAATTCGTTTATTGTAGTGCAGACCTCGACAGAAGTGCATTTCTTCCCAGAGTGCAGTGGTATTGCAAGCGCATTCATCTTTCGCTATCGAAGGTGCGAATTGAAACGTTACAATAATACGTTTCCTTTTTTTCCTCCCCGACATCAACATTGCCGATTACAATCTTTTGTATTGTAGATCGCCCATCGTTGACGCTCTGTCTCCATTGTTTGGCGGAGATAGGCCATGTTTCATTGTTGGGGTTCCGCGTGTCAAAGATACGCGACAGATAAGGGCGCCGATGTTACGCTGGAATGATATACGTGTAATGCGGTTGGTGCGATTCAGACAGCGTCGGCGTTGTTACAAGGTTTGATAATGGCTTCATGAAAATTAATTTAAGTCCAAGCGCAAGTGGATACGTGAGTGGAATTAATTGAAGCGTGACCTTCCCATGCTCAATTAACATTTTCATGAAAATTCAGTTTTTATCTGGAAGTTATTCCCTTATCTGTTTTGTTCTCTGTATGCTCTAATTTTAGCAGGACCATGTTAATCGAGTACTTACATGAAGTTATTATTTGAAAATATGTGGTCCTTTCTGTTGATATATATTTTATCGAATTATTTCTTAATGATAAGTATCGACGCGTCGATAAATGAAATGAAACGTCGCAACGTTGTCCTGAAAAATTTATTTCAATTTCATTTCCTTTCCTCTGAATCCTTCCAACAAATCCGTGGAATAATAATCCAATTATGTCGTTGTGGGTTTGAAAAATTCAATTACAATTACTTCTTCGATGGAAACGGGAATTCCCCAATGATATCAATCATAATAATTATTATTACATACGAACTTAAACAACCATACCTTAATCGGAAATATACGAATATCCGGGATTCGAACCCGGACCCTTTGGGTAAGAGCGTGCTGCGTGGGCATGCTAACCACTCCTGTACCGCAGCTGGTATCACGTAATCATGCATGAAGGGTGGATCTGGAAGCTTTACTAGGGGAGGCAGAGACCTCACTCAATTATATGAACGTTAGAGTAAGCAGCCTTACCAGTTTCTCCAATTTACTTTTATCATGTAGTGTTGAAAACTTCCAAATAGATTTAAATTATCGAAGAGAGACTGCTAATAGTTTTTAGTTTTAGCTGTTCGTCTTACCCTTAGAAAAAAGCTCATTTTACAATATCGTCAAAATGAGCAATTTCTCTCGATCACCCACTCTTTTGTGGATCCGCCAATGTTAGTTGTATAAGATTCATAGTGTTGAGTTGATAGATCAATTTCCTTCGATCGGATGTAAAAGTGGTACGTAAATGGCTTAGTATATTTTGTAAATTACGAGGTTTGGCGATTTTAGATCTGTCTTTCCTGCATGGAATGGCGTTTTCATCCCACGATGCGATAGCGAAATTTAACGAATAAAAAACCCGCCCAAAGTTTGTAACTCACGCGCTACAAAATTTACGCGGCTCCATCTTCATAAACCTCGCTCGCCGGCGCCGGTGGTAGTGCATTTGTCAGCGGAAAAACCTTAACAATGAAGGGCGTTTTTAGCCATCCCGGGGGAGATTTGATTTTCGGACTTAAGGGGGATGAAGAAGAGGTCGTCATGCCGCAACGGAAAGTCTCGTCCGCCGTAAACTTTTCAAATTAAATCGGCGCCGTAAATCACAGAGGGCAGTAAATCCGCGCCATCGAGGAGAGCGAAGGGGGATGAAGTGCTCACCGTCCAATTGGGTGGAGGTCCTCGGAAGCGAGCGTGGATGCACGGGTACGTTTACGGGATCCCTCCTCCCACGGCATCCCCTTTAAAAGCGCGCACATACACTCAAGAGTGCGCGGCTAAATGCACTCCGGTAGCGCAGTAAAAAAAAGACGAGAGGGAAAAGCCCCAACCGAGATAAAAGGAAGCTCCCGGGAGATTTTAATTCTTTTTTTCGTTATTTTAACGACGCTGTTGACTCGCGACCGTGGCGCTTTACTCTCGCCTTTCTTTAATTACCGCCCTACGTGCTGCACCTGGCGCTTTTTCAAAATTATTATTACGTATATGCATACACGTTGATGTACGCACGCATCCCATGTAGTTTTTGTGTTTTTTACAGGAGATTTTGGACATTTAAAGTAGTGTTTCAGTTTGTTAGGAATGAGCGGTCCATAAGCGCGTATCCCTTCCGAAGTTATATGAAAATACATTCCGCTGTTAGATGCGCTTTCCCCATTTCCTCTCTCGTACGATGCACTGCTCGGGTACTTCAGAGCTCACACCTTTTTTTCCAAGTGTAAAGTACGGAGCATTAGTATGAAAATGCTCGCGCGCTCTCTCACGGGTGCAAACAATTTTGTAGCCTCTCTTGCATCACCAGATGCATTTTAGAAGGGCATGCGAGGCGAGAAATTCCCCTATTACGTCACCGTTTATTGCGGGCTTTAGGGCTGCATTTTATCACCCATTTTAGTTAATAATTCCGTTCATTGCGTTATCACGTATGAGCTCCAAAGTTCATTTCGTCTTTCTTCCCTGCTTTCAGGTTGACATTTATTTCCCCCGTTGTAAAACTGCTGTAAAATGTTTAATTTTCAGTTTGGGTGAGGGTAGTACTACTGAATTAATTCGTACATCTTTAGCGATCTGTCGCATTGCTTTTCAGATGTGTTGCTTGCATGGCATTGGAAGATTCAGGCTTGGTTCCCAGTTGTGTCTAGCTTTTTCTCTTTCGTAATACTATATGCCTTTTCGATCATTAAATTAGACGATCTAGGGAATCTCCTAGTCTGTTTTGATAGAATTCTGTATACTTTGTACGCTAAGTATTCGATTGCCAATATGAACCTGTTCTCCACAATAAGATACTAAAGGCCCTTGAGAGTAAATAATGCTGGTAAATTATTCTATGACTAGAATTTTTTATAGTACTATAAGTGAAATTATAATGAAAAAATCTACAGCCGACCAATACAAGAAAGAGTACGAGAGTCATCCAGAATGTTCTACCCGTTTCCAAACAAAAACAGTGCAAAGAATGGAGAGCGAATCTGGCCTGCTTCATAGTATCAGACTCTTGTGAAAACATTGTCATAATGTCATATATTTTTACTTATTCCAAGTTATTGTTAATGCAACTCAAAGTTGTTGTTATACTGTTACAATACATCTCTTTTAGTCCTTATTACTGGGAAATACAGTTTTTTGAAAGTTCACACGTTATACTTAAAATTAATCCACTAGAAGTAGTTTTGCGGCATTTAATACTTACGAAAATATTAGGGTCGACTTATACACGAGATATGTAAATAACGGAAATTTTAAGTAAAAATACCGCGTGATGGCCTATACTCGAGTATAAACGGTATATATTTAGAGGTTTTAAGGCACAAATTCATTAACAGCCGTGTTCCAATTTCATTTCTTGCAACCACATTCTTATGTTTTAAATCTTGATCCGAGAGGCGAATGTCTCAATGTTTCAGTTCTCCATCTTCAGGAAACCTTTCGTTTCCGCCTTCATACATCTGCGCGCGTTAATGTTATTGACTGTTCTTTTTACCGGAAGTCATGTTCTCGAACCCCTGAAGCTTCTCTTCGCTTCTTCTATGGCCAGAGGATGTTTATCTCTTCCTCCGGGACTTAAATGAAAAAAACCCTTTCTTCCTGTTCTCTCATCCCATTCTCCGTTAAGGCCATCTGTCTTTTGATTTTTTACAGCCTTTTCGCCACCCACGACCTCTTACCTGCCACATTTCAGCTCGTAACTCATAATCTCGCGCGTAGGTGTTTTTCCGTTTTTTATTTTTGTATCCTTTTTATTTACACTGCCCCCGTCGCTTTTAACATTAATTTGTCCGGGCCAACTCCTTTACTCGCCTCATTATTTTGTCTGGGCTTTTCTTCATTCGCTCTTATGGCTCGTCTCCTTCTTTCTCATCCGAAACATTCGTGGTTCTTATGGTTGTTTTACGCGTCGAGGTTTCCGTCTCAAGCCATTAAGTTCGAGTTTATTGAATTGTCTCCGGCACCTCTATATTGATGTGGCTGGAGTAGGGATTTTGGTTAATTTTCCACTTGGCATGGCTTTGTATCGTGGTCTCTTTTGCGTTTAAAATTATTCTCTCGCGTATTGGGTATGTTTGATGATATTTCTTGTGCTTTATAGTTTGGGCATTTAATTTTATCATCCGCTATCAGTGATTTCATAACTTATACCCTTTCCCATTTTAAGATTTCTGCATTTTTTCTTCAATTTAAAAAATCACGTTGGAATTTGTCAAAACACGAGTTTTAACATTTCTGTTCCGCGAATTAACCATTTTAATTCAGAATGGCTTTTCAATTTCGTTCCCGACTGTAATGGCTGAAATTTGTTTCCGAAATATATGGTTTTGTGGATTATAGAGTCGATTTTTTAAAGTAATATTATTTGTCGCTATATTGCTGTTTTTTCTACTTTCAGGTAAATATCATCTTCGTTATCATCTGATTAATTGTTTGTGCAGTGAAGTCGTTGCAGACCGGCGCATTTTTCTGCTTTATCTCTAAGGTAATTTGTTATTTTTCATCGATAACTTGAAACACGACCAAGACAATGTTTCAAATAACTTCGCGAGTTTCTTACCTTATATTCACGATATTTCTTTTTTCGGTGTACAGAATAATAATCAATTAGTAATTACCTTATATTTGTGTTTCTATAAATTAAAACGTGGAGGAATGTCCTTATTTCAATTGGTGTGACATTTTAATTTCGGGGGATTGACTAACATATCACTTCATAATTCCTTGCGATCAATCCATTTCACATACTTTCGTTTGATACTAGAGAGTTTGATACTATAATGATATTAGAGAGTCTGAAATTCAAAACATCAAAGCATAAATCATTGGTGGCGTGTCGTTTCATTTTGTTATATATCAGCGAGTTCACTGCAATAGTAGCAATTTTTGTGAAGGAAGTGAAGAGTTGAACTCATCCTTGAATTCCGTCTGCAAATGGTGTTTAAACTTAAAAAATTCCTTCATTCAGAATGTTAATGGTGATTTACGCTGCGAAAATTAGCGTCCTCCTCCGTGTTTCCCTTTGTCGATCGCCGCACGCATTTATCCCACATGTCTATTCCCAGAAGCGCGCTCTTTTAATCTTTCTGGCTTTCGGCGAAACTAGCGTTTAGCCAATATCGGCAATGGAAACCTCTTCGAGTGTACCTGTCTTTACTACCGCTCTTCCTGCTTTGTTTCCATTTGTATGTGCAGGTTGTTCACCTCTTCGAGGCTGTTTACTTGCCCATGTCTTTTGTTCTTTGCGTTTGTGCCGCTTAAGGCCACGCATTATTTTGCATCCGTGCGCATGGAACGTTTGCGGAATCGAAGACATTGACCAGAAGGTTGCGGGTATGGAACATAATGAGGTGTAATTGCTTTGATAATAAAGTTGTCGTGAGAGTCGGAAGAGCTATGCAGCTGTGCAGCACCCCTTGACTTCCAAGAAATACTGGGATGTCCACGATCGTGTAAGGGAAACTCCGCCAAGTGTGAATTTCTCTTTTGCATCAGAGGCTATGCGTCTTTATTGCAGATTTCATTTCTCACTGTCCTTAGTTAAATTCATATAGGAAGAACGCTATTTGCATCTCCTGTGTATATTATCATATTTTGATATTCATCCCGTGTGTAATCTCGAGTTTTCCCTCTAGCCATTTTCGTTTTGGAATTTGAGTGAAGAATTCGGTTTATTTTTAACTGGGGTCAAATCAGTTCAACTTTCACATCGTTCACATTGTCAAAATTGAAGCACTGCTCATTTATCATTTGGATTGGACTCTCCGATGATCACAAGTACTTTCTTAAGCCATTTGCGTGCGCATCCAGCTCTCTCCATGGTGATGCATGATAGTAAGAATTTGGTAGGTAGATAAAGAGCGATGTTCGCGCTTTTATAACTTCTCCGGTCATTTCTCATTTATTTCCGCAGAGTTTCTGATTCTAGAAAAGGTTCCAAATCTCAGGAATTTCCTCCCCTGGCGTTGCGAATTAAAACGTGCCAACAAAAATTTTTCCCGCATCCATTTCGAGAATATGTAATTTCTTCTTGTCTGTTTTTCGATTTAGCCCACTGCGAGGAATGTCTGAGATCGCGGTTTTGAGGTTCCCGTTAACCATCGGCGCATTCCTTGCATTTTTCCCTTGTATATATGCGGACGTATGGCTCGAATACTAGACATGGAAGAGAAAATGCCCAAACATCTATGCTTGATTTTAGCATTTCTCGTGGCCAAAGCATAAGATAACGTGTTTGACCCATTTTTTTTACCTGTCTAAAACTGTTAATTCTTCGTCAGATCAGCGTAAGCCTTTTCTTCCTAACCAGTGGTGGCCAGTGCAGGGGTTGGGAAGAAATGGCGATAGCTACAGAATGAACCTTTTCTTCTTATTTGAGGTATAGTTAACTTTGAGAAATGCCCTTTTTGCATTTTCAAAGAAATTGCTCACCGTTTAGGAAGAAATCCTATCGTCTATAGATCATATTTTTAAGAAATGAAGTGATTGGTGTAGATATTATGTCATGATTAATTGTTTGAAAGGGTTTAAGGCTGTAGAAAGGAATTAAAAGTTTCGAAAAACCAAGCATTTCTCATCTCGACTCTTAGCAACAAGTGCTTGCAGATTGCAAGAAACGTTTACTCGTAATAAGATGTTCTCAGGCTTGTCGCTGCAGTTTCTACGGAAGCAAGGAAGCTTTTTCACTGTTGCATCGTTCCTTTCATAAGCTGTTGCTCTTCCTTCAGTTCATCGCGAGTGTTTGTGTTTGCTTTTCGCCTGCCTTTTTCTTCTCCGACTGCTCACCCCCGTACTCTCTTTAGGGTACATTCACCTCTTCACAGACTAAAAACGGGCTCCCCCTCTCTTAAAAACACACCGACTCAGGTGTGTGTGCGTAAATCCGAGCGCGGCCTACCTTCCGAGTATTTTTAGAGTGAGTGAGTAAGGGCGAGGAGAAAAAGCTGACAGTCGATCTAATCTATCTCGAGCAATCTTATTCCGAATCCTCCTCTATTTGTGTTGTTTATTCTTTTTTAGCATCTGGATATTTTCTCTTGCACGATTCTGTGTGGAGATTGCACTTTTAAATGCCACTGGTTCATTGTCTGGTTGTGTGTCGTTGGTATATTAAAGGCCCAATATTATTTTATGAGAGGAATTAAGGCCCCATTCTCTTTTGTTTTCTTGTACATCATCCTTTATTTATTTTTTCTCAGTATTTTTTTATGGCTGCGATGATGCGAAAGCTTATCTCATTCCTATATCCCTCTTATTAACTGAATAACAGCATTCATTTTGGTCGCTCTTTTTCAATTCTATGACTCATAGCATATTTGTGCTGTTTGACATTTGAATGTGTTCCTTTTATAGCGATTTAATTTAAAGAAAGCAAGAGGAAACTGCTTCATTCCTGCCTAGTAAGCCTCATTCCCTCTATAAAGGTTTAGGTTACTAATGGTGGAGGCTTTGAGGTTTAAAATATTTGGATAATTAGGAATATTTAGATTGAGAAATGTGATAATTGAGATCGACAAAGTTACTGGAACTTGAATTTTCACTTCAAATTTCCGTTAATATATTTTCCTCCCCTACAAATTACGATTCTAAACAACTGTATATGTTGACCATGTATTTCGATAGCTTCAATATATCGACAGTTACAATCTATGAAAGACTTACTATAATATTTACTTTTTAATCCTCTATGTAACTGACTTTTGACGCCTCTCTCATATAGTCGACTTAACGTTTTATAACATATAAGTATTTTATATCAAGGTTGGCTTTCACATGAGCACATAGGGTAATATTTTATGGTTATTCTATGCAGCTATAAAAAACCAAGTGCTTCTATATTTTTATGATTAAATAACATTTTTCAGTGCTAATGATATTAAAATCTCTGAATCAGTACCCGCTTCGGAGGCGGATGAGTAGTTGTGCGTTGAAATGACTTCATCGCGAAAGACGCTACCGCTAAACCGCGGTGTTTGGGAACATTCCCGTTGCCTTTGGAGATAAATTCCGCAGAAAAGGGGACACCTACGTGGGCGTGCCGGGGGTCGAATGACGGCATTCACTGCAGATCGCTTTCCTCACGGCTGTCACGACTCAATCAAACGGGGGCATGGGCAGAAAGCTTCTGCAAAAGGCGAGACGCCGCCGCTTCGGACGAGCGCGGAAAAAATCTTATATTCGCTTAATGGGTTGCGGTCGACTCACTCGACTGGACAAACGAATTACGTAAATTGGGTGCTTGGAGAAAAGGAGAAAACAACAGGCGTCGATTGAAGAAAACGATCCTCTCAAAGACAATGGGCGTCTGGGTGAGTGGGTGGAGAGATATTACTGGGAGGTTTTCACGGCCGGGTAGAAACAAGTATCTGTAGGTCATCTGAAGGATGTCGTAAACTATCGATTGAATCGTGGTAGGCATGAAGAACACTTGTTTCTTAAATGGGAATAATTCGTGAAGGTGGAGGGAAGTGTCTGCACGAATAAGCCAAGTTATGACAATAACGTGAATTTTCAACATCATGCAAAACTCAAGTCGCGAAGTAATTAAACGAAGTATATTTATTCGTCTTTGCGCTATTAGCCTATAGAGTTTCTCGATACGTCTAAAATACCTCGGATGTTGGTGATCGACCATAAATAAAATGAATCGGTACAAACCTTGAAGAACGTGCATCAGGAAATAAATCTCGATGTTCTAAATGAAATTGATACTCCTGAAGGACCCACGTGACTTGATTGAAACAAGAAATGTTTCTTCCGTTCTACCGAATATGATTGAATGTAGAGGCTGCTGATCTTCGAGGACATACTTTAGTCTAAGTACGTGTCCACGTATATCTGTGGAAGACATTAATCAGAAACGTATACTGCGGTGAATAGCTAAGGCTGGGTAATTCATTCGTTATGCGGATGAGCGATAAATTATAGTTTGGTGGTAAACCATGTCAAAATATCCAGTAAATCGTGGAAATTATAAAAGAACTTATACTATAAAAGAGCTTATGTTATAAAAGGATATTATAAAATTATAAAAGAACATAAAAAGCGCATTATAGATTGCTCTAAATTATAGGATCTGCGACAATTCGCAAGCTAAGATAGTTATCTCACAAGAAGGAATTCGCTTGATAAATGAGATAAGAATCCATCTGTGTGGGAGACCAGAAATTTAGGACAACTCCAATAAAATGAACTTTTTTCTCAAGAGGTTTCTTTGATCAGTTAACTGAAACATGGACTTTGTAACCGGAAAAGCATTAATTGTAGCCGATACCAAATTCCATCGCTCTTATCATTAGCTGAATAAACTCTGGCAACAGAGCAGCACAGTGTCTTATAATTGTATAATATGAAAGTAAAATGATGATTTGATAAAAAGGTTGAGTTAGAGGCTTTGCATATAACGCGAGTTTGTGACGTAAGGTAACCCAGCTGTTGATTTCGAGATGATGCTGTCTTCCAGACCCGTCTAAGTATGGAGCTACCTAGCGTGATACATATTTTTTTACTCCGTACTCTACCCAATACTCTATATTTCCTTGCACCTCATTTGTATAACTTAAACTGCATTATCGGAGTATAAGATCGTTCCAGAGTAATATATAATTATTTACAGCGTTTTTTATGCTCTGAATTCATCATCTTATGATGTCGCATCATTCCGCAATGAGTGCTCTTGCTTGTCTACTTTAGTGTCTGCCAATGCTGATCTATTTATCGAGTATTCATTGCTTTTAATTGCTATATCCGTTAGTGCTTTTCATTAGCATTCCAGGTAGTAATCGTTAAACTTAATATTGTCGACTTGGATGGATCGTTACAGGAAAGCATTTATTTCATCGATATCTACTGCCCATTCTGTCGTTGTCTTCGCGCTAGCAAGCCGATTTAATTTAATGGCCCAAAGCGTTTTTATTCCATTGTAGGTGTTATTAAGTTGTTCGTAGCAAGTTTTAATTGAAGCTTTCATGGTCACCTTTCTCGTAGGTTTTAATTATTTTCACGAAACGGTTATAGAAATCAGTCATCATTAATTGACTGCAATAGACAACCTTCTTCCTCGAGTCACCTTCAATTATTTCCTTTTATATAGGTTTCCCGTCATTATCCTTTCCTCCATATTTGCCAACTTCCTTTACAAATTCTCGTCGCGAGTAACTTATCGCCGCCACCCACTCGACACGAGCTCGTAATTTCCGACCCCTTTATTTTCTCCTTTTTCGTTTTCGTCTATTACGCGTCCAAGAACCTCGCGTATGCGTCTTGCGTACGCCAGAATAAAAAGAAAACAGCTCCGGCTTTTTAATTTGGTTTTCAAGTGCACGACTTCCGAGGAGAGAGAGAAAATTGGTGTCGCTCTCTCATTCCTTATGTCCTCCACGTCATCCATTCTGAACTTCTCTTAATGCCTTCGACAACCTCCTTAAGCAGCGGTTGAATTACCTACGTCCCTATTTCCCTCAACCATCCCCCGCTGGGACAGAATGGGTTTTACGTTGTGGGAATTTCATTAGGCGGTAGAAAGGTAAAACAGAATGGGAGTCGATCGCGTTGGAAATTGAGCTGTTTTCTAACGTCTTAATTGGCGGCCAGAAGATGGTCTTGAGTCGGGCTATGAAACCATGAGTCTTATTAATAAGTTAGCGCCCAGACAGTGTTGAAAATGCCTCCATTTAGTAGATGGTTATGCCGAGCGGTTTTGGTTGGCTGGAAAGTACCAATCTTGGTCATCCTCAGGAACCGTGAGGTTAAGGTTGAATGAAAATGGGGTAATATGCTTACGACGTGCGAGTTTATTTCTGAAGGGATAGGTGGGACACACTAGTCACAATTTCGTCCAATAAAGACAACCGCATTGTTATTTCCTCCGTTACCATTTGTTTTTATCGAATTTCATTGAAAATTTTGGGAAATTGGGACTAGAGTCCCACCTTCCATTTAGCCCGTCAGAATTTTGTAAAAATGGAAAATAGAAATTAAGGAAGGAAAACCAGAATGGTTTTGTGGAACAAAGTAACTGATTTTTTTTTATCTCAGAAAAAATGTTTCCACGTCATAGCTCGTAAGATGTATGGTAGCCTACATGTCATTTCTCGGGATTTTTCCCGCGATTTACTAAAAACTAATCTCATTCCTGCACTTCAAATTTTTTCCTTAAAAATTCTTGTAAATAATATAGAATTGGGCGTTTGTGTGAAATTTAACTTTGAATTAAACTAGCTGTTTTCTTTGGTTATGATTTTCGGGTCAGCCTAGATGAGATTTACTTTCTGAGGTGCCATACGTTTCTGAAAAACGTCGTATTTTCAAAGTTGCCTGTGTACAGCGGTGGCAGAGTGGTTAGTGTGCTAGCGCTCCATCCCCAAGTTCCAGGGTTTGAGTCCCAGCTAGTCGGATGTATACAGTTAGGGAACTGTTATTTGTGTTTGTAAATGATAATAATTCTTAAAATGGATGTAATTGAGATCTTCCTGTTTTCATTAAAGAAATTATTATTATTATTTGATGAATTATACGTATGTGCATACTGTATACTCGTATTCCAACTCGCACATTATATATCATATATAGGAAAGTAGTTAATTCACCGAATGCTTGTATTGCGATAGAATGAAAACGCAATGCGTTTATTATAGTATTTATTCTTGTATTTATATGAAAGGAGCCGAGCGGGAAAAATTCGAGGTCGTTCGATTGATTGAGAAATCATCTCGCCAAGTAATTGGAAGCTCATGTTATGGAGCAGTGGCGTATTCGGAAGAATGGCTCGGAAATTATCTCTTAACGAGGCTAAACCGTCTGGTTCGCCGATGAATGTGCCACTTTTCTGGGAATTTGCGGCCCTCTAATCGAAAGTTTCTTTTTTTTTTCTAACGTCTGGTTTTAGTCTGGGGAGAAACTTTCGGCGACCAGAGGGGTTTGGCTTTTACGAGAGGATGGGGTTTCCCTTTATTCTCCTTGGTCCTTGTGTGGGCGCTCGAAATGCTCTGCCTTCCCAATATGAAAGGCAGTTCTCTCGTTTATTCCCTCGTGTATTTTCGCCACCATTGCGTCACCAAAGCCACCCAACGCGGGAAAATCCGAAGGTAATTTGCTGAAAGTTTAATCTTGTTCCGTATCCAAATTTTACACTTGCTTTTTATCCGCTGTATCTGTCAGTCATGCCGTTCGTGTCTTTGATGTTTTCATATAAACTGAAATTTCAGAATGTTTATTTTTAACCAGCTATGTATCATTCCTCGCATCTGTTTTCTCATTCGTAGGCTGTTATCAGTCTTATTTTTTTGTTTATTTTGATGTTATTTTTATCATCGTAACCATCGTTTTTGTTTACGTATGGACGGTGGTTTTACAAGAGAGTTCCTTTTGGTACATGCGTTAAGTAAATTTGTTCCTGTTTTGTAATCAGCGACGGGAAGCTAATAACGAGGTAATTTTTATCTTTTTTATATTGTATAATAATAACTTTTAAATTGTATCTATGTCTTAACTTGACTTTTCGAGTTTTTTGTTGTAGAATTGTCGTTTATTGTGTGTAGAATTAAAGCCCATTTCTTTTATTTACAATATTTGGGACCTATTCACGAATATTAATTTTCAATTAACTCCAAAAAACATGGTATGTAATATTGTAACTTCACGCTGAAACGGTCACAAAAATAAATCATTATTCATTTTGTTGGATGATATCTTCTACAGACATCTCAACAAACACTTTAATAATTTCGACTTAATTGCAAATCTAGTATTTTCTGTGCACCTAGAGTTGTTTTAGACTCTCAGGTTTCCTAGTTTTATGAATTCACGCCTTTTTCTGATCACAATTATTGGCGCCCCAGTTCATCTCTTCTTTCTGAAGCGGTTGCCTCACTTGCTGTCTGGTGCCGACCCTGATTACAATCACTCGGAGGAAGGTACATCTTTCCCGCTGATCATATCGAGAAGTTTTCTCCAAACGATGAGATGATGAATCCCACTTAAATGCCTTTCCATTCCAAGATGCTAATCACATCCCTATAAGAGTATTTTTTGCACCTTTTTCATTTACGGAACGATTCGCTTTATTCCCATCCCTTCCCATGCCTCAAGATTGCGAAAAAGAGTGGAACTAAACAACCCTTTAACTTTCTATGATTACTGCCGTAAATAAAGTTTGCGTTTGATCAGTAAAGCTGTTTTTAAGGTTGTGAATAGAAGGGTTTGCAGGGTTTCTTTCACGTGGTCGTGGTCGATCTAAACGCCGCACTACGTTATTCTCATGCGTTCTTCACATTTAATGATATTAGACAGTGGAATGTCTTATACGATGAGGAGTTTGCCTCCAAGATAACAGGTTATTCTCTCATAAAAGTTAGGTGCTTTGATATTGCTGTTTGCGGAAATAGACTTTAGGCTTAATGTGAAGCAAAGGTTGAGTCGATGCACGAGTTGGCCATCTAAAGGGAAAAAGTTGAGATGGTCTTTTCTATTGAATATCTGTCATGCTTTTAATGAAAACTAACTTCACTAAGCAGCTGCAGGCTCATCGAAAAGGACACGTTCATAAAGGAAAGATAATGGAAAGCAAATTTACTTTGCTAGAAAGGTGTTCAAACGCTATAAATCAATCTTTAACGGGATATGCAGAAACGTTAGATTTTTGCCCTCCTTTTAAGTGATGCAAATTAGGCTCGTTTGCAAGTGTCGGTTTGGAATTGCACGGCTTATCTCGCTGCGAGTGGAGTAGCTGTGAGAGAAACATGGGGGATAATGCGATGAAGGCGTATCTTCAGTAGATATAGGAAAGTCCACGACCCGATGGGTTACTTTTTTTAGACAGTGCTAGTAATGAGCACGCTCCCAGCCTTTCATTAACGCTAGCCTCTTCCCGTTCGGTAAGATTGCATGTTAATTTATAAGGACGGCTTTCTTTCATCTATCTACATCTAAATAGTACCATGCGTTCATTTTTCATTCATACTGCTGGTGATGATGTTTGCTAAGCTTCCTTTCCCTGTCTTAAATGAAAGAACACTTCGTAACTTTCTTTCTTTTAATATGTGGGTGAAATTCCACGAAGTCACGCTTGGCCATAATAAGTTCATTTTTCTTTCTCTGGTTTTCCTGGGAAAGAATCGGCTATAAACCTCTGTATAACGTGCTTTCCCCTCTTACATACACTGAACTATCGCAATGATTTTTCAGTATATATTTGCGTCAATACCTTTCAAAATCGAATTTGCTTGGAAAACAAAATTCCTCCTTTTTTCAATTCAAATTTAGCTTAATCATGGATTCTGTTTTCGCCATTCATTACCAACCTAAAATCTCAGGAAGCTAATGTGAGAAATATGAGGATAATCGAAAAGTAATTGTAAAAAAACAAGATTAGTTTCTATCCAGAACTCCATTGAGGGAAAACACTAACCATTATTTTCAAATGATGCGAGATGAAGTAGCCGAAACCGGCAGAGTTTTCATTCCAATATCATTCCCAAGAATAATTATAGGTATATTGATGTAAGATTCTTCTCAATAGTCGACAGAGGGATTAGAGTATTTTTTGCGTTTGATGAAATTCCGCATTGAAGACAGTTCTCGCATTAAAATAGATAACATCATTTTGTCCGCTCCATTAATGCAAAAGTCGAGATCCTACGTGATCACATTTGGCGCACTCTTCGCATTTTGTTTCATCTCGAAAATCGATGCAAGTGCGCGATAAAATTTATTATATATGTGTATTCACTCGTAATTTCTCGTCTCTTTTGAGAGCGTATCTGCGTATGCGCGCAGATGCTTGCGCCAATCTTATCCCATTGGCCTACACCCTTGGGGGCCGCGAGTTCGCTCTCTGTCCGCTATTTCTTCTCAGCCTCGGGCGACACTCGTGACCGCAAAGTATGCCTTGTTTGTTTGTTACCCTCTGCCTTCTACGAGGTCGCAGTCTTAGCTTTCTAAATTTGTTACAATGGCGGGAACTAGGATAGGGTGTCCAAGATGGTGTTGTTGGGTTTTAGTTAGGGAATGTTGTCTATAGTCGTCTTACCAGCAGCTTTGTAAACCAATTCCAAGCATTATGCAATATCTCCTTTTCCCAATGTTAATATGAAGTTCCATAAAGTCGTGTTGACGGCTCAAGTGAATGAAGGAAAATATTTTGGGATCATCCCTTCATTAAGAATTAATATACTCAAATTAAGGTTTATTATAATGGTGAAATAACGTCTTGATATCGAAACGTAGGGTAAATGGTTCTTTATGATCCTGTTATTAGTAACTTATGTGACCATGTATAGGTTCATATTACATAACATATCAAGATGTGTTCTGGATCGAACAAAAGCTTTGTCTGAACCGAAGTACCTCCTAAGCTTATTTTCTCTCTGAGCTTTCAGAATGATTAGCTTGAAAATTTTCCTGAAATACTGTTAATGCATTATTGGTCAATTAATTAATGCAAACGCTTGGCCCTCTAAGAATGTTATGGCATCGATTTTTTTCATATATAGTATTTTTTAGATTTGTTCAAACTCCGGTGTTCTAGCCTAACATAGTGAAACGTCATCTAAAACAAATCAGAAACGTACTTCGAACTTTTCACAAAATTTACTAAACATATGTTTAATAAATTTTGTGGAAAATACAAGATGTGTACGCTCAAGTTTTGCTCTTTGTGTGTGTAGACTGTCGTTCCTCAATACATTTTACTTTCATTAGATGAAGTATTATGAATTTTAATTAACAATCAAAACTTTTATAATATTCATTTGAAAAAAGATTAAGTTTTGTTCATAACTTTTCACATCTTTGTAAGCGGTATCATTCAGCCCACTTTGGAATTCATTTTTCCCGAGTATGCGAAGAATCTTAGTATGATTACTGCTAACAATATTGTTGCATTGGCAAATAAGGAAAATAGATTTTAAAAATATGACCTTTCGTAGTCTCAGAGTTATTAGCGATCGCTCGCCAACTTCCGAGTAACTACAGTAGCGCACCTCAAAGTGGATTAAGGTGAGTGTTTTCCTGGAAGCAAAATTTTGTAACTTTGTTCCCCGCAGCGTCTGTATTTACCCATGACGAAGTTGGTACTAGCGTTGGTGAGTCGAGGCCCGCTGTACTCAGGGCCTCCTTGATTACAACACTAGTATCTACCGACGTTGTTTTACTTTACTTAATAAACGATTTACTCTTAAACCACCGATATCGTTTTATATTTAACTCTGACAAGATATATCCCGTTGTTATAGTTATTTGTAGCTCTCGTAGAGTGCATGGGGCCCGCAACTGCCTGCTGATACTCCTTACCAACACGTTGCGGTCTTCAGTTATGCAACTTCTGATTTCTTTTATCGAATCGCAGCCTTATCCATTTCGAGCGAAGTATTTTTGAGTGTTTTCTCTTATCATATCAGGTTGTGTTTTGAAAAAATAAGAATTTTTCAAATTTACGTACGTACAGATGGAAGTGAAAACCGTTAAATTTATTTCCGCTCCGAAGCGTAGGTATTAATAACTTCCGACAAGTGCTGCTTAGGATTGTAATTTGCCGGTTGCCCTTGAGCCCAAAGAACTACTTCGGAAGGTTATCACGTCCCGAACCTGAAATTCTTCGCTTCAACGCCTTCGTCATCGCAGGTGGAAAATAAACGGCGGAAAGAGAATTTCGAGACACGAGTCTCGTAGCGGGGTCGAGTCTGATTTTTGACCGATAATTTTCATGGTCGTCAGGTTCTTCGTTTAATGTAATTCGTCCATCAATCTGTGGGTTTTCGGTCTATCTCCCGAAGTACAGACCGTGAAACGAGCGTGACCATAGAGAACTTGTCGATGAAATTAATGTAACTTTCAACGTCGTCCAAACCACCCTGTTATACTTCTACGGCATCCCTCAAGAGGAACTGTTTTACGCACTATTGGGAAAATATTTGTCCGATGCTAATGTCGCGTATTTTTTTGTTTGCTGGTCGTGCTTTTGATCTCGCCAGACGCAATTTGAGGAAACTGACAAGGTGGCGTTCGGCAAAGTTTCGCTTACACTTATCATGCCATCAGCAACTGTGACGTAATGAATGAATGTTGCGAATTGAATTTGCGGACAGCAAAAATTATCGGATCACGAAGCAACTCCCGGTTGTGGTTTGGCAGCTCGTCTCGATGGTGATGCAATAGAGTGGGTTCAGCGCTGGAGATGCTAATTGGATTTCTAGTCAGCTATCGAAGCTTACGCTGAAGTTAAGGTTTTCCTGCAGTCTTTATTGGCTGAGATGTTGAACTTTACTCCTGAACCTTTGCTAAATTTTCCATTTCCTCTCATGAGTAGATGCAGACACTCGGATGGTTAGCTTACGCAATTAAACCTTGCTTGCTTCCGGTAGTTCGTCTGGAGACAAAATTTGATTACCTTTCGCTTGTTACTAAAATTTCTTCAATTAATGTGGTTTTCTTTCGCGTAGAATTAATCTATTTCCTCGTCTTTTTTGTATCTGCTCAGGATTTTTATTGCCATATAATTATCGAAATTGTATTTTTTAACTTCTCATTCCGGTGTTTTCCGTATCATTTCACGCTGCCACGCAGGCGTTGAAGTCTCCCCGTTTATCTTCTCTCCCCGTGCTTACTTTCAAAGTCCTGGCCGCACCCTGCGTTAATGAAACACATTTGTGATTTGGTGACCTTACGGTAATTGGTAAAAGCAGTCGTCATGGCGTTTAGGTTGCTGAGGTATACAACAATAATAAGGAGATTCGGAAGATAATCGCTAGCTAGGAAATCGTGAATTGTGAAGGTATATTGAATGGTGCCTGAAGAAGCACCATTAGTCAATGAAACAAGAGGTGAGATGAGTTCTAAAAGTGTAAATCTAAGACAGGAATGTTATCAGCTTTTATTTATCTTATTTTATATCGTTTAGGAATACGTGTAAACGAAACTTGGCTGAGGCATTGCGTTCAAACTGTTGCCTATGGTCTTATTTCCTCATGAATTTTTCGGGGTTGAAAATTATTGTTGTCAAATACCTTGAGTCGGATTTGGAATATTATTGTGGAATTCCATCTTAGGTAATTTCATAATCTGAGTTTCAATTGCATTATTTTCAGGTTTGTTTAGGACCAGTAACAACGATGAAAGTATGATAAGCATTTTGTAACTGAAATGAACTATAACAGACCTTTTTTTAATCGTTCCTCTTAACCGAACTCAATCGTCAATAGTGTAAAGAATCCAGATGGTTAGGCTGTCGCTCTCACTGAGCCTCGTCCCTTTTGTGTTGCGTAATTAAATGAACATTTAATTATGTAATGTCACCCCGGAGTATAAAGATCGTGATATTTTCACTTTAGGTACATAAGTATCAGAAATGTTCGCATTACCATAACTTGCGCAAGTTTTAATTGCACTTGCTAGTTTTCTGAGAACGATCATGTGTTTACATGAAACATGTCTACGCATGCAATTTTTTAAGTGTTTGTATATTTACGTAAAACATACGTGATAGTCAAAATCATTTAAACTCATTTTCCCTTACCTGACCGACTCTTTCTATTCATCAGGGCCGCAATTTCATCGTCAGTTCGCGTAAGTGCTCGAGGCAGTTCATTTATCCCTTTTATCTAAGCGCCCGAGTCGTTTAATTAACTAACCAAGCCGGTGTTTCAACGATTCTTAGCTGATGTTGGAGATGTCTGTGTCTACTGGATATCTCTTTGAATGGGGACGGTGTGAGTTGATTACGCATTCTGGTTGCGCTAGATGTTTAGTCCAATATGTAACGTTTGTGCGGTTACGGTGAGAGATGTCCAGTTCACCTTATCGGAGCGTTTGTTACCGTACACGGCGGAAAAAGAAGGGCCAATGTAAATCGACTGAGAGTTTAAAAAAGAGATAATTTGTTCTGTAAGCCCGTAAGAAGATAACGGCAAATTCACTACCGATGGATGTGAAAAATTGCAGTAGAGGAATTCAAGTCTTCATTATATGTAAAGTGAGACATCTTAAAAGAAAGAGCTCTTCGTAACTTCCACAGCAGATATTTAGTGATAGATCTCGTCAACGAGTTGACATCTTTAGGTCCAGATGTCAACCCATTGACGAAACAATTCAATATGGGGCTGATTAATTACTTTTGGCGGTAAACTTTCTTCATCACATGCTTTCCCTATGTTCTAACTCTTCTTTTCTGTCAGTAGAGTTGATGAATTTCTTCAGTTCCTCGTAAGTAATATAATTTAAATTTCGTCTGCAGTGTACGGGACGGAAAAAAATTGGTGATAAACATTCTTTACCACCCGAGTAAGTTTTCTTTTTTCTACTGAGCAGTTATCAAACTGCTCACCTGCTTGAAGTTGTCCAGTAAGATATGCTCGCCTGTGATTTTTGGTGTGGGATTGATCGTATAGTCATTGATTTATTTATGTTCCCATCCATACCATTACCATTAGCTTTGTCTTACTTGCGTTATATGGTCGGAGTTCGTCTTTTGTAGATTAGGAAAGAGGGCTTCTATACTGTTTTACTAAAGTTAATCTCACGTTATCGTGTGTTTATTTTTGCCAGTTTCTGCTTGGAAAGCTTCTTTTATCACGTTTATTACTGAAAGCTCTCATTTCCCCTCCCAACTTTTGGCGTGAAATGTCTTAAATTCCTTAGCTTACGCACCTTATTATACGCGTATTAAACTACCACCCTTTTTTGTGAACGCTTACTTATGATATTAGTGCGTTTAATTCCATCCATAATTGCATATAATTGATAATAGTATGCATTTTTATTTGTAAAGTTTCATGGTTATTTTAGAAGCCTTTGTTCGGGCCTTAAAGAAAGGCACTCCTTAATTAAATTCCTTTTTTCACGCTTCTGCGTGGTACACGCCAAATGAATGGAAAATCTTCTCCGAAATGCCTTTTTTGCCAACGGCATCTTCAGTTGAGCCGCATGAAAGAGATTTGAACCGTCTGGGTCACACTCGCTCTCAAGGGGGGAGGGGGGGAACGGGGGTAAGTTGGCGGCTGTTTTCTCCTCCACCAGTTGACACTCACAGATTCTGCCACCGTAAGATTTCTCTGCCTTCTCCATTATGTGCGACCAAAGACCGTCTCAGGAATGGGAGAATATAAAATAAGAAGGGAAAGAAATAGGTTGGCGATGCGTCGTTTTGGCGACCCGAAAGTTTTTCGCTCGACTCGTTCCTCACAGTCATCGTTTCATTGTTTTAATTTCCGTCACGAATTTCTCGTCTTCCCTCTCGTCGGCTCTATTCTCATCCCGTTGCTTTTCCATTTTCCATGTGCGCACGTATCCTCCGTCGCGTTTCATTTGTCTGTCACCCCTGACGACGTGACGTATTGCCCGCCGCCTCAATATTGGGCAAGGGACCGTCTTGGTTATTTCCTCCCAAGGCCTTACATCAATTGTCCCTGGCTTTTTGTATATTTCGTCCGATCAATGCTTTCTTGTTAAATGTCTCGCATGATTCCACCGATGACTCGAAGTTTGGGCTGTATGGAATGTTGGAAATTTGGTCTGTTTAAATTGATCTTCTTCGTTAGCGAGTCTAATAATTTTCATGTTTTACTTAAATGCATTCTTTTTATTATGGGGTTATTTTGTTTGATATTTTGAATCCAAATGGAATTTTCTATAATGGTAATTTAGCTTTTATATGTGCCTAATGTTTTCTTTTTGAAATGGTATAAGTAAGGGTGAAGCTGACAAATAATTGGCTCTGGGAATCGCAAATGTTTAGTGATCGTTTATGATTAGAGGGAAAAGTTTTTTAACTACAGTTCAGGGATCAAAATATAATATCTGCAACTGCTTCAAAGGTTTTTTTTTTAATCAAAAGAAAATTGTCTTCGTATACACTCTTGGAAACTATTAACCTCAGCAATTCACTAACTTGGAGTTTCTAGATACTGTACTTTAAATCTAATTCATAAATCATATCAATAAATTATGTATTAATGAGTAGTTATATAGTCAGAAAGATTGTAGTTATCAGTCGTACATTTCACTTCAGACAACTGCTGATTAATATTTCCATTTTACGAATTCTGCGTAAAAATGTTTGCTTTATTATACTGCTTTTAATATTTTGCGGCAGTTTTATTACCTTTTCTGTTGCGTTAACGCCCTTAAATTGTTTTCTAGATATTTTATTTAGAACTTGAAAACTTTTATAAAAGAGTAAAAATAATTAAGAATTTCTTTTTTGTCGGATGATACAAGTATTCCTCATAAACAGAAATTTAACGAATAGAAAAAAACTGCGACGAAGGATAATTTATTTTTCATTTTACGTCGACTTCATTTTTCTCTCCACATACCTTCCCCTTTACGCATCCGTTATTCGCTTTTTTTCTCTGTGGCTTGTCAAATTCTCGGGTCAATTACCGTACAGTTGTGGCTCGTTAGTTTTTCGCTTCAATTACTCTTGTATATATAAATACACAGGTACGTTGAAACTTTTATGCGAAAAAACTCTGAAGAAACACTGGCATTTTATATATGCATGGCGAGTGATCTATCGAGAGACGGACTCTACATCCTTCGCTCGCTCTAATTGCTTTATTACGTTTTTTACTTCATATATTATATACTATTACTTTAATGGAAAGGATTACCGTTCTTTACTTATTTGATCGGTCCCACTTTTTCGCAAGGGTTAATCCATCCACAGACTAAAATGGCGGCTTCTTCATGGATAGGGTGCATTTTTATTTTTGTGTAAATGTTAACAGTTGAGTCCTTGGGAAAGTTTAATAATTATACCCAGCCTATTTGCATTTTCGTCAAATAGGCGATAATCCGAAGCAGTTTAATGTTTTTTCTTCCAAATTCTTGTAAATGGGCGCCCTCTTTCCGCAACTTATGCAACTGTTGGTTTTCCCAATTACGTACTGGCCCTCTTCTGATTTCCAGTCCAGAGGATCAATTTGCATCTCTTTTAGAAGATAGTCATTCGTGAAAATAACGGTTTCTGTCTTGTGTAGTTACACAAATTTACGCTTACGTTTATCTGTATAATTTTCTCCGGAATAATGCCCAGTTTTCGACTTTTAAAGATGATAATCTTGTATGTTTAATTGGTATGTATTTTATGATAAATTGTATGAAACCGGCCACGTATTACACACAGAACCGCATCCTTTTTTTATTCCGTTCGTATTATGTTTATGGGGAAAAATGTTATAATATGTCTCTCAGTAATTAAGTTAATCGATTAAGCAGTTTAGTTTGCTAGTTTTGGTTGTGTTCAATTGGACGTCTTTCGGATAAATGGAAGAATATAGTTGTCTTTTTCCGGCAATGATGGTAAATATTTTTCATTCATCATATATGTATTCCTTCTGTTAAAGCATTTTGGTTCTCATTTGTTGTAAAATGGCGTTTGCAAATGAGTTTTATTCGACATATTCACACAATTTGCGTTTCAAATTTATTTTTTAAGTTCTACTGAGAGATTTAATCTATTTTCGTACGCACCAATTACTGTTGACAGTAAGGGTTGTCGAGATCCTTGCGTATTTGTAAAATATCGTATTTCTTTCTTTTCTGGTGAGTGAGTTTCATCGAGTATCATATCAATGTGTCCGGCGGATGGCGACGTGGTAATCGACAATTTGGCGTGAGTTAAATTTTCAGATCCTCTGGACGTATCAATCCGATCGTATTTGTGCTTTAGTTCCTTTTATGCAGGGTTCGTGAACGAAGAGAGGTCCACTTTCACGTTGTGAAACCATGGATAGGGAATTTATTTAGCGCAATCGTATTTTATACAGGAAATTCACCTAGGTCAGAAGACACTTAGAGGTACACGAGTCTGGATGCAAATAGAAAAAGGAAATAAAGTGTGGCCTTCATAAACCATGCCTCTGTTTGAAAATAGTGTTTCACCTTGTTTGGTTTTCCAGTTGAGGGCTCGTTTAAATTTGATTGGTGTCGTTTTTCGCCTCAACTGCATCTGCACTCTCTCGGTTGGGATATCGACTAAATTTTTGGCTAATCATTCAAATCGTATTCATATAATTCAAAGCGTATTGCCCCAGGCTCGGTGTGGACCTTGGAAGCCCTACAGCTTCGGTCCTTGGTTCGAAACCCAGTTAAGAAATAGTTATTTTTGTTTGTTCGTTGTTAGAATGTGGTTGTGTTGGGCACTGTCTGGGAAGTTCAAAGAAATGTTTTTCCGAAATTCTAAAAAAACCTGATCTTGATTTCGAGATTCTCGCGGTCCTCAATATTAGTCAGTTTATAAATATGCATACTTGAGATTTTCATTGTATAGCTATTGTGTAAGTTGTAGGTTTCTTTTAAATAGATGTTTTTTGTGAAGATTTCAAGGAGGTCGGTTTGAACCCTATCTATTCAGCAGCACTTACAAAAAGAGAATGAGGGTTGCTGGGTAAGATGAGGAGTGAAGCAGATTTTCCTTGCTTTCCTAACAGAGCCAGAAATCTATGGTAGGAAAATATTCTCCTAAGTTCAGGATAATGAGCTTTAGAATAATACTTCTCGTTGGATTCAGGTGAGTCTCACCTTAATGAGTTCTCCTCAATGAATGTCTTCTTTTTCGTAAGATTATTTTAATCAAATTTTGAAAAATTGTTTCAATTTCTCTGATATTAAAAATATCACTCTCTTGCCTTCCGTATAATAATATAGTTACTGTCAGTATTCTTTAACAAAATCTATTTCACTTCATAATTTGTAATTTTTGAAAAATATTGATTTTCTACCTTGCTACTGATTATTTTCGTGTATTGCGGATTAAACATACATATTCGCTATTCACGACTGGTTAAGATGACAGGAAACTCTGTTTCAATTTCTAAGTTGGATACTTTTACGCAGATATTTTTATTTCTCTATTCCTTTTAGAGTTCGTGACTTCTTGGATTATTCTTCTTGGAATACGTTATCCCGAAAGCGTTGAGATAGCACTCTTCATTTATGCCTCTCCATTTTGGTCTAGAAACTCCTCCCACTCCCTCGGGAACACGTCGTTAGTCTTCCCCGGCGATTCCTTCCGCTTTCCCATTCCGCGTCCCCCTTTTCCCGCGCGTGGGTGGTTGCACTCTCCGGGGAGAGGAGAGATGCGTTTTATTGAGGAGGAGAAGGGGCGGCGGAATCTATGTGGTGGCACTCGACTCCTTAACGGCCCTATTCCAATGCCCGTATAACGGTAATTGTCCCGGATGGGCTGGATTTAACGCCATCAGCGTAGAGATTCGGTCTCTATCATTGTCTCAGTTTCCGGTTCAACTTTCAATGGTTCTAAAAATGCTGGAAAACAGCCAAGATCTACTATTTAATGACGTTTCCGTGCAATTTTGGTGGAAAAATTAAATTAAGAAAAATAATTCTAATGGAAAAATTAAGTGTAACATCAAGTTAACTTTTACGCAGGTCTCACTTCCTAGACTAAGCGACTGAGACAACCGCCTCAGAGTCGAATGCGAGCTTGTATCAGAAAATAGGAGAATTGTATGAATTCATCAAAATAAGAAAATTTAATGTATGAATCTTTTCATGGTGCATAATAATTGCTGTATGTTAAATTTATGTAATAATAATAAAAGCCTTTAATGAAGGACGAGATTGAGACTTAGTAGTCCCTTCTTACATCTAACCCATTTTTAGGTGAATTTTAGTCGTTAAAGATATTAATAACTATATTCTCAAATGTAGTAAAGCTTCGTGCAGATGGATGGGAGGTGTTGCTTAAGGTAGTTCGTGATAGTACGATGCTAGGGAAAAATCAGAGAGGTAAGATGCTGTGAAGTTTATTCTCTAACCCCTACTGAAGAGGTCTCGCGTACGTATTTTATGTGTGTATGGGAGTTTTGAGTCACCTAAGGCAATCATCTTGATGCTTTAAGGCGTAGCGAGTGTAATGTCTCCGTCATTTTTCAAGTCTCCTGCTACGTATTCGATACCCACCTCCCACGTATTTCTTGAGGTCCCTGTGACGTTTCCAAACCTACCTCCAGCGTCCTCACCATATCTCAAAGTTGCGCGTGGGAATGGATTTACGTCCTCGTGTGTATGCCCTTCGGTCCAGTATCTTGCTTCCCTTTAATGGTCCCTCGGCCGCTAATGGACCCTCCGAGGAGATACGTATTTTTTTACGCCTCCTTGCCCGGCCTCATCGTGTACTCTCTTTTTGGGAATGAATCACTAACTCTCAAGTCACCTGTTCCCAGAACTCATGTTATGCGAAATTGAATCCCGTTAATTTGTAGTAGTTAGACATCAATTACGCTTGATTTACACGCAGTTCAATGCTTTTTTTCTAGGAAATAAACTTCAGCGAATACGCACTATACTACATGCCACTATGCTGCTTGCAGGGTATTAATGTAAATAAAGATGAATTGCTTCTAAATATTTTTCTTCTTTTTGTGTTACTACTGCTGTTACACTTGACTAATTTTGAATGTTCAGTTTTAGCTGCATGAATTACAAAATCCATGTGTTAATTACGTAAAGTTACGGGATGTTGCGTTCTTCAGATTTTCGATCGATCGATTCTTATGGCAATTGAGAGACAGAACTCAAAAGATGTACGGTTGAAATGGAGGTGTAAGCACAGTGGTAACTTGATTACGGAACCTTTCTACATACGAACTTACTCTCTATACAAACCAAAAAGAAAAGTTTTTGTACAGACTGTACGAGTTTCGAGCTACCACCGTATTTGAAAGTGAAAACAAACGAATATTAACGTTACTTGCAAAGATCAATTTTAATGAAAAATTCATTCCAGGAAATACTTTTGCGTTGTCGTGGAATTGTATTTTATTGGAATTCCTATCTTTGATTTTTAAGTCTAGGTCGAAAAATTTCAATCCTTTTAGTTCATTGATGATTCATTTTAGTGTTGTCTATGGAATCATCGTAATTAACATTATCGATTGTCACTATCAAGATTTAATATTGCATCTCTCCTTTATCTAGCATTGTATGGATCCTTTGTGGTACTCTTTCTCCCACCGTCAGTTTAAAGAAGATCCGGTTCTGGTTTCGAAGTCTTGTCACTTCATCCCATTTCCTCGCCACGGGTACCGTTCCAGCGCGTGCCATTTCAATACCTTTTCTCCTAGCTCCCATTATTTTCCTGCCTTAATTCCTACTCACGCTTCCCATTCTATAAATCTCAGCCTGTAAACGCTCTTCTATCCTTATCCCGGCGTAAATAAGAGGTACGGATATGGCTCTAGTCTGCGCGGGATCCGCATTGGCGGCGGAGAAAAAAGACGGTTGCCTCACACAGCGCTGCAACTATTGTAAATGAATCAGTCGTGAATCTCGCACATTCGTTAGTTTACGTTGTGCAGGTCTGCAGCGCATGTGTCAAGGATTGTGAACTTTTCATGGGAAGAAAGCAATATTTGATGAAATATTTGCGAGAAAATGAGGTACCGAACAATAGCATGAAATGCTAATTTCTATTTTGTTGTCCTTAACGATTTTAAAAAAATTACGAGGGGTCTTCAAAAAGTAAGTTAAATTTTTCTCCCATAGGATAGCAACAGTTGCCAAGAATGGCTGGTGCAAAACACTATTGGGAATCAATTGCCGCAATGACAGGCTGTGAGTCTCAACAGTGTTTTCACCAGCTCCTGTGTTCATGGGTCATCTTTTGGGAGAGATGTGTAACGTACTCTGAACATCCATCGTAACTAACGATATTCAAATATTTGAAATTTGTAGGTTAAGTCTTTAAAACTGAAGTACATGTAACAAGTAAAACGGTCATAGATAAGCTACCCATAAGGGACAGACGTTTGCTCCAGTCGCCCTATACTATTTATAGTAGACATATACTACTTATAGTAGAAATGATTCCTTTTTAGAGCGCAGGAGCAAGTAGACTTGAAAGACGACGCGGTTGTCGTATATGAAATAGCAAAATATATATTTGCATGATTAATTTAAGGCTAATTATCCATTCTATTCCTCGAAGTGAGTCACATCTAGGCTCTGAATTTATTAAATTCTGAACACAGTTAAGTAGTAAGAAAGTTCCTCTGTCTATGAATTAATACTGAATTTTATTCGAGTATAATACCTTAGAAAATGACATTTGTGTACCACGTTGTCCCTGGAATGTTTATCTCTACACAGAGAGGAAACACAAAAAAACTGGGGCGTCTGAACACCTTAACTGCGCCAGTTTAACACTTGTGGTAGAGGAGAGCGAGATCGGGTGAAATGTTTGGCCTGCCGAAGCGGAGCGCGTGTACGACCCCGGTTTAATGTGTATGATTGCCTTAAATCATCGGTTATTACCTCCCGCATTGTTGTGACGAGAGGGTTATATCCCCTCTCCCCAGTCATTACGCCCATTCATTCGATGGAATTCAGTGGAGGACTTTCCTCGGGCTCGGAATGACTACCGGAGTCCGGAGATAATTTGGGGATGGCTCCGGCGTGATTCATTTGTTGCGTTTTGGGGCGGCGGCGCCATAAACGTTGGGTCGGCTCGCGTTATCAGTAATTGATTCGGGAGTTATCGGGTATCGCCTCGAAATCCGATAGCGGAAAATCCGTGGTTTTTTACTGTTTTGATCTTTTATTTTGAGTTTGGCATTCCTCACTGAAGATAACGGCTATTCAAGAAATGCGGTAGTTTGCATAATTTGTTTTCGCGGATCGAATCCCGGACATTGAAGCATTATTTTTTTGCTACGGTTTTCTCTCCGGTCTAACGAAAACGACCAGTTTCGTTTCAGTCCCGGATTCATCCCGTGAACCGGAACCGGTTTATTTGCTCCGAAATTAATTTTTTTTTATAATCACGAAAGGTTTTTAATACGCGGTTTTTTTATCCGTAAATTTAAGAGAAAAACTTGCGCTGTTGAAGAATTGTTTGGCAGCTTCTGAGTTCTGTATTTAAAGGTTCATATAAAGTTTTTATTTTATTCAGTTGTTGGTCACCTTTCCTCATAATTACTATGCGATCCAAAAGTAGGAACGGAATTTATAGCGGTTCCTTGATTTCGGTTAAATATTCTTGTAATAATTTTTAGTTTCTTCGTTTTATTCCCTTATATGCTGGGTATTTTTATTTTTAAGATTAAAGCAATTGTTGCTTGCTTTTTTTCCGTACCCTTCCAGAAAGGCGGACCTTACAGTTGTGAATTGCTTATGATGCTAATCTTTTGTGAACGACGGACCGTTGGAGAAACGCTAAGTTGTGGAAATAATCGGTTGTCCGTTGGAAATAAGAAGGGTTGGGAAAGATGTTTGGAATTCATTAATGGTGGGTTGTTTCGCGGAAATGTCATTTCCAGAGGATCAAAGGAAGCCCCTGTTTGCATCGTTCCAATGGCCGTATTTGTTCAGGCAAGGGAAGCCTCTTACCTAACAATATGGTTCTGGGAATTCAAATCCCTGAACACTTTGGTTATGCACCTATTAGCGTTCCTTAAGCTTCCGAGCTTCTACACCTTTTTGTTTATCGCTTTCTCTTCACCCTTTTGAATTCCTGAGCCACCTTTTCCGCACACTACGTTTGAATGACTTTTCATGTTCGCTAACACCACCTGTGATACTTTCCTCTCTATGAACTTTATGCGAAACATTCATTTGTGGATTTTTTTATACCTTCTAATTTTTTTATGAGGATTCAAAAGTCATAATGGCTTATCGATGTAAATCTTTCATGTACAATTGGCATCCTTTTACCTTATTCGTCGTAAGCTTAATTTACAGAGGCTAATCCTTCTAACACTGTCAATTGTCACCCCAGCGCTTGTAGGCAGAACATTTTATTGGAAACTACCCTGAACAAGTTAAGTTAAGCTGGATGAACGTAAATAATCACTCTAATATTACGAATATAATTTATGATTCGTGTGTTATATCCCGTGAAAACTTCGTGCATGTTATCTTCGGTTTGCGAAGCCTTAGATGATGGCAATCAGCTCGGGGTTAGAGTGAGTGTATCCCCGTTACGAAGTGACTTTCATCGCGCAGGTGTGTGAGGTATATGATGATTATTAATTTTTACCATATTTCTACAAGTTTCTGTTGTTAACATGGCATAGGTTTACACCTTGCTGAAACTTGGAGTATACACTCCATTTTCTTAACGTCAAAGTTGTAAATGCCCGGTGGGAGAGGAAAGATTTTCTGGCGTCTCCGAAGTAGGTAGAGATTGTACGTGGAGAGGAAAATGTTGAGGAGGTGTCTAGTAGAGGCAGGTGGGAGAGGTGCCTCACTCCTTATTTGACTCTGTCTGCTAACGCGAGGTGAGTGACCCTCCCACGCACCCGTGACGGAGCCCGAGGAGGCGGAGCGCCCGCCGGTGGGTGCACCGCAGAGTGGGGTGGTTCCGTGGGAGGGGGTTGATGCACGGGAGAGATACATTAGACCTATCTCCGAAGACTCGAATCTCGCGCCATAACGCATAAAGAAATCACTAGGAGAAAAATCTTAAAAAGGAATAGGGCTCCAAGCACGAACCTTGTGGTACTCCTTCTTTGGCACACTTAATGAAAGGGGCGGGGAGGTTTGTTCGACTGCTGCAGCGGATAGGGGAGAGTTTTGTTAATGGAGCGCATGTGGTCCGATACAGAAAGCCGACCTTCGAGGCTCTGCATTCGCCCACTGCATGTAACCGACTTCTCATTAAAAAGAAGTCAGGAAAGTATGATCTTCCCCGAAGGCGCTCTCGTGGCGCGGCTCGTTTCCATGACACACTTTCGCTAGGCTTTTCGACTCTCGGTGGGTGGCACTCGTTTGCATTCGTAGGATATTATTTTTAATTTGCGGGATACCTGTTGCCGATAAGTATGTTAGGCTATCGATTAATAACTTCGAGTACTTGATACGGCATAAATTGATTTTATGACGCGTTTGTACGTGATACGGCTTGTCAGCTTGAGCAGGATGTTTGGAAATCTAATATTAAAGAGTAATAAAGGTTGTATGTAGAAATTATCCATTTAAAATTATATTATTATTAATTNNTTAATTATTATATTTTTTATAATTATATTCATACATTGTTAATTAAGAAAATTCTAGCTATATATAAAAGATGACCGCGTTTGGTATTTATTTCTCAGAACTTCTCATGTCTAATGTAGCGGAAAAATAAACCTAGTAATTCTTTTTCTCCCTCTGTCTACTTTCTACAGGTCGTAAGATAAGACTAAAACGTCGGGTGCTCTCTTTCGCCCCCAAATGCACTTTTCGCGCCCATTCGTTCTTCAAACCTCAGTGGAAGGCAGGAGGCGTGATTTTTTTGACGTGTCTCTGTTAAAGCGTTTCCTACTCCCGTTTTTCCGGAGGGTTTGAGTGGGTGGGTATGCGTAGGTGGCGGGAATTGAGGTCTTGTGTTCTCTCAACCCCTTTCCCACAATAGTCACCCACTCGGGGTAATTTTTGGCCGGTTGCTGAGCGCTAGTTATTACCCGCAGCAAAACGGTGCCCTAAACACATCATCGCCCAGCAAGGTTCGGCCAATTTTTATGTCTGTGATAATTGTTTTGTGGAGAATACTTGCTTCTGTGACGTTTTCCCATGTTATCGTTTAAATTAGATTGCCCTTTCCGATATTGTCGTAGTCAATCGTGAAACTGTTAAATTACGCTTATCAGAGCGAGATTGATCCTTTGCTCCTCCAAGATCTTAACCATCGTTGACGAGTTAGTGCAAATTAAGTTAAATAACAGGAAAGTTAGGATACTTTTGTGGGCTAAGAAACCTAAGTAACATAGTAACAAAGATAAGAAAATAATTCATCCATAAATACAGCTACCCCAAACTTGCTCTTTTGTTTGTCAGTAAATCCGCAAAATTTTCATTTCGGGTTTTTTCTTCACTAAAACTGCTGATTTTATGGAGAATTCCGGAAGCTGTGACATGCCAAGATTCTTTATCAAATTGAATTTCTCACTGAAGCGACTCGTAATTTCGTTATTTGCTTGATCAAGTAAATTGGGTGTTGTATTTTGCACAGCGATCGGTGAGGTATTCCAATACTTATCAATCCTCAAATAATGGTGAAAGTGTTAATTTCTTTTTAAACCATATTTTGAGATCCATGTAAATCTCAGCTTTCCGGATTGCTCTCCTCATCCCAAAGTAGTTTACCGTAGGTAAAAATATTTGAACTGTGTAGGGAAGTTTCATTCAGTGATACAAGGTCGGCTAGTTAAAAGTACGTCTCTTTAAATGAACCTCCTTCCTTTAATTTAATTCCATTAAATAACATATTCTGCTTCTGGCAGGGATAATGTGGTGATGATATAAGTTGGATATGTATCATTTAACTCATTGTCAGCAGTCTCTTTTCCCGTATTAATCTCTAAAGCGGATGACGATGAACCATGAATATGTTAGCTTGAGCAATGAGGATACTTCTGGAGTTGGCACATGTTAGTCTCCTCTCTGGACGATATATTCCAGTTCTCGGAATGCTGCGAAAGCAAAGGAATGCTGTGATGCGTGGGTATGCGTCACCGTCACGCGGTTGATGGCGTGGGGCGACGCTCCGAACGTGTAATGCGTGATCTTTGAGATTCCACGCAAGTTTAGTGCGGGATTCAAGAGTGAAGCGAATGCGAGGAGGCGTGATTCATCCTCCCTTCGACGTTTTGGATCATTTCCTTATGTGGTATACTTTCTCTTTGTTCTCGGATGGCGTTTTCTCTTCTTCGGTCGCTCCTGTTGCGGTTTTATAAAAGAAGCCCGCTGCAGTTTGTTTTTCCGTCCTAGATATGTTTTGTTGCAGGTGATAGGTTTTCCCCATGCGTTTTTTATCTTCCGTATGCTTAAACTCCGGATAATGTCTTTAAATAATTTGAAGAAAAGAACTTTTCTAGATAGGTCGTCAGTGTTTATTGCACAGTGGTACCTCGACTTAATAACCTCTCTGCATAAGAACTTTTAGACGTAAGAAAATTTTTGTATTCCATTTTGTCCTCTAGATACAAACTTAATTTCGAGAAACAAACAGAAAAATCCTAAAAGATATAATAAAAAACTGGGATTCGAAAAGTAGACTTTTCTAATTATGAACTAGTAATTGGAGCGAATGAAGTTCGTAAGCCGAGGTACTTCTGTTTTTATGTACAGACTTCAGTAGTCAGAGGTTTATCGTTACTCGAAAATGTATTACATCTTCGTATGTCGTATCTCCGTATACCGTACAGACGAAAATAACTTTTCGTTTTTCCTTTGATTTGAACTCTAGATACGTTTCGTCCATTGGTACCGGGTTTCACGATCTTTCGACGCCGAATTTCGAGTACAATCTTTGAATTTTCTAGCGATGAGTATTTTTCTTTATTCTAATTTCCTATCCTGCAACGAAGGCCATCTGCAATACATGTAGGTGTTTCTGGCTCCTTGTCATTTTAAATTAGATCATCCCGGATCTCGTGGTACATCGTCCATACATCCTCTAATCTCAGCTTCTTTTACAACAGGGTCTAATTTTTCTCTTTGTAATGTTTCATCGGATTTTTCGATTTGAGGTACCCGTGACAGTATACTGCAGTATGCTCTCTAAAAGATCAGACTATGTGAGGGTGCTATTGTGTGTCCTTTGGACTTAAATACCTTCGTATTTGGTTTTTTTCCTATTTTCGAGTAGTTTCCTAATGAACTCTTCCTATGCGATTCTCCTGTATTTTTCGGATGAACGTTTCTCACGTGGCTCTCCAGATCGTTTCCTAGAATTTCCATTTGTCCTCGCCCTCTTCTTATCATTCCATTCGCTCCCGTGTCCTCCTTCCTCCTCAAAGATCCACTTTCTCTCTTTTGCTTTTAGCCACTCAGCCATTTTCCTCCTCCGCAAGAACAATGCGGTTTGCATCCATTTTCTCGCGGTTGCCGAATCCAAATGCTCCATGTGTGGAAGGGTTGAAGGAAACGCATGGAGTTAACTTGAGTGTGTTGAGAGGTTTAAGATAATGAGCGGGGAGAATGTGTTTTCTGCTTTTTTATGTGCTTTCTCCGCTACGTTTATCGCTTTTCTGGGAAAATATTGTATCCAGTCTAAATATTGGATCGAAGTATGACGATAAAACAGGTAAAAGCGCCGGAAAGACCCCGCTCTGTTTCTATTAGAAGACGTGTTGCAATCTGCCCCTGTGAGATTCAAATCGTAAGCGTGATTGAATAAATTATTCAAAACGGTTAAGAAGCCTCAGCAAAATCTTCTGTCTCAGTTCCCTCTGATTTTTAGGTATTGGATTTTACGTGAGGGAATTCCTGGTATCTTAAGTGACTATAACTAATTAGTTGCGTCGGAAAGAGGAAAATATACCGATCTTTTCCTCGTTTGTTCTCCTACTCCCCCCACTACTTTTATTTTAATGTTAGAGTTTCCACTAGTTTATCCTACTTGCTTTAACCTTCGTAATAACTTTATCTTTCCCCGCAGCTCCATTCCTGTTCTCTTTTTCCGCTTTTCTCCCAAGTGTGGTTTTTAGTAGTCAGGGAGGATGCAGAGGAATTCCCCGCGTCGACCGTTACTTGACTGCGTACGTCTGCAAGCGTACGCTCGTCTCTGAGGACAGGTCTTTCTGCAGAATGAAGCTCGCAATATATCCTCTACTCTTGTACCCTACAAACTTTAGAACCGGGATTATATTTATGTATCTAGTTGTTATTTTCTTTTCTCTGCGCACTCGGGGATTATTTTGTCAAAACTAATTTATGTGAGATTAGGGTAGAAAGTTGAGAACGAAGGTGCAATGAAATGAAATTTCACGTGAAATTTAAAGTTAAATTGAACTTTCCAAAACATACGTATAGCTTAGATGTTTCTATAGCTGGTAAAAGATATTATTCTATTCATTCCATTGTCTCCCCCCCATTGTTAACGTTTTCATTAAAGTTTAGCCAAGCTCGATTTACAGGACCTCCGAGAAATGAGAATTTTTCCGTATCATGTGTTGTCTTTGTTTATTTAGACGAAATTAAGCATATTTCCCTCTGTTATAGTATGAGACTTAGGTTTCTTTATTTATGTGACGCACTGACTTGTTAACTATTTGTTATATTACTTTTTAATTTTTTATGTAAGTGGATGGGTTGGTGCTCATAACGCTTGTTACGTCACAGCACTTCACAGTGTTCCATTTCTACTTATTAGTTTTGGGTATATTAGGATCGGAAATGCCTCTTAGGCGGAGAATGCGTATGGTATTTCCTTCCGACCGCTGCTGGGTTCGAATTCTAGGAACGGTTCCCTTTTCCTCATTCGGCTGAAGGAAAAGGTGTAGGAAACAAGTATCACGAAAGAAACCTTTTGGTAATTTAAATAAGCTTCCACTTCATTCATTCTCATTTTCAACGTCATATCATTGCGCAAGCTGGAGAGCATATAGGCAGTCTTCGAACCTAGCGTAGTGACAGTTCATTTACTTGAAGTAGGTTAAGTGACATATGCTAATGAAGTTTTCTACTCTAATGGAACTTGAACGGTGTGTTAAAGCTATTGAAATACTCAGGTGACCTTAGTGAATCGGTAAAAAATACATCACTCGTCTACTCGTTCATTCATTGAGTTGTTCTGCCGTCGAAACGGTTATTTTTGCGTTTCGAATAAAATATATTTTGAAAACATGGACTTAGATCCGCTGCTTTTAAAACCTTCCATAAATGAGGTAATGCTATTTATCTTTCAAGCGAAGAAAGTGCAATAAGGTAATTTATCCTTAAGTAATATACCTCGTAGCGATGCTTATTTTTTGTCACGTCCTTGTAATATGTGAAAATCTACTGAGATAATTGCTAGAAATCAGTTTGAAGAAAAGAATGATTTGTAAATTCCGCTATAAAATATTGAACCCAGTTATAGTGTTCGAGGTTCTATTCCGTTTCTTTATTCCACTTATTTCTTATCAACGAAACAAAATTGCCTTTTCGATCTCTTTGATTTTTTATTTTTCGGAATACCGCGCCGTAATCGAGTGCTATCGCCTTGACTACAGAGATGAGGGTTGGGTGAGGTAATAGTCATGAAGCAAAAGAAGAAGCTGATTTTTGAAAGATTTGTCGCTTTTTAAAGAATTGCTTTATTATGAATTTTCCGCGGTTATTGTTTAAAATTTCTCCACGATGTCATTTGTTATTATTTTACAATACACTCGTCCATGTCATTCCTGTTTCTAAACGTGCTCGTTCCGATCTCTAAGATTTTTAATGAGGAAGGGAATTCATGTATCAATAAATATATAAGTTTGCCTAAAATATTACGCTGAAGCAGTATTTATTTGTAATCCTTTATTTCTTGAAATCGGACACAAACTTCTACAACTATTTTTTTCGCCTCTACGTCATGAATTTCTTTGACTTAAGGGCCCTTTTCACTTGAATAATGATTCTTTTAACTAATGGTCATATCTCAACTCCTTGAGCTCAGTTGGAGAAAAGGAGGAAGTACCAAATTATGATGTCGCAGTCCTCAAGTATCTTATGTTAGCGCCCTTGATATGCCAAATTCCTCTTCACTTTCCCTTTTCTTCTACAACGTCTCTAACCTCCCTTTGTCCATTCTTTCTTCCTCCGGATATCCCTCGATTGCGCAATTTATTCTCCCCACCACCTCGGTCCATTCATGTCTATCTCGATACGAGGGGTCGTCGTCGTCAGCTGTCTGACGATAAAAAGCCCTTATCTGTTTCCCCTCTTTTTCCGCCGATTGGCGCCACAATCTTTCTTTTCTTGGCGCCATGTCTCCCCCACCGATCCGCTTTTCCACAAGGCGCATTCCGCTATGTTCCGATAAGGGCTTCCCTTTTTTCGTTTCAACGCCTGATTTGTCCCTTCCGCTGTCCTTTACGTCAGTGATTCCCGGTCGGTGTGCCGAGGAACGTAAATGTTACATTAGTAAACTCTTGGTGCGCCGCGAAATATTCGCGAGTATTTTTCAGATTTCCCGTCGAATATGTGGATTCTGTCTTTAAAGTGTTCAGGCCGAAGGCCGGTTGGGACCTCATCACCTCTACCATCAGCTACAAAGATTTAGGAGCGGGAAATGAGGCTCACTTTGCAAGATGAGTAGTGAGGTAGTTTGCCCTTTCTATCCTGAGCCGCAATGCTATAAGCAGAACAAGCCCACGTTAGTGAAGCACAATGATTCTACGAGTAACACTTTTCGTAGCATTCCGTAAAATAGAAAACATAATTAATGTCATTATTCAGCATAACTCATACCTCAGTAGCTTTCATCTCATCACAGCTATGAACAAGACTGAGACAAAAGTGTATAAGAGTTACATTTTTCTCCGTCTCGTACCAAAAGATAAATATTTCATTAAAGATATGATAGCAGGACCATATGTTCATTATATTGCGAAATATTTCATAGTGTAGTTTAAGTTCTTAATACTGAAATATTTTTTCCTCAGAGGTGGAAATTTAAGATAATGTGAAACTTTTTTTTATGGCCTTTGCACCCAAATGGATGATGTGATAGGAAACATTCTTCTTGTTGATATATTTCTGCACCGGCTCTATAACAGTGCTGATATAGCTAATATGATGTTAAATAACTATGAAAAGACGTTAGAATTCAGTTGATCGAGTGGTATGTTTCATTGTTTTCAATTAAAAGTTAATACAACCAACAAAAGCACTGGTTTAAGGCGCCAGAAGGTGACTTTAATGCGTGAGTGTGAAAGACAAAAGGTTGAGAAGAACTGCTTAATACAGATTTATTTTCCGACAGCATGTTGGACGGTTGACTGGGAGTAGATGTATCTGTTCCGGCCTTTTTTTTTCGAAACCCCTTTCGAATGAGAATTCCGCGATCTGCTTGCTTTAGCTTACCCGGTGTCAGCTGTATCGTCGCGCACATCATCGGTCGGTGTTCCGTCTCGCCCCGTCGGCATGCTAATCGTTCGCGCGGTTAGGCTTGTTTTTTTTTACCCCCACCGGTGTTTCTAGTGGAATTTTTTTCCTCGCCAGCAGACGGGGATATTCCCTCGGGCGAGCGTGGCGAATGTGAATGAGTCGCGGGTGTAGTGGGCGTGTATTTCGGTGCGTGTCCGAGCGGGGGCGCGTGCGTGAGGAGACAGGTGGGTGGGAGAAGTTAAGTGGGGCAGGAAAATTGTTTTTTTTTCCCAGAACGTGTGGATTCGTGAAGAAAGGTTAGATTTAATTCCCAGAAAGGCTTACAAGTTCCACGGACGAGTTTTTCTATCTTCTCTGTCGCGAATGCGAACCTGCATCTGAACTATGCTTCGTTTCTGGCGGAGTTAGCTTTCTCGCCACGGAGATATTGTCCTCGCGTATTCTTAGGAGGTGAGGGGTGGTCATCGGAAGTAATCGAGCGTTCGTTAGCGACCCGGCGGTAATTAGTAAAGGTATATCAGAATTCCTAGAGCATTGAATAAGGCAGGTTTCAGAATGTTGATTAACACTTTCAGGCATTTTTATCCTTATTTTTTTTCATAGTATTTTCTGGATTTTGTTATTAGAACGTTATTTCTTAAGGATACGTTAATTTCTTTTACTGGCCGCGATGGCGTAGTTGTTAGTCGGCCAGGACTCCATCCTCAAGGTCCTGGGTTCGAATTCCTGCTAGTCGATTTTTCCAGTTAGGGAATGGTTGTGTGTGTTAATCTATTGATATTTAAAACTCACCACTATAGTTGCCAAGTGAATGGATGTTTGTAGGGGTACTTGGAATAATAATAAATAAAAATTAAAAACAAATGAATTTATAATTTAAATCGAATTTCTATTGCGTTATTCTTATCAATTATTTTTCCCTATACCGATATCTTTCATACAGCTTTATTAGGTTCCTCAGAATTTTGGTAGTTGATGGACAATTGAGGGTATGTGTGTATTATGAAGTGTACGATATGCTTTCAAACGATATGAATCTTATTACAAATCTCGTGTAGAATTTTTATTCATTCCAGTGATTTGGGTTCAAAAATATCTCTAGTATCTTTTATTTAAGTTCTCCTTTTCTTCTGGTTTGTGAATCAAAAATTCGTTGTGTTTATCTTATGTAGTCTCTTTTTAGCAACGAGTTTTAGTTTTTATTTTAGACAAATCCGGAGAATATTTCCAATCATTTTCAATCATCGGCAGTTACATGCAAATGAATTTCATGTCATGTCAGTTAGGTCTGTTAAATCTCGATTTTACTGCTAAGCAAAACATAGACTAGCGTATGAGAAAGCTATAGATTACTTATTTCAGAATGCTATAGATCACCATTCTCATTTAAGTCTGAAATATTTTCCCTTATTGGCTCTGAATGTAACTGCGCTGACTCCAGACGTCTGCGACGTTTTGGCTTTATCGGTTGGTTTAACGTGATAAATCCGCCGCGCGTGACGCGCCCGTAACAATCAGAGACACGTCCGAATGAGTTTCATGCGGCGGAATGATGCTGTCGTAAACGGTATCGGAGAAAGCGTAAAAAAAACTCGCTTTTGTTTTTCTGGGACGTTTTTGTTTGGCTCTCCACTTGCATATCCATGTCGCCTTAGGCGCAGTCGCGTACCTTTGCCTTTTTAGTCGAATGAAACGATTTTTTTAAAACGCAAGTTGTAGAGCGATCTGATCGATTAATTTTAGTCTGCGGCGCGGGAGCATTTTTACGCTAACGCATATAGGTCAGATATGCGTAGTAATGTGGAGAGTCGGTCGCTGCACTCCCTCGCGAAAGTGCTTGATTAACCCCGCGTTTCAATCCTATGTTATTTGCAGTCATGAGATGACAGGGCGGTGGAAGCCTCGATAACGAGGAGTATCTATAAAAAGCATGTGTAAAAGCTGCGGCGCTTTTAAATTTCTCCATGGACTAATTTCCTTGTAAAGAAAGAGTATGATACTGAACTTGCTTATGCATTGTTTCCAGGATACGAAAAAGTTGCAATCCGAGTTATTAATGAATTTGATATTATCATCTATTCATTTTTTATTTCATTGTTAACTATTTTTTGCAGTAAGCTGGATTTGGCCTTTATCATTTAAATTAAAGATAAGTGTGTGTTTATTCTGGTTGTTGATAGTAAACAATATGTAGAAAATTGTAGAGAAAATTATCCGATGAGTTTTGTATATAAAAAATAATATAAATAAATATTTCAATAATTTCATTTTGCCTAGGAAGTTATCTGTAGGAACCTACATACCGGAGTAAGGATTCGTAGTTAAAAGATAACGCTAAATGAATAATAACTCTGTGAAAGATATTTCTGTATGAAAATGCGCGAATTCAAGCAACTCATTGTGACAGTCTCGAAATGTTTTTACCTCTCGGGTTAGATGCAAGAAGAGACTTTTTAGTCTCAATCTCGCCTTTATAAAGACCTTACAGACCTCTCATGATGTGGACTGACAACTTGTGAGACTTGACGATGTATGAATGGGTTGATATTCCATCATTTAATTTTTCAGTTCATCTCAACCTTATAACCAAGTCGGCCAATACTTCCTTGAATCATTACTTAATAGTCTCCAGTATCTCTATCTAGGAAACTTTCAATAAATATTTCAATATTCACCAATAAATATTAAATTATCACTTCACTGCCTCTTTTAAGTCTACTCAAGACGTAGGGTTATGGAAGATATCCAATAGATTTAGCGGAAACATCTTCCTCATTGTGGTTCGGTGTAGCTAACCATTTCCGTTCCTTTCTCTCTCTCCATGGGAATCGCTTGAGAAATCCGATCCCAACCATCTGTTTCCATAGCGTGTTAGAAATGTATTTTTTTTTTAATCCGCATGGTCCTATCTTTCGTTCAGTTTGTGCGTTCCCGTGCTCTTCTGTTATAAGCAATAGGGGAGTGATAGTGGGTTGGTCATACGCTCCGCATAATGACCTCTCACTGGGTCGCTCTTGAGCGGGTGCCGGTGCGTGCGCGCCTTGGTATGCGATGGCCATCTGTTCAGCATCTCCCTTTCGGTCCCGTCCCCTACTGGTTCCGTTCGCAAAAGAGGAGGGAATCACTTTTCAACTTGATTTCCTCATCCTTCGCTCCGTTGCTCCGTATTATCTGGTGCGGAATAAATGCCTCTTCCAGGTGCCGAGCAAGCAGTTCTCTATGCTCTTCCACTGTATAGGAAGGGTGCTCTGCAGTACACGTCTCCGCGTCTTTTCGGCATTTTCAACTTGATTCACTCAACCCGTTCTATTTTCCTTTCCATCGGTGTCCGTCTGGCAGGATGTCCAACCGTGGGACTTTTAGGTCACCATCGTATAGTATTCCTCGGTTGTATTTCTATGCGATGGAATGTTTCGAAGTTTAATCTGATGGGATAATCAGCGAAGTCTCCGGCTCTTCCATTATAAGTATGATCGTTATTATTTAATTGTTTAATGTCCGCTATTGCTGCTGCTGATCAAAATTCACTGTTGTGTTCGACACCTTATACAGTTCCTGTTATTGAAAATTAGAATTGACTATATTTCAGTTAAAACCTTATCGCCTCGTCATTCATCTGTTGTTTCGTCTTTTCCACTAGTAAACAAACTATAGAACTGTCTCATTATTTTTTTCGTCTTTTACAAAGTATAGGACTCTCCCATTACAAAGATAGTTATTTTGAACTTAAGATTTATGGGATTGAAGTCTTAAATGCGAATGAATCCGTGATCGTCAAACACGCAAATCTCTTCCTATCGGAGTTCCTTATTTACGTAAGAAATTTTATTTGAATGCTGTAATTCAGTCTCTTAGATTTTGAAGTTTAACTATCTGAGATAATCCAAATAACTAATGTAGGCCCGTAATGTCGATTTTTTGCTTCCTCAAAAACTCGGATGCTTCGGACTATTCAGTTTGAAATTGTAGAAACGTTCGGTTTAAAAGCAACCGATAACTATACCGTTTTTTGTTGAAATGGATATTAGCAATCTCCCCAAAAGGTTAAAACTTTGAAGTACGTCCTGATCCTTATTAAGATGCTTGCAATGGTGATCATTCGTTACAATTTCGACATTATACGTAGTTTTGCTTACATGGAGCTCTTAAACGAGTTATAGCCTCGTTACTGGAAGAGGATTTGTCTGCATATTCGTTTTGGTACCACTGATCCCAGGTATTTCATCCCCCTCTCCATACCAACAGAAATATCACCCCTTCAGTGCACATAAAGGAACTGAGGAACGAGTCCTTTCGCGTACAGCTTTCCCTCCCTCGGGCAAACCTCTTTCTCACACACACTCAAACCTCTTCCCTCTCCCTCGAATACCCTCTCATGCTAACGACCCTCCACCCTTTCGTGGTCTTGTCCCGTCTTGTCGGAGCAAAAACACATTCGCCTCGGGGAGATGTCATTTTGTTGGAAAAAATGGCTGCAGCGGTATCTTTCGGGATTCAGAATGCGGTTCTTTATTTTCAGGACCCCTCCCGTGGTCCTTGTAATTCCTTGCCTCTTGAGCTCTTGTGTATTTTACCAAGTACTTTCGCTGTGTTTTTTGTTGGCGGTGTTTAAAAGCTTAAAGAATTCGTTGCCTAAAAGGGAGAAAATCCTTCTCGGGCAAAATGGGTGATAGCACCGGTTTGTTTTCCTGACGTCATGCTGAATCTCGGTCTTTTCTCTTCAACTGGCCAGCGGAATATTGTGTACGAATGGGGATGAAGTTCTAATATTTCTACATCTTTGAAGGGTATGGTCATATGATCTCCTAGGTAGGAGGTGATTGTCTTAGGTCACAAGCCATAGCCTCCAATAAACAGATTCGGGCTTTGAATTAATGTGCGAAATGCGCAAACTAATAAAAAAAACCGTTAAAGGCGTTAAGTGCAATAAAGACATTCTTGTTTTTACTTGCGGCGAAATGAATCTGCACCAAGGTTTGGCTCTGTATGATAATTAGTACATAGTTCAAAGTAAGCCGAATTCTCTCTGAATGGGGTTTTAGGTATTCTTGTCGCTAGTTGTTATCGTTATTTGCTTGGGTTACAAAAATTAGAAATACTTCGTTTGATTCTGAAGCGAGTTTCCATTATTTATTCCATTTCTATTCCTTCTTTATCAATTTTAGCTTTTGATTTAGGAAACTTATCTCGTTGTTTTGTTAACTTAAACTTATTACATTAAGTAATGTTCTCATTAACTATAATTCATCGTATTGTTAAATATTTATACAGATGTATGTGCCAATTAGATAATTATTAACTTAGAGATGTGAAGGCTAAAACAGAGATAGTTGTCAACCATCATGCATTTCGTTTTCTTGTTGTGTAGCAGAGAAAGAGGCGGAAGTCTTTATTCGTGGGAATTTTTCAGTCCCCGAAAACGAAAGGTTTCCTCTGTTGTGTAGAATTTAGCGCGGAGATGCTGAACTGCGAAGTCTAGGTCACGTGGGTGAGACACTGCTGTGAAATATTGCAAGCGTCGCTGTGTCATGAGGGAATTCCTTGACGTCATGCTTCTGGAATTCAGCGTTCATTTGTTCTTGGCTCGTAGTACTGATATAATGTGATTAATCTATTTATAAGAACTCGATGTACATTAAGGAGGATTTTATTCTTGATTAATGTTAATTTGGATGGTGAAATCTTGAGATAAAATCGCTTTCATGTTTGTGTTCTGCGGGATTTCATTACGCTTAGAACATTCCTGCATTCCAAGATAGCTTTTTGCATTTTATTAGCATTCAGTTCTAATTTACATTAATTGTATATTGGCAGGTTAAAAAATTATTTAGGAGAATTAATCGTGTGGCATTTTTAGCAATATTGAGTTAATGGTTTTTAAAAAATTGATTAATATGAATGTATTTGACAATACTCTTTAGTAATATATTCGCACTAGCAAACTTATCGTTACTAACGATTGTTACTTGTTAGTTACTTTTTAGCTTAGATCGTAAATTCCATTGTTTATCTTTCGAGAAATCCTATTCTTACCGTGAATGTACGCGATAAAGATTCACTACATAATATTTTCATTTATGTAAACCTTGCAGAAGTATTTTTATAATTTTTAATTGACCTTTAATTCATTCCGCGCTGTACGTTATTATTTCCTGTAATGGATGGAAAAGAATTGATAGGAAATGATAAAGAGCTACTCTTAGCATAACTCCGTAAGCGGGTAACAAGATTTTCCAAGTCCAAAAATGAAAATTTATCTCGATATAAGAATTGATGTGATATTTAAAAGCAATTTCGAAAATTTTACTATGGCAGCGGTAAATTTTTGTACGAAGCATGGCGGTACTCGCAATCCAATCTGGAAGAAGATTTCAATACATGACTAGAGTCATTTACCCCACTGAAGGGAATAAGATCCACTTTGTTTGCACCTCCGAATCTCAGAAAAGAGAAATTGGTCCGATCGAGTGGATCAATTCGTCCGGAAACACAATCCGTTCGTCTTTTCGCAATCTCACGCACCCCCCGAATAGGGGACGGCGTAAGATTTTCAAACGGTCGCTCTTATCACCCATTAAATAACTTTCGCTCGCGACAAAGAAACCGATTCACTCCGCACGCTCCTCCGTGACACATCTCCATGCAGAGGGCACGTACGCAGGTGTGCTTAAAGAATAAAAAGCGAATCCCCATTTCGCCTCACGAAACTCCTTTCGACAAGAAAGAAAACGATGGCGGAGGGGAGCGGGTAATGGCTGTTTTAAAGTACTGCGAGAGCACCTCGGTGACATGTTCCGCTTTTCGAAGCACTTGATTTGTCGGCGTCCTAGAAAAAAATCTTCCGGCGTAACCGACTGAAACGATTTTTTTCCCCTCCGAATGATGCGTCCACTCCTGTTCGTTCACGTCCGGAGCTGCTTCAAATGCAGATGACCCGCGCCCCCTGCTGGGACATCTTTTGATGCATGCCGGGTTCCCACAGGGAACGCCCATCCCACTTAAGCAGTCAGCTGCTTGTAAGGAAGAACCGCGCTGTTAAGAAAACCACGATTCTGGTTTCTCTCGGCTGAGTTGTCGATTTCGTGATGGAGTTGAGGAAGGGAAAGTATTTTGAAATATGCGTCTCAGGCGGCAGTGTCCTAGCTATTTAGCCATATTTTAAACTGAACGGAACTTGCAAACATTTTTCCACAGAATTCTGCTAATTTGTTTGAAGTGAGTGGGGTACTGGGATGGAAACTGGTTATGGGGACTGGAAACCAGATATATCACACCCCTCATCAAAAATTTCCGTTTCTTCCCTTAAAAACGGAAGTTTGTCTTCAAGGTAGCTTGAAGTTCCTCTTTTTTTATAATAACATAAAACATTGCTGTGTTTTACTTTAACTTTATCAATTTAAACCTTTTTTTATTATATAAACATTTTTGTAATATTATCTTCACTTTACATATCAAAGACTATTATTATTTGTATTATTAATCAAAGAAAATCTCCACATTTGAAGGCCTCATTTCCGGGATGAATACCTTGAAACTATGACTGGACTTCGTTTCGGTGCTTAAAATTTTGGTTTCCCGTAAAATTAAAAAGTCATCGACATGGAACGGTTTCAAGAATCGAATTAAGCAGTTTTACGTTTAATATTATCGTGATGGCAACAGTCACGAATCACTCACCCAATTAATTAGAATCTGCAGATTTATGGTCATAAGTATCTTCATTTGGTTTTGGGAGAATTAGTGTCTCTGCCCGAATCTTACGAACTACTCTCCGAATTAATTAGTTGCAGACCTTAATTGGCCTGTCTGGGAAGCTGCTAAGATTCGAGTTCAAGGATACCGGAGGGTGTGAACTCAGCAGAGAGGAGCGGCTTGTTAGTATCTCGCATCTTGTGGAGTCTCGGACGTTGTGCAGTCTTGTCTTGTCCCTCTTTGAATCGTTGTTTGTTGGACTCGCCTTCCTTCTCATTCCGCAGACTCCTTTCCTCAAACATCACATGTTACAGAAGTCTCCTCGACCTGGGTTTTTGCGGCGAGCTCTTGAACGGGACTCAAAAAATGGCGGGTCAAGGGATTCTTTTTCCTCTGCCAGCCGGGTTTTGTTTGGGTAATTTAGACCCTTTTTTGGTTCCACTCCTCCCGTCGAGAGCGCTGTTATGCACTCGAATTGAAAGGCGTAATTGGTGCTTGTTTCAAATCCGGATAAAATGGAGGGTGAAATATTCGCCGGAGTGGTACTCGAAATTGCTTCATTTTCTTTTCTTTCCTTTTCAGTGGGAGGGAAGGGTTATAACGAATGCCGCTGTCGGTGGAACTCTTTTATATTTATTGTTTTTTTTGTTTCGTGCTTTTTAGACTCGGATCGCTATCAAAATAGGGCTATATGAATTATTTTTTCTTATCTCGTTCATAATTTTGTGTGCTTCCCTGGATCGTGAAAAAGTAAGCTATAATATTCCCCGTTCTATTCCTAGATTACACACATTTTTGAATGACGGATTTGTTTATTCATTAACTTATTGTTGGTGAGTAGCCTTTATGTTAAGTTTTCTGTCGTAAAAGTGAATTTGTTGATTGCTATTTCTCTGTTTCTGTTTCACTGATTAATTTACGGATCTCTAGTGTTTATAAGTATTATTTATTTTGGTAATAATTATTGGTTACTATTTTAGTTATCCTCATTTTGCCCGAAAAATTTAGTTTACGCGAGCACAATATAAGTTGCTGGTATATATGGTTATGTTATGTTTTTTCGCGGTTATTTATCATTTGTTTTCATTTTCGGAAGTCCCCATCAGGATTGCATTAAGGGCTCGATTTCGATCCTAGGCATTATGTTATTTAATTGTATTTTAGATGATGCAATTCGATCAAGGATTCCCAAATTTTAAAGCCTCTGTATCTTACTTGTTTTCAGCGAATTATCCCTCACTCCCAATTAATATAACGGGATAAATTTAAAGTACATACAATTGCAGGTTTTCTTGACTCGGTAAAATAAGAGAAATCCCGAAAACATACATACGCTATCCTTGTCGTCGGTTATGAACTAATTCTCAATTGCATATAATTATATTGTTCACTATATTGGAGCTTGATTGGTTGTGCTGTTTTAGTTTGTTTTGTAATATGTTATTTAAAGGGTTGATTGTAGGAGTTGTCTTGTAAGACTAAAATACGCCCAAAATAAAGGCCTGATAATTATTGTTACTATCCCATGGGATTTGTGGGCTGGTACATCAAGCTTTAGTTGGGAACTCTTGAATTCGATGATTATCTTCGATCAGTTTCCAATTGTTATTCATTGAGGATATTACCAACTTTTTCTTAGTTTTGTAAATCCATTCCTGAAGAAAAATTTTAGATGACAATCCTGCTTTGGAATCTTCTCTTTGTACAGGGAAAGGTCTTTTCTGGAATACCCTAGCCAGAAAAAAAACTGAGGAGATTCAACTCTTTTTTACGAGTGAAGAGTGAGAAAATGTTAAGAGCAATAAACAGGCCACATCAGAAACTTAACGTAGAAAATATTCTAGATAAAATTTTCTACGCCATTGGTTATCGGTGAGGCATGCTTTACGTCCATCGCAGACGTCGATTGGTCTCTCTCTGAGGATAACAGCTTCTTTAACGTCTTCACTTTCCCACGGAAGCGAGAACGGAAGAAAGGACGCTAATATTTATAATTTTTTCAAAGCATCCAGTTTTTATGCATCTCCTCATCCTTGAGCAGTGCTCACAAAACGGGGAATCCTCCGGGGACCTGACCCACTCCCATGAGAAAATCCATAAGGTACTCTCTTCCATTCTCAAAAGGAATTCCCATCCCACGCCCCCTTATCTCGTCAGTGCCTCCGCCCACTCGGAGCGCATTGGGAGGAAGGAGTTTTTGCCTTTCTCACATTCGTGCGGTTAGCCAGGGGAAGAGGTTAAGGATTGGGTCGGGGAAGTGGAGGCCTAAGGGGCCAGAAAAGGCCCCCCAGGAGCAGAAGAGGAGGCGAATGAATATTTAAAAAATAACGCGTCGGCGTGCCGAGTGGGCTGTTGAGCCGTGGAGTGGGAATTGAAGGGAAATTTAATTGAACACTGTCTTTCTCTCCTACCATTCTTTGTTTTGGTAAGAAACTCGACGCTTTCGGAGATTGACAAGGATGTTTCAATGAAGGGGCGTCTTGCGCAAATTCCGTATTCGCGTATTGTTTGTTTCGTCGTTTAACGCGACATAATAATAACTCTGACGTTATAGAGTGTCGAGTGGGAAATTGGGTTCTTACGGGGTGCGAAATTGTTTGCTTCTTCAAATAGGCGGTTTTGTTTTTGTACGAATCGAAACATCGAGAAAATTTTTCGTCACCATGTACTTGTGCTTATTAACGGAATGATGTGAAATACACGTGAAGGTCGCCAAGACTGCTTTTCACCGCTTTAAGCTTAAATTTTAAGTTGATCCTCACTTTGTCATCTCGAAAAGCTGGTCGGATGCGCGTTCTAATTGCAATTTTAGTATTTTGCAATTATCGGTTACCATCGTTTATTTCTGTGTGTTCTTGCTATTAGTAACCGTTAGTATTTTTCCCTTCAATTATTCAATTTTGTCAGGAATCACGGAAAGCATTGTCGTACTTGATGTGAAATAAATCTAATTTTTGGTTACATTTTCTGAATTGTTCTATATTTTCTTTTATGGCCGTCCATCCTTTTCTACTTTGTAAACTACGTTTACTTCCATAATTAATCATTTTCGTATGTTTTATAATTCGTTTTCTTCTTTTCAGTAATAACTGAAGACTAATTTTAATCATAATATTTGTGGTAAATATTTTTATTTTGCCGATTACTCTAGGGTATGCATGAATTAAATTCATCCCTATTTTGACATTGTTATGCTGATATCATTAAAGGAAAAAGAACCCTTCCGCGGTACGGAAATTCTTCAATTCGCCAGTGCTTATTCCCCAAATATAGTTATATACTATATTCCATATAGTTTGTGCATTGGAATTTCTTCCGAAGAATGCGTATCAAATCGAATTTTCTGTAATTAAATATATTTCCTCGTGCATGACGTGATTCTCCCCTCAGCATCAAAAGATGCGTCAATTTAGACGTAAAACAATTTATTATTTCTGCGAAAGTGAAAGGTAGGATGCTGTGGAAGGATGCGAAAGGGGAGGGCCCTTAACACTTTTAGGCGGAGGTACAAGTGGGTGTGCGGTGGGAACGAAAGAGGCCCCGGAGTCGCAATAAAAAAATGGGTTCAGCCGGTTGAGATGCATGTGGGCGTTTTATTTTCGTGATTATCTCTCGCGAAACAAAGGAAGTGAGACAAGGCCGCCTTGGGATGGGGAGATAATGGTACTGATGCTGCGTGGAGGGGACGTGTCGAGAGTTTTGGGGTATTGGGCCAAGGGGGCGATGTATGGGTTGATTTTTTGGAAAAGGGAAAGTCAGCTGAGGCAGGTAAAAAAAAGTGCGTCAAAGGCGGCGGATCTGTGCTTTATGTCTGGCCCAATTCATTCTCGTTTCCTTTTTCATCCTTCCATTTCTGCTTTTATTCTGAAATTGAATAGAATGAGATACCTTTATGCGGAGAGAGATCTGGTTTTCCGAGCCTAGATCACGAACTGAACGCGAACTTGCATTTATCTCAACATTTGACATGTTATAGATGACATTTATGTAGTAATATTTCGCTTACTAACGGCATTATGGTACTAAGTCCAACAAGCTAGTTGCTCGCGTTTGTAACGTGTAGTAATAAAACCTATTTTGCTCGTTGAACCAATCACTTGTTGGTTTGTTTAGCTTAGCTTTCATTCTTTTGCAGCAAGAATCTTATAATTCAAATAATGATTTAAAAAATATTTTTATAACGTTCTTTAAATGCATATGATTGTACAATCGCTAAAACCTTTCGCCCTTACTCGTATCTTGCCTGGAAAATCCTCATTCCCTCATTAGAGAATTTGGGGGCTAATGGAGGACCACATAGCTTCGATGCCCATCATATCTTTCCATTCACCCATGAATTGTGAAATTGAAAATAGCTCACAAATTGTTTTACGATGATAGTCATTTCCGTTTTCATTCCATATCGTTCTTTTAAGACTTCATTTTTCATAACTTTTCTTTGACCGTTACTGTTTTGATTTTTCCCCGTCGACTTTGGAGAAAGGACCGTGGGACAATTTTTAGTGAGGAGGCAGCAGTAGAATGGTCGTAAGATTTTATTGCTTCGCGTATTTTATTTTCAATCGGCCAATTTGAGTGAATCAGTAGGAGTTGCCGTGAGCTGTGGCGGGTATCTTTTTGTTCTCGGAAGAGATCTTGCCGAGGGCGGATCTCCTTCTTTGGTCGTATGCTGTAACCTGCGCAGGTTATGTAGATGAGGCTATTTGGAAATCTCTGTTCGCATTTAATATTCGATATGGAGCCAGAAATAACAGAAATAAGAAATTTCTGCATCTAGTTCTCGTGATGTTGTATCGGTATGCAGTAACCTCATATTTAGCAGGCTACTATATAGGGTTGGTTTTTGAAAATTCTTAAACATTGTGTGATATGTAAGGAAAAGAAACTGGTTTCCGGCTTTCTTCTAATGGAAGATAATCTTCTATGTCGGTCTCTTTTGTTACCCAAAATAAACCTATTATTTTGGAATTAGTGATTCATTCCAATCGGAAATTGGTAATGTTATGGATAATTGTTGATTATTTGCACGAACTTATTATTGTTGTATCGAGAAAGTCGTTTTCTCCCTTACTTCATCCTGGCTCGCAAATCAGTGAGGAATACAATTACAAATTGCCTAATTTCTCATCAGGCCTAGTAAACCTTATGCCCTCTTCATGGCATTTAGTGGGTATCGACGGAAGGATTTAGGTGCCAAGCGACCTTAGGGACATGTAATGTTATTGAAAGAATGAAACATCGCGTTTTTCCACAGAATATTCTATGTATAGTCTGAAGAAAAGTTCGAAGTTTCGGTGTCTTTCCACGAATTATCGCCTTCCACCATCGATTTCATATACTGATATTGTAATTGTGGTTTCACTGTTTGGTTTTCTAAATAAAATTTCTCTTTCCCCTCTAAAGTTATCAGGATTTAGGATAGGAAATTTATCGGAACCGTAAGGAAGTATTAAGCCCTTCCGGGTGACAAGGGTTAAGAGGCCTCTCTCTGATTGGAAACCCCTGCCTTGAGAAGTCATCAAGAGGATCGCCACCCTTTTGATCCTTCGCTGCTTTCCCAGAATCGAAACCTTGCATCATCACCCGTCCCTCGCGGCGAATACGCGTTGATCCCACGCTATAGCAGATGCACATGAGGATATTGATATTGAAAAGGAAAGTGCATATTTAGCGCCTCGTAACTTGCTCACGAAGTCATTACTGGAAGTTAGAAATGTGGATTCATAGAGCTTGCGAGCAGACGACTTCTGGAGGCTACTATCAGCATACCGTCTGCAATTTGATATCCGCATTGTGGTTTGTCTGCATCTTGTTATAAATGTTGAAAGTATTAATTGTCATATCTGTGACGAGATGCTAAATGATATTATCAAATCCAAGTATTAGAGATGCCCATAGATGGCGTTGCATTTGTACCGAAGAAGGCAACGAATAACGAAGGACTGTTAAAAGTAAAGCATAAAAATTGCGTAGCAATTATAACTTGAAATTAAATCAAAAAATTGTTCCAAAAACTACAAAGTATTTTCAATTATGTATGGCGTTCCCCGAAGAACAGCTATACCATAGTGATACAATTATTGTCTTATTTTCCTGTAATTGTAGCATTGTTGCTAGCAAAGCAGCTCCGTTGCGATACAACAATTACAAGGTAGTACTACAAATAACACTACAGTTTTTACACCGATATTATTGTTTTCGAATTGAAAAATTCAACGCCAGCGATAGTATATTTTAATTTGGATTTGAAAAATAACAATCAACCGCCGCAATCGTTCAGACGCGAGTCGAAAGAGGAGAAATGTTCAGACAGCATGAACTGTTGCCGCCCTAACGAATCCGCCGCTGGTGGACTTCCTCCTTCTGGATTAAAATCCGCAAAATGAATTTTTTTGCGACATTTCAGTCGCGTGTCAATACTTCGTATGGGATTGCTCGATTTCTTCGGCGCCGTCTTTGTTAAAGTAAGCGTGGGAACGCGACCTCCGACGAGCGCTTTCATCCCAGCAGCTATTTCCGAGGCGTTTCGCCCGAAGAACTCGGGTCGAGGGAGAAATGTTTGATATATTCTCCGTTGGTTTCCTCTAGAGAATCCACTTAAGGCGACCCTTCGCTTCTTTCACGCTAAATTAAGCGCTTGGGAAAGATTAAATATTTCACGTCTTACCGATACCGATGCTTCTCCTCGCCATTATTTGTTCGGAAGGTGTAATTAGCCGTGAAATCTTTCCGCCAATTATTTTTTCTGTCGGATGCACAATTATTTGGTCTTTTCGCATATTCATTGCGATCGTCGTTAGTGCATACCAGCAGCTACTAGTAATGATACAACACAGTATGAATCCTTAATGAATGAGATAACGATATAATTTTAAGGTCATTATTGTTCTCACATGTAGCTGAATAATTCTGTTACTACAAAAGCTTTAATTATATACTCTTATTACTATTTATTTGTTTTGACTGATTTCTGGTACTGCGTGGTGTGACATTTACTTGATTCATAAGATGCAATAGGACACTGCTGTAGATGAATGCGTCAGAATGAAAGCTGATCAGAGTGAAAATATATCTCCATGAAGCGTTCAGATTTTAAATTTTATCACGTTCATGACAATATTCCTTTGAAGTGCGTAAGGATAAGGTAACTGAGAAGCTTCTCAAGCGGAGTTGATGTATTTCTTTAAATTATTTATAATGATGTGCAAGATTGAGACTGAGTCTCCTCTTCCATCCATCCCATAAATACACGCCTGCGAATAATGAAAAAGGGTGGTTTAAACTTATTATCATAATACAGTCGCAGAATATCCATCTGCTTCATTGGACAACGCCAAAGTTGTTATTAAGTTATCCTATTATTCAGGAATGTTATTGCATGAATTATAGGGTTTTCCTTTGGAAAATACGTTAACAGTTTCGCTAAAACCTGTTTAGTGAGGATTTGCGAAATTGGAAATTCCTCCTGTATTACAATCACAGCGAAACATATTACATTTTTGATTCAGGGAGGATAGAAAATGGAGGGAACTCAAGAATTTTCGCCTTGAGGTCAGGGACTACTTAGATCTCTGTGATATTGCTTCATTGTATCTGTACCAAGGATTTCTTATCAAACCGTTTTTGCCTCGACTCTCGTAACCCTGCGTATGATTCGATCGAGGCGTGCGTCACGTTTCATTTGGTTCTATTTATTTATTTTTTCCCGGCGCCAGTTTAACAGCTGTCGGCTCAGTTCGCACTTCGCCTTGAGTGAACTTTGTGTGGTTCGTAAGCCAGAATCCAAAAACAGAAAGGAATCTTGGCGCGGGCAGTGATACTGGCGAGCAAAGTTCGTCTCCAAGACGTCGGTCTTAATCCGAAGCGGTGTATTATAAAACCTATTGCATAGAGGCCAGAGAAAGCTAGAAGTAGAGTGTCGCCAAGGTAGATTCACATGGTTAGGGATTAGGATGGAGAAGGGAATTCTTTCGCCTCGAACTTCATGAAATAGCATTTCTTACTATATGCTTTGTTTACGACTTTAGGGTTGGTGAATGGGGATCCAAGTTTTTATTTTACTGCGGATGAGGGTTTGAGGAAGGTAGACCGACGGTTCATTTCATTTCCAATTTTAGCGGTTTTATTTTAATTTTCGTGTAAGTCTATTTAAAGCCCGAAACTTTATCTTCGATCGCCATGAACTCAGACGAGGATTTGTCTGCTCTCCTGTAAATGCTTTATTCCGTTGAGATTTCGAGCTTGTACATCACAACCTTTTCGTTATTCCGATATTCCTCTGCAATTCCTCACAACGTTCCCTTTTAAAACTGCCTTCAGTAGATCTGATTCCACAATCTGATTCCGTTTAGTTTTCTTCTTTTATTATCAATCATTACCTTAATGTTCCATATGTCTACATGTCGACGGACTTGTTCGAAAGACATTATTTTCTCAGTATTTATTTAGCTTCGCTTCTTCAAAAAAAGCGCACTTATTTTTCTGTAAGTCGTTTTACCACCATGGGCACTATTTTCTGAACTTTTATTTTTTTACAATTAAATTAAACACAAAATTCTGGTTTTGGCTGACAGAAGTTGTGTTTATTGTTAATCTGGTCGTTCTTCTCCTTCCGCTTGGACGTCTCGAGTTTTAAGAAGATTCCAGACAAGAGAACGTTACGCGAGGAACTCTAGTTCTGTGAGTGCTGCGCTTTAACGGGACTCCATTACCGAATTAACAAAGGAATCGCATGAATGCGCTTCGTTACCGGCATTCTCTCTCAAAATCCTCCGCATCGTCGTGGGGCCAGTGCGGCTTAAATGCCTTCGTCACGATAAGACGGTCTCCCCGAGTACCGAATGGTTTTCTCCGACTCCCAAGCCATTCTAAAGCACGGTTGCCGAATCGAATCTTTGATGATCCACAATATTTTGTTAAAAATAAGTACAGAATACTCTAACATGATCTTTAAATAAATCCAAATATTCCACGGAAGGAAAATACAGCCCTGATAAATATTTTCCTTATAATTTTGTTAGTTTTATCGCGGAGTCGTATAAGGAAGTCCGTGACGGACTAAAAGAAGCAAAATTGTTCAAAACACTAATGAATATCTCATCAAATCGCTACTGTTTTTATTAATGTTTTTAATTTATCGCAATAGGAATTGTTTTGTCAATAAGAGTACAAAAATACTAGGAAAATTGGAAAGAGCCTCCGAACAGGATCGGGGAACCAAGGAATCCTGTTAACATGTTATTATTATAAACCAACAGAACAGTGAGATGACTAATAAAGGGTCATAAAGGGAAGCAGTTACGACTTAAACCGAAAAATCATGCGACAGCGTTTCTCATTTCCCAAATTAATATGTAAGAATCACCGTAATATTGGTTATCTAGAGAATAACTTTGTTATTTTATGATATGTTTGTCATCTTATGATATCTTTATCTCATTTTAGTCCGATATCTTTATCTCATTTTAGTCCCGCGGAAAATATATGCCTCTATGATACGCAAGATTCTGAAAGTATAATAAAGTGAACTGAAGGTAGATTTTTAAAATACTCAAAATTAAAAACTCACCTCGAATTTGGACCAATACCTCACATCAATATGTACTCCATTAGTAGTAGAGTACCAGCTTCCGAATGGATATTATCTGGAATTTTTAAATCACAGCTTTTAATTCAAATTATAAAGTACTCCCTCCACCCGCTAAATGTCTTTTTCCTCCGACTACGGATTCCGGCAGAACTCGCGGAGCAATAGCAGAATCCGCATCGCTGCCTATTATGATCTCTCTTTCGGAAAAGCAATGACCTTCCCGTCCCCCTCTCACCTTACGCACCCGGCAAGCTCTGCCCGCCTCCAACAATTCCAATCCCAGCAACAGATGCTCAGCAGAGTTCGACACACGGTTAGGAATGCGGCGGTGGAGAAGGGGAAGAAAATAGATGTGCGGAGGAATCTTTAGCGGCACGTACTCTCATTCCGTGCGCATGCGCATTACATAGCGTTCATCTCTTCTTTTAGCACTTTTTCTACTCGGTAGAGCTATTTTGGGGAATTCAGGGATGCCCGCACGTGTTTGGCCTACGTTGTAATGTTTTGGGTGAAGGTTGGCGGTGCAGGTGGATGGGCGTACGCGTGTGGATCTCGCCCAGAGATAAATGAGTTGGCGATTTGGTTTTTTTTTCATGAATGGGCCAGACGGAATGGTGATGTGGCCGGAGGCTGTCGATGGTGCGATTCATTCTAAGCAATGGCCACCTCTTTTAGGTGTTGCGGAATGTAGCACCCTAAGGCCGCGAGGCCATGTTATTCGCTGCCCTTTCATTCTCATAACATAAACCCTCCCTTGGCTTTCAAGGGTGTGCGATTACCATGAGTTATTGATAACTTGTCATAAATGGATTACAAGGGTCCAATGCACATGTGTTCCAGTAGCCTTCATTTAATTCCTACGGTGTGTGATGGAAAGAAATTCTTTTTATCGTAGCTCCGAAGTTTCTTTTTTTGATCAGTATGCATTATAGCTCCTGTACAATTAACTGCCGAATTCTTTATGCAATGGTAGGTGCGAATTCTGTTTTATCTTATTTATTCCCTCGTGCATATTTTTTGTTGAGCTTATAGTATTAATATTCTTTATCCTTAGTAAATCATTTCGCGTGAATATTCCCAATATATGTACTTTCATGTACTTATTGGAGGTGGACCTCTTAACTTATTGGATTTTTTTCTAGGTAATGGTTGTTTTTGTCCGCTAATAATATTAGTAGTAATAAGTTAGTATTATTATTATGTGAGTTGATGTAGTGCATGTCTTCCTGCTTCCATTAAAGAAATTATGATATTAAATTTTATGTTAATGGTTATGGTGTGTTTAGGTCTATTCTGTCATTGCAAATGGTTTCACAGTGAGTTGGGAACTGCTGCTGTCATCAGTGAATCAAAAACTTTCTGCTCAGCTGTGTAATTATCATACCTCTTCTCCCGGAGGTAACAGTTTATGCTAAGCGGGAATAGCCTGGAATTGACTCATCATTTGATCGGAATCAGCCGGTACGTCTACGGACTCAACGTCCGGTTGGTTGCGTAAACACCGGTCGAGTTCGCCGAAGGCAACACATTTTTGTAATGGAATGAACGTTGACCGCGGGAAAGGAGGAAGGTCTTTATTTTGCCGGATTCGCGCATTAGAGGATTTTTTTTTTCGGGGAGGACTTGTTAAAATTTTGGCAGACGTTAAGATTTACATAACCCTGAAAGTGTTGAAATCGATAAAAATTCATTCAAGACAATAATAACGCTTTTCCTATGATACTTGGCCTGTCGATTTCGTCAATTTTCTGATTTTAATGTTGGAGACTATCATTTCCTTACTGTTTTATCAGTTTAATTCATTTAATTTATTTTCACTGATATTATCGTTGACAATGGAAGATTATTGACTTAAAATCGAAAGGCCAAATGATTACCGATTCTCTTCTTTTAAGTAGTCTATTAAGCCATTCTCGCACGATTTTCCTTCTGACATAAGCGCCATTGGAACGTGGAATGTGAGTTATGAAAGAGTAATTGAAGGATGATTCACATATCTCGTGACCCCTCTGAGGGTCCATTGCAAAGTCCTCCAGTAGTTCTTCGAAATTCACTCATCAGTCACTTCTTCGAAGTCACAAACATTTGCGTAATGTGACCATTTCCATCACTATCCCGTTCTAAATGAGCTTTTCTATGAGTGCTTGGAATGACAGTCTGTTTCTCTCGATGACAAATATGTTTTAGATTCGGAAGCTGGTCTCTAACGTGGTTTTTCCATATAAATAAGACTCTTTCACTCATGTTGCCGGGCGCGCATCTTTAAGTTCGTCATAGCTGACGTTCTCCGCTTCAATTCCCTTCCTCCCACTCGCCTCCCCGTCCTTTCCACGCGACCTTCTCTGTTTTAGTTGCACTTGACCGCTGTTGGAATGGAAGTGTTGTGGAGGGGGAGGCAGGGGGGTGGAGGAAGGAGAGGGTGGCCAGTACATTGGAGAAGGTCACAGCCCAAGAGGGAAGTAATTTCCTCTCCCTCCACCGAGCCATCTTCCTCCTCATCTCCTGCTCTCACCTCCACCACGTTTTCACTCCGCAGTGACCAACTCCGCGTTTTCTATAATGTAAGGCTTTCATTTCAATTTATGCCTTCATCATGCAAGCCGCCAGTGGTGTTTCACTGGCTGTGCATTAACGATTACTTCCCTGTCCTCCTCTGAAGTCTGCTTGTAATTCATGTAAAATCTCGTCTTTTAAGAAGCATATAATTTTTTCCCGTAGAATACAGATAGTACAATGAGTAACTAATATGTTACTCGTCAAGTTTATAATTTTCGATTATATTTTTGGTGAAAACGTTTTGAGGATGTTCTTTTTGATTTCCTTCGGAAACTAGCAGTTTCTTTTCAAGAGCAGAAATTACCAACCAGGAAAAGTTGATGTTTTTAAACGATGGCCACAGGCAATCAATACATTAATCTCTGTATTTACTGTCAGCAGTCGGATGGAAATAAATCCCTAACTTATTCCGTGCCCTAACGTTTCCTCGCTACAAAAATCACTGTCGAGGGTCGTCAGCTCTTAACTTTTATTCGCCATAAGTATTATTCCCCTTAATTTCCTTGTACACTTGTTTCTTATCCTCGAGGAGTCCGGCATCTCGATTCGCTTCTCTTTTTTTATCTGCTTCTTTCAAATGGCGGCCGCCAAGCGTTTCCATATCGTCCGCAGACGTGCAGGTGTAAATGCGCAGCTTTTTCTCCGATCAGTGTAACCGCATGCTTAATGAATGCATCCCGCAAACCATAGGGAAGCACATGTTAGGTGTCCTTCAAGGTTCGTTGGTCTCCTTAAGTATCACTTTCCGGCCTAACGATCGCTCGACGTAACGGCGCGTATGAATTAACTCACCATAAACTTCCATTATATTTATAACCGAGCGAATCTCTTGCCTCGTAATTTAATCGGAACCGAGAGAGCGATTTTCTCGTCCTTTCTCAAGCGAATCGTTCGGAAAAAGGGAACCCTTCTCGGAATTGGATATTGGAGTTCTCTCGGGGAAATACGGTGTCCTCCTTGGTCTCACCAGGAGCATTCCGTGAAATGTCGAAAGGGGGAACCTATTTTCCTCTTAAGGGTCTTCATACGTCGTGCTTGCCGTATTGCTGTTTGGAGTTTATGTGAGACTTATTGCGTCTGTAATATTATGAACGCGATGTGTCTTTTTTGTTGTAATATTTCAGCTTAGGAATGCTTGCTTGTTGGCTAGAGTAATATGCATATAAATATTTAGATTTTATTCTTAAAAAATGGCTAAATTCAGGGGCGCACCCAGGGAGGTGGCTGACAGGCTTAAGGCAGCCTCCCCCCAAATATTTCATTCGGAACTAAATTCTCAAGGGTCTTATTAGCAAATATTTCTACGCTTAAAATGTATCTTTATTGGCAATACTTTCTTCTGATGTGAATCAATTATTTCACATGACATCGTAAATTGGAAGAAGTTCAAGAGATTAAATTAAGTTATAATCTTTAAGTTCAGTCCTTCCCAAGCGGAAATTCTGGATGCGCCCCTGGCTAGATTGGAGAATTGCTAACAGACAGAAGTACGGAGGGCCGTCGATGTTGGGGATTATAGAAGAATAGTTAATGTATGTGGAAGTGACAAAGAAAACAATGTGGAAAAACCCACATACCCTACTTCGTTATCATTTAATTGTCAAGCATCTACATTCTCACATGACTTGGGCCTTCAGTGGCACCGGTTGCATGCACGAGTAGGAAGAGCTAGGAATGTATGGAAGTAGCATCTAATTGGTAAAGAAAGGCTAAAACACTTAAGAGACCAAAGAAGAAGAAGTAGGGAAAGTTCAGGGTACTTATACGAAGCAAGGGTAGTCTAATTTACGGGATCCTTGATGAACTGCGTGGACAGCAAAATTTCCAATGTGTTTCCTCAGCTATTAAGTTTGGCAACCCTACTTCGTTATCATTTAATTGTCAAGCATCTACATTCTCACATGACTTGGGCCTTCAGTGGCACCGGTTGCATGCACAGTGCCTATTTTTCCCAGTCCATGCTGTCGCATATCGTCAACTAAAAGACGTAGCGGCATCAGCATCGTCAGCTCCAGCATATCAGCACCAGCTTTAGCATCATTTTTCCATAATATTTCCCGCTGAATCTTATCGGACTATGCAACAGTGTGCTTGATGTACTACAACGTCTGAGAAAGTATTAACCTATTTTGCACGTGTAGCCTAAATTTCAATCATCTCTCTTCTCAAGACCAGAGGAAAATTATCAAAATAAAATTCTTTGATTCTTAATGACTATTTAATTGAAGCAGTGATGTGTTTAGTCAAACGGATTTGTAGATGTTTTTTTTCCTAGTAACACATCCTCTTAGAATTTTACTATTATATGCCGGCGTTTCATTCTATCGGCCCACTCTTAATCGCTTTTACTTTTCGAAAGTAGTCTATTACCGTCTCGTTTCGGATAACCAAATGGACGGCAAAGGAAATTTTCAAAGGCTCGTAAAGTGGGCTTTTTAACTGCAGACTCGTTTTGGTCTTCTTTTAGACCCCGCTTGCTTTTTTATCGCCTTTGTTTTCGTATATTTTTAAACCTACTATCTCTTTTAAATTTTTTCCAAATATTTCCCCGTGGCATTCTTGTAGCTTTACCGATAACATTGTCCCACCAGCTGTTCGCTCTCTATCTCTCTTTCAAGTAACGTGGCTTTCGTGGTCGCTTTTCGGTACTCATGTCTCTTATCATCCAATAATAAAACGGGATAGTTGCACCGCAGCTGTCTAAAAAAATAAGCAAGATGCGGCAAAAGTTTTTTGTTTCAACTGTTGTCATGTTCGCCCGTGGGCCTTTAGTGATAATTGTTTCTTTTATTTTTTTCAGGTGAGTTGCTTTCGCTTTCTTATTGGTGACTCCAGTGAACCGTTGGAGTCAGGTGAGTTTTTTCTCTATATTTACCAATTTGGTTTATTTTTAAGCATTGTATCCTTATCTCCGGCAGATATCAATGTTATATTTTTCGTGACCAAAACAAAGATTGTGAAGCGAGTGAAGGAAAAGTATTGATGAAGTATTCTTTTTTTAACCATTCGGAAGTTATCTGTATCGGAATGCTCATGAAATCAAAAGTTTAGGCCACTTTGGGTTAAGGTAGAGAGACTCTTTGGCGGTTTATTATTTCAGTTAAAGCGAAAAATATGTTGATATTTTGGTATTAGTTGGTTTAAAGCTGATGTTCAAAGTATAATTCTCGTAAATTTTAACCCTTTGCGACTCAGCTATCAGCTTTCTAGATTACCTTCTGGAATACCCAAATTATAGGAGTTAATTCAAATTGTTCCTTTTCACGTGGGACTGATTGGCACCCTTTGTATCAGGATTTTTTGTCCATTGATCTCTCTTGTCGGATTTACAAGTTTTCCTAACACACTTTTCAGTCAAGAATAAGTTAAGAAAGAATAGCTTACTATGCTAAGTTTACCATGCTGTTCACAATCAGATCTAATAGTGTTACAGTGTAGAACAGTAGGAAAATATAGTAACACAAATTCCGAAATATGATTTTCTTGATTGTTCCCAGCTCTTCCACTACTCTTTGGGGTTACGGATACCCCATGTTCGGAACTCCTCCTCTCATTGTCGTAGTCTTCGCTTAGCGATTCCGCGAGATCTAAAGACGAAATTATCAGCTCACAATCAGCGTAGTATTAATACGACTCCGGATCCACAACTCATAACAGATGGAAACAGTGTGTAACAGCTTCCAGTTAAGAAGATTCGTTGTGTTGCGTCAAATTTCGTAAATCCTTGCTCATACACGGCAGCTTAGTACCTCCTCGCGAATTGTCGTTATAGAAGGAAAAAGGAAGTCTCTCCTCCGCCGCCTCGCTCTCATCGAATTTGACCGTCGTATGAATTTGTCCCTCTGACAACATGCAGACTGCCGTGGTCTGCGAAAAACCGCGAAACCGGCTCAATCGTATTCCTCCCCATTGTTCCTTCTTTTGCCCTCCTTTCGTTCTTTTTTTTCGGCCACCCTTTGTCTCGGACTCCTTTCCCCTCTCGCTGCATTTGTTTCCCTTCCCCCCTTTCGTCTCGCCTTAATTCCGGCCATCTTTTGTCTTCGGGACATTGTGAAAGGGAGTGGTGACGTTGCCGTCGCAGGGTTTTGTGTCACCACGGCGCCGTAACCCCGAGACGATGAGTGAAAGTATCGGAGTATACTATATTTGGAAGCGTTCTTCATCGAACGTTTCAAAGGGGACATGCAATACCTTTGATAGGACTTTTTTCATGATCGGGATTCCAGGCTTCCGTCGCCATCAATGGCATGGTTGGAAATAATTCTGTTTTAAATGTATCCTTCGCTGTCTTTATTTGCGTCCATCGGCTATATCTGAGGCTCTTTCCTTGATTGATTTCGAAGTGAACGGATGAACTATAAGTGTACTCAGGTCTATCAGGAAACTTCTCTTATCAAGAAGTTCATTCTCATCTGTTGTTAAAGACGTTAAATGCATTGATTTAAATAGTTTTATTGTCTTTTGAAATATTAATTGTAGTCTGGTTTATCTCTGAATTTTCTTGGTGAAAGGATCGTTATTTGAGAATAATTGGATATTTTAACTGTCCATAATCCGTTATGTATTTTATTGTCCATTAATCCATTTATGTATGTATCTATACGATAAAAGGATATCTTCTTATATTAAATCTGTACGATTCGAAACAAGTACGGACGTAGTAGAAATTAAGTGCCATGGAGTGCTCGCTCTTTTAGTTCGTAATATCGGGACACGAAAGTTGTTTACTATATTTATCTTGGTTGCTAAAGAGCCGTAAGATTCCTTGCAATTCCCGCCCATATTCACAAAGTTTATACAATCATTTTCCCTCGGGCGTAATGATGGATTTATTCGTCAAGTATATCCGAGGCGGCATCGGCTTCTCTCACCGTAGGCGTCAGTGTTTACCCCCTCTCGAGAGAAGCTGCACGAACAAGTAAAATCAAAGAAAAGGGTGATGAATGGAGTCGAGAATGTTTTTTTCCCGGAGGCTTCCCCCTTTGATGTTTAAAAGAGAAGGTTACGGCGCTGGAGATGGCTCTACCCGAGAGTGTATGCGAGGTTGTTTGTGAGCATAGTAAGGTGGGCGGGATCCCCCTCGATCCATTCATGTTCTCTGCTTAAATGGGTGGAGTAACCGATGAAGGGGAAGGAAGTGGCAGGCAATGCAATTTCCACCCCATACGCCACCCACTGGTCCCTCCTCTATCTTCATTCCTCCCCTCTCTCATCGGCTAACCCATTTTCCGCCGTTGGAAAAATGTGCTTCTGCCGCCGAGATTGATTGCCCTCTAGTTCCGAACGGACGGAATCAGTGCAGTTCGATCGCTTATTGAATTTTTTTCGCTTTGTTTTCGTTTCAAACTGGTCCTTTGCGTTGCGGTCATAATTGCATTCGTTGCTGCTGAGCCTGTGGTGGAATAAATTTTGAATTAAAAGGGGTACACAGTTTTTGGGATTGTTTCCGGTTGTTTTTGTTACGAATGAAAGTAATTTTTGAGTTCTGGATTATTTTTCAGCTCTTTTAGCCGCATAGATCCAATGTATTTGAGCTAAATTTTTTCTCCTTCGTGCTATATCTTAAGGAGGCTATATTTTTCTGCATATTTATTCGAGAGCCTTTTATTACAAATAAAAATACTTCAATTGCACGTTTAAGTAGTTCAGAAAAGTACACAAGGGTATTTTTATAATCTATTCTCTCAGCCCGTACTTCGTGGAAAGACATTTCACGCTAAAATAAAAGAAACTCAGTGATATCCACAATTTTGATTTTAATCGACCGGTTTCGGCCTCCGGCCATCATCAGGTCTCTTTTAGAAGGGTATTTTTATACTCTTACTCTATCAATTAAACGCCTCAACCTACCCATCTCAAAAGTAAGGGCTTCAATATGATAAATGTAACGTTAACTTCATTTTATGCTTTACGTATCCTCATTTTCTTACGTATTCTGCGGTAATTTGTCGGGTATGTATGTTTAACATTGAGAAATAATTTCCTCAATTTATAGATGCAAATTAAACTATTCAGCTTTTCCATTTTCGACTGTTAAATTCTTTAGAAATTATTCTAATTATCTTTTTCTGTCAGTCATTTGTATATTTCCAGAAAATATTTTTTCATTATTAAATTGAGACAATATGAGAGACTTGAATGTTTCTGTAAAATACTTACAGCTTCCATGTCCCGTAATTCTAAATGTTGCAATGTGTTTCTTTACTGTTCCTTTCCTCTTTTGTTACATCTTTAATTATTTCCCTCCTTATAGAACTCCCGCATACGAAAGGAACAGCGTTTGAGAAACTCATCCAAGGTACTCATTTTCAGGCCGGAAAATTGCTCTCGAGATTGCTGTATATTGCATATATTTTTAAAACACCTTTACAACTTTGGAGGAGTTTTTAAATTAGAGGCTTGTTGAGATTTCCTAATTAAATCAAGCTCTCTCGAGTTATTCAGACATTTTTCGCGCGTAAAAGGATGGCTCGGATTGTATTCTCGAGGGAAGTTTAAAAACAGTCATCACCTCAGGAAAGTCGTGATTTTCGCTAAACGTTTCCTCATTCCAGACGAAAAGAGACTTCATCCCTCGTCTCCCCTTGACCTTTTGACCTTTCCTCATCCACGCGGTTCGGGTGGCCCCACTCTTTTGTTTTTGCGAGTATCTGCTCTGTAGCGGGTCGCTGCCCCGCCGTTCCCACGACTCCCATTACCCAAAAAGTGCTCCCCGCGGACCATGTGTTTAGCTTCCCTCCTCTCGTTTTTGTTTTTATCCGGGAGAGATGTATTGTTTTGCCGCGCCGCAATTAAGACCTCCCGTCAATGGTTCCCTCGGTCGGTTTTGTTTTTTTCGCAACTTTTGAGCATCTCCTCGATTAATTCTTGAAGGGCATAATGGATCACGCATTTACCTCGAGTGGAGACTTTAATCCTCGAGCGGGTTTCGTTCAGTTTTGTTTTTCGCGAAAAAGATGGTGGCAATTTTTCACGGTCCTCACCGCGAAAGGGTGGGTTAAAATTTCTGATGAAGTGGTATCCACCGGAAGTTGATAGGGTTTAGAATGAGGAGTAATTACGAGTTTGGAAATTGATTCTTATAGGGATTTGCATCGAGGTAAAGATTTACCTCATTTTTCAATCTCACGTAGGCCTTTTGTGATTCTAACTTCTTCTGTTTCACAGTGAGCTTCAAGATGAATTGAACGTTGAGCAACGCAAATGATTTTCTGTGTGGTTGTTAATTTCTCGAAATTATAGAAGGTAGAATGCTCGAGTGTAGAAGTTACTTAGGGTCCGTGTGATAGACCACTGTGCAGTGTTGTCACGTAATGTCGGGTAACATATTCTTGGAATTTCGCGTAATAGTTGAGATTGATATTATCCTGTACTCTTGTCTTTAAATGATGATGAATTTAATAACATTATTTAATCACGCTTCGTATTGTCTTTAAGGATTTGAACTTAGAAACGGGTGAGGGGTTGATTTTGTCGTGAAGTTGAGACAGTAAATGAATTGCCGTGAAAAACATAAGGGATTTCTACTTGTGTTAGTAGATCTATGTCTTCGATAATATTTTTATCACTAGATTGTCTTTAAGCAGACCATTTCCAAACCAATGTCAGCCTTTTGAATTCCTAATTTTGTGACTACCCTACGGCTTCTGTGTTTCTAAAGACTCGGTCCTCAATATTTGTAGTAGTTTAGATCGCATCGTAAGATAATCTACATTTCAATCGATCATTTAAGTAGAAATATAAGAAAAACATGACGCCGTTTCGTGCACATTTGAAAATGCTGTTTTCCTTAAGGAAGGCGATGTAAACATTCGTCCTTCAGACATCCTGCTTCGCAATCTTGGCTCCAGTAATCGAAGACCCGCCCTCTCTTACTTCTCGAGGCATCCATTACGCATAATCGCCTGTCTTCGCTTTCTTTTTTTTTTAGTGAACAAAAATTACTTTCCTGGATGGGGAAGAAGGTTCGTACTCAGTAACATTCAAGGAGTCCAAGAGCTGTACAGAGGTTGCCGCTGATCGAAAGCAAGCAAATTTTGACTGAAAATGTTTTCCGAGCGTTGGTGTTATTTCTACGTTTAGGCGGTTCTAGATTTTTGAAAGATGTTTGGAGAGCTGACTACTACATATTTGATGTTCCAAAATGCAATAAAAATGGAATCAGAAATAAGTAAGAAATGTGCTGGAATGGTTTCTTTCTAAATCCGTAAGTCCCATCCAAGTAAATAAGTAAAGTAATATAAAATTTTGCCCGAATTTCCTATATTTTATTTTTCTCCGTAACTAGATGAAAATCTGCCTGAATTAACGGGGAGATTTTTATTTGTTATAGCATGAAAAATCCTCTCTCACTGTTGTCAATATTTTCCTCAAATATCAATAGGAAGAGTTGATTATTCACTCAAATGTCGTCCTTCGTCTACAGTGCCACTGAATGTTATGCGAAGAAAATAGTGGTCAGTTGTGAGTCGGAAGCGATAGTAAAAGGACAGTAATCAGCACGTCTTCTGTGGGGTTCTTATAGATCGTGATACCGTGTTAGATATTTGCTTTTGTGTACATAAATCTATTGTTGATCAATATCCCAAATGTTGCTATTTAGTATTCATTAGAATTACATATTCATTGCTGCTAAAATATGTGACATTATTCTAAATTGTTGATAATCGAGTAGATTAATTTTATAAATTCACGAGAAACATAAACTGCGATAACGTTCTCTTGGTTTAATTTTGAAGTTTTGCTCTCAAAGTCAATCTTTATCAGTATCCTTTGTATTTAGTCGATTTTCTTTGAGTTAACCTAGCGCTCATGTACTTAGCAATTTCAACATCAAGTAAGAAATCATGTGAGAGAACTCAACATATTCAAGCGCACTCATCATGGTTTATTCACGAATCGTGCCTTGCAGTCCGATGATCAGGTCTTGTATAAGTTTTAAACGGAGCTCGAATCACGCCGTCTTCATCCATAAACATTCGAAATGAATCAAACTGAGAAGATTTAAAATCTGAGGATCGCGCAGAGCGGCAGATTCCTGGAGTGCCGACGTTGGACAAGGTATGGTCCCTTGGGGCGCGCGTTTATTTACGACTTAAAAAGACCGCCCTCTCATCTGGTGAACTGACCCTAAGACTCCATCCCACGCCTCTTTCCGGCGAGGTTAATTTTTTTTCGATTCCACTCCTGAATGGGATGAAGATGGGTGTAACTGGTTTCCAAAATGGGCAAGAGCGCAGCAGTTACTGTGACTCGTATCGCCTATGCCGTTTCCATGAACAAGGCGCGGAACACGCTTGTCATGTGTTTTTATTACCACCGCCCGCGCTCGTCTCCTTAAGTAAACGCATGTATTGTTCTCGTTGATATTTTGTTGAGAACATGCGCGTAATTGATGGGTGGTTGTGGGCGGGGAAGGCAAAGGGTTATTAATGTGTTGTACGCTCTTAATGTTTAACGCGGATCTTTGACGTCATTCCTGCTAGTGTATAATTATGGGTTAAAGGTTGTTATTGTCTTGGAGTCATTTGGTGGGAATAGAGTTTTAACGGTTCTTTGAAAACTTGATGTGTGTCATTTATGGAAATATCTAGGTTTTTCTATAAGTTAACGTGCTGATCTATTGAATTTTCCTCCAAAGGCCTCCGTTGTTCTTTTTAAAAGTAATTGTTTTATATGAAAGTGTGTTACTAATTGAATTATGTTTCCAGTAGCTCTCGTATAGCAGCCACGCAATTCTCTTTGCTGTGGACTTGTAAAGATTAATTTGGGGTTCCTAATCGTCTCGTGGACCCCGCGCTTTCTTGGATATATGGGGTTACCTCCACGACCCTCATTATTGTCATTAGAAAGAGAGAGTATTATTTGCTACAGTATCTATTAATATTCCGTAGTTAATTCGGGTAATTTAATGTGCATTATTTACCTAAGAGGCTTAACCATGTTTAGGATAAATTTAAACGATAAAAATAAAGTCGTTCAATAAAGTGAATCCTTTTTCTCTTTTATAATTCTATTCAATTTCTCCGTAAAAACTGCTTGAATTCACTCCTAAATTTGTTCTTTAACTCTTTAAAATGTACGCAAGAATTATTTAACTTCGTACGATGATTGTAAGGAGCAGCTGGGAGAACATGTTGTTATGAAGAAAAAAGCCTCAGAAATGAAGAAAGAATACGCTCAATTAGAATGTGGTGGTAATCAAATTTGAGTCGCTGAAAATATTTTTTAAGCGAAAGAATCGCTCCACGTCTTGAAAAAGACCAGCGCTGTCCTCGTTTATATCTCAAGTTTATTTATGTCTGGAATCGCGAAACATTTTTCGGTGCATCCTTTTTAAATGCTAATGTGTTGCTTCTCGCGTTTTATTATTTTTTTGGCACGCGAATCTTTGTACGCGAGCATCTTGGAAGGTCTTTTTTCACAGCCATCTTTCTCTCTCTCGTTACGTCGCCTTTCTGTGTTAAGAGGGTACGGGGAGGGCTCTTACCTTTCGGAATGGCAGAATTAGGGAGAAAGGGAATGTATACAGAAAAAGTGAGAGCGGATTGGTAAGGTAGCAGGGTGAGCGCATATTAGCGGTGTAGCCACATTCAAATCAAAGCAGCTGTTGATTGGTGCAATCGGAATCAGTTCCTTATTCTAATGCCGTGGATACCGTAGTATTAGGGACCTACGATATTTACGCTATTAGTGGTGCATTACTTAATTGCTAATTAACCATTGGTTCCAGGGATATATTAAAAATAAGTTTATCGTACAATTTACTTGTGTACACAAACTCACATATTTGCTGTCATAACGTAACCTACAGTGGAATTATAGAGAACGCATTTCTTATTGTTTACTGTGGTAGTTTATGGTGTATCAATATGGTCTGTAGTGCATTCCAAAATAATGATCTATGCATAGTTGGTAACCCGTTATATATATCTCGTTCAGTTAGTTTTCGACACAAAGTGTTTCATTCAATAGATAACTAAATTATGGTTTTATTTTTAATATTTTATTTCCTTCTAACTCGACATAACACCTTGGCATTTCAAAATTACCCATCCTTATAATTGAATGAATTACTTAATGGCTAGTAATTCACACGTTGAAAAGCATAATATATTTCATAACTTTGTGTTGGTAGTTACATCTACATCTACATAAATACCCTGCAAGCCGCCTTTCGGCGTGTGGCAGGGAGGTTACGCGATTGAACTGGTATTTTTTTTCTCGTCAAGCATAAATAGTATAGTTTTAATTAAAGAAAGGTTAATTTAGCTCCTTTTCTTTTAATCAATTGGAAGAATATTCCTTTTACTCGATCTACCTTTTAATCTTTTTATACATTTGCTGCGGGTATTAATCTTTTTCTTATCTCCTTTATTTAATTGCCTAGATACTGCTACCACTAAATAACACGTAAAGAGGTATGAACATCTTAATGTCATAATTTCGCAACACATGCATTGCCATTTCATTCAAACATCTATATTTCATCCAGAGAAAATGTTATGTTTCCGTTTGAATGCTTACTCGGATTTGTTGTCGAAGTAATTCTAGTGTTACTAGTTAATCTATTTTGATTCAGATTTGAAGTTACAACATATCTGCGACCACAAACACATCCTCTAAGATTATTTATTTTTATTTTTTTCAGATTAGGCTAACACTTTTCTTTAAGTCTCGTCTATAAGTCGGAACGGCTTCTATACGATTTTTTATTCCTCTTTTTTGTCGAATTTGGTGAGCTCGTATTGCGTCTCGAAAATGGAAACACGCTGAGTCGGAAAGATCTTCCAAAAAATGGTCATTTGAATTCGATCTCTTTCCGATAAGCCCTCCCGAAAGCGAGAGATACCCTTTGATATTCGCCCGACGCGTCGTAGGCGTTGGTCGTTAGCGTGGGAGAATTCGGGCGTTTTCACACTCCAAATGGAATAATATCTCTTTTTGTGGGCATCCCACGTAGGTGGGCGGGTATGTGAGCGGTGTGCCAAGGTTCGGGAAAAGGTCACCTCGAATCCGTGTTAATTCTATTCCTAAAGCGTTTGTTTTTATTTCCACCTTCATTACGCCTACGCGGCTCATTCATAGAAAAGGCGCGTTGACCTTTCGCTTTCTCCTTCCCCTTCTATGGGATGGGATACTCGGACATCCTGCCTTCAACGTACTCTAATGAACGAGTGCAAGTAAATCAAACGAGGCGTAATACATTCACCCGTAATTCTTCCAATGGTATTAAGCTTTCTAGGCTTCCTGTACCAGGTACATCCAGGCACCTTTCAATTCATTACATCTTCGAACTCATGCCCATATTTTCAGCATCTTCTACTTATTTACCTTTTTCGTCAGCTTTTTCGTTTTTCTCTCACGTTTTAGGTATCCTTATCAGTAAGAAGATAGGTAGTTCTATTCTCCTACCCACTGTATTTCACTATTTTTTTGAATAGGAGTTTCCAGTTTTCATTCACTAATTCTTCCAGACCTTTGATTTGATAATTCCTTCTTTCATTTGGTCATACTGTCATGTATCTAAAATTTAAAGTCTTCGAAGGGAATTTTGCGCATTTATTCGTGGCATTGCTCATTATGAATTTACTATAGAACCAGGTGACATTGCTTTTATTTAACTGATAAATGTCATGAATGTGCAGTTTATATTTTTCCTTAGCAGTCACGGAACTGATCGCTGATCACGTAAGCGCCTTTGGTTACTCATTTCGGACCAAAGATTAAAAAATGTAAGCTTAGCTTATATAATAATAAGCTTATTATTGTAGACCTATAGCTGAAAATCCATCGAGGGTAACCTACGGTGATCTGTGGTTGAGAATCGTTGCTTCACTGAGGTGAAAAATTCCATATAGATAAATCAAGCTTTTTTTTACACCAGCAATGGAAGGTAAAATTCTTATGGGACGAACATCCTTGAATGTAATAGCATTTTCTATTTTTTTATGGAATCGAATGTGACTCGGAACCATGCTACATGGTAGCTGCGGAGCTTTCCTCTCGATGGTTCATCCTAGCGCGTGGTTTTTTTTGTTCGTCTCTGTTCCGCACTTTTCCGATAGGGAATCACGCGATATCCATCTGCGCGCCTGCGGTTTTACAAAAGAGCGGCGCAAGCCCTTTGGCTCTACCTTTATGCCCTGAGGTTAGGGTAATTTTAGGATAAAAATGGATATACTTTTTTTTGGAGCCGGTTGAAGGTTGTTCCGTGCTGCGCATGTTAAATGCAGCACTTTTTTGCGATATCTCATTTTATCGTCGGCGCCTTAAGTGATATTTTTATTCGGAGTAATGCTGGTTGTAGCTTGGTGTTCAGGAATGAGAATGGCGTAAGTGGGTTAGCAGGATAAATGTTCGAATAACTCGAGTGTTTCATGAGGTTTGAATTCTAGGAAACTGTTAAATTATATATGGGGTCAGGAACTTTGAAATGTTTTTCCCACTGAGAGGTGAATTGAGCGATACTTGAACATTCATGCACTCCTTAGTTAGAAGCTCTTAGTTCATATCCTTATATTTAACCAAATTTACTCTTTATCTATGCACAATTTTAGGATTAATGTATTTTTTATTTAAAATCTTTGATCCTTTAAATTGAAAATAATGAAGCAGATAATATTACGTTACCATAACATGAAATTGTCGTTTTCATTAAAAGTCCATTCTTCCTTGGGATAAGATAGCATTGTTATATAGGTTATGCTAGCAAGAAACCCCGGAAATTTTGATTGTAGATAAGGTACCGCAACTAATTCTTTTAGGCGATTCAAAAATGTCATGCATAAAATATTTTTCTATGTAATTTTTTCATGTATTATCATTTGATTTTAATTACTTCGCATATTATATATTACCTTGTATGTATTATCATATGTACACCTCCTAAAATTCCATCGTTTAAAATTGCGTTAAATAACGTTAATGATAAACTCTTAACTTAATTTTGTGTTAAATATGTAAATATAAGCGTAACAAAAGTGTGTATCGATGGAATTCATTATTGTAAATTGTAGTTGATGTAATACTAAGGGGTGTGGCCAGAAATCATCGTAAAAGTTTTAGAAAACTTTGGCTGATTGTATTTACCGCTATTGCTTTAAATCCATTTAAATTCAACAAGCTTCTTTTCCTATATATAGCGTGTAGAAAGTTTTCACTTTCTCCCAAAATGGGTGTTCTTTTCACGTATACCTTCGTGTGTAGCCTTCTTTTTTTTTCTTCGGCAAAAAGCGGAAGCAAAGCCGCTTTTTTCGGTGTTGGAATCGATGAAAGGAAAAGGTATCCCGCCGTAAGTTTTTGCTTCTTACACATTCCCTTTGTGGTCTTTAGTGCGACGTTTTTTGCTTTCACTCTCTTCCACTCTTTTCCCCAAACTCTCATTTTCTCCATTCCTGGACCGTTTTTTACAGATATCTTTACATCTCCAGTCTTCCTCTTTTAAATTTTGATCACTTGTTTAGTTACTTTTGTCATTAGTTTCTTCGTCTTCAAATCCATTTGACAGCATTGGATTTCCTAATTCTATGTGTTTATCCTTTTATAGTGTCTACGTTTTAGTTATCCAGTATATTGATTTTGTATGGACACCGAGAAATATATTAGTGAATGATCTTGTTGGTTGAACATAAAAAAATCTGTTTCTCGTGGCTTAGATAAGTGCCCTTAACGTCTTTACTGTCAACATCCTTCATTAGGTAGCCTAAAAGGCGGCAAATAGGTTAAAGTAACTAACTAAGATGTCTCTTTATAAGGTTAAGAAGAAGTTATAGATAAAAATGAAATGAATATTCTAATCGTATCATTGAAACAAAAAATTGCGGAATCTTACTCAGTCACTTGATTCATCTGCTTAAGTGTGAAGAATACCGAAGTAGTCAAAGCATACGTCATAGAATGTGTTAACTCAAATATACAGAAAAGTGCATGAAAAAAGTTACTAAATGTGTTCATTGTAGATGTTACGTCCAATAAAAAGCATTTTTCACTGCTATTTCTAAGTTTGCTGCTTAATTTCTAAATCTCAAAATCTAAACATCACGTTAGTAACCACAGTAAAGCTATCTGTTGCGGAAAATGCGGAATATCTTCCTGTATTTTCTAAACGAAAGGTTTTCATGGAGAGATTTTAACCAACTTCATTGTAATCTCTAAAGCAATCCGCTTTCTCTGAAGCTGTAGTTGCGAGATATGCATAACCAATCACTCCTTTATTTTTTACATTTTTCTTTTTCTTCGTATTTTATTTTCCCTTTCACTTTATTTTCCCATCTAATTTTTTTTAGTGAGCGCACGTTTTTTTAAATAAAGATACCGCCCTCAGCATAAAAATATATATTTAAAAATCTTTCACCTTAATAAGCTCTCCGCCTACGTATCCTAACGTCGTATTTTCTCTCGCTCTCAAATAAGCCCGCTTTTTTTAAGGCTGTTTTTATACACTCCTCCACAATCCAAACTGATATTCTTCTGTAAGCAACTCTGTTTATTTGAGTGTTTCAATAGCTTTTCCCCACAAACTGTTTTCCTTAGTGGGTAATATTTACAATTGAACTTAACTGGTTCCGGATATGCCTTTTATGTTAGTAAACTCTTTTTACTCTTCTAGTGGGGTTTAGATTACCATGATTCAGTATTGACTTGCCATGGCTCATCTGCAATATCCAAAGTAGCGAATTTTCCTTGTTTATGCTTATTGAATATCAGCAATGCGCTTTAATTTCTACAAACACGTTCACTTTTAACGGTTGCATGATATTTCACGGTTAGTCTACTAAATCGGGGTCAGTAAAGTACAAAATCCGTTCGACATTCACTTTATTATATTCTGGAAAAGGTTGTTTCTGAAATTAATTTTGAGATTTCTCCGTTTTGGCCTGACTCGACTTTTTGTCGAGTAAGTAACAATATATGATTTTAGAACTTCTTATTTAGTATTGGTTAATAATATTATTCATAGAATGGATTTGGTAATGAAACTATCTCTCTCCCTGTCGATCATTTCGGAGATTTTCATGTTTTCCATATTTCATCTTTTAGTCTATTCCGACAAATTTTCTTTTCGTCTAACAGGTATCTACTTGCATCCCAACGGCATATGTCAACTCCTATTTTGATTCGTCGCAGGAAACTTATTCTTTTGCGATTCGTTATTCGATGTGTGTCAGTTCCAGTGTAAACATTTTCCGTATTTTATTGTACAGATATCAGTAATGCATGTTAAATGCGCGCATGTGTCAGCTTAAGTAAGATGAAAAAATACTGAAGGCTTTCTGCGTGTTACTATTATTGCACTACAACGCATGCGTTGGAAATGCATTTATATTTGAAAAATCAGAAAAAAATCAAAGACGATTCCGGGAAGGAAAAAAGAAACATCGGTAGTTTCCTCCGCTTCGGCCATTTAAACCTTATTTCATCTGTTTAAACAAAATCATTCCTTATTATAGCTTAATATCTAGTAATGGTTTGGAAACTCCTTTTTTAATACGTGACCTCTTCTTTACGTCGAAATTGCCTTAATACTATCAACGTTTAATGTCATTCCTGCCTCCTATCCACCCTCCCCCTTTCCCGCTCTCTGCACTTAATTCCCCTTTCTCCTCCCCCCACCACTCCGACAGCAGTGACGCAGGGCCCGGGATATTCAGGCTAGAGGTAGAGCGGAGTGGAGTGGGGCAGAGGTGACGTAGTTTGTGCGCTAGAGAGGGCCGCTGGAGGGCGAAATGGGGCAGGCGTAGACGGAGGCCAGTGGTGGGGAAGGACCCGTACCGCTTTCATAAGGTCAAAGGTCGCGAGAGGGCAAAGAGGACGGCGGCGAAATTATGAAAATGAAATAAAAGTGGGGATGAGGATTGGAAATCGTTCGGGTTCGGAAGGGGCGGATTTTTAAGAAAAAAGTGCGAGGTGGAGGCAATAAAAGCGGAGAGGGGCGGAAAATCTATACTCTGCAGCTTTCGGAATGAAGTGAGACGGGCGGGGATTTTTTATTGTTCGGGGGAAAAGGGGGGCAGTAATTCACGTCGCGACGGGCTCTTCTCTTGTTTATTTTTCGGGGAAGAGGTTTTTTCCCATCCCCTTCGGTTCCGTCTTTTTAAAACGTTTCCCTTGTATTTTCATAATTTATGTTCCCTCGGAGAGCGAATTGGCGCGATCCCGCCGGAACAGGGAGTCCTATGGCCGGATTTGTTTTTGGCCGTCTTTATCTCGATGGATAAATAGGGTGCTTTGTACGGAGAGAAATTGGTGGTGTTCTTTCTCTTGTTGGTCATTAGCTGCTGGTTAGTAACACAACTTTTTCTGTTTGGTTTCGCTTACTAAATGACCTAAGTTGCTATATACGTACAGAAATGTTCGGCTGAGGCCCGGAGCAAAAATCTCTGCCATATCTATGTTGTTTTGTGATGTTTGCGGTTCATACATTCATTGCGGTGAAATTGTTGTTTTTATGTGTGTTATATCCTTAATCTTTATCAGCTTATAAGCCTAATCAGTTTTAATTTTTTTTCGGTACGTAAACAAGGACTGTGACGGATTTTCTATCATACATATGCTATGATTCATTCCATGTACACATTTTTATAGGTTATCAAAATTTAGAGTTCGTAAAATGAAAAACGGTTGTATTCCGATGAGAATTCAGCTGTATTTTGTTGGTAAATATTTTAAGCCTGCTGTGAGAAGAGTAATTTTACTGCTATCCTTTCATATTTCGTTTTAGTGAATACTTTTTGCGGAATTTTCAATGCGTTTTAATTTCACATAGAACGCGCAAGCTAATTCTATATGAGTTTTTCTTACTATATCCATAAGTCTTGCTTGCTCTAAGTTTCAGGCGTCAGTTTTGATGTACTGAAGTCTCCGTGGTTGGTGAATTTAATGTCTAATGTTCATAGTATTGTATTCTTTAATAGTTTAGTGTTTTATTTTCCAGAACATAAGATGATTAAATTTAAATTAATGGACTGTACTATCCATGTAGCGTTATCTGAGAATTTGTTTTAGTGGAGAACGTACCCGAGCTATACAGTACAGTTTTTTTGTTTTGAAGATACGCTTTCTTTAAAATTGCTACATTTTATGCGATCTCATTCTAAAGTCATGAATTTAACTGTATACTTAAAAATACTTTTTCTTTGAAATTTATTGCGATAAACTTGCAGTGCTATGAAGAGAATAAAAATATCAATATAGGAGAAGTTTGCTAATTTTTTCCCAGCCATCCACTTTATTTACCAAGGTTAATTTTTTCATAAAATAAACCTACCCATTGCTGATAATTTCGCTCTAATTTATTGTTCCATGCTACATACCGTTGTTTATCTCTTGAAAGTTCCATTTACGTGATTAAAACGTGTAAAATATATCCCAATAATTACTTCGAAGGCGGGTGAGGCTAATGGTAGGAATTTCAGAAGAAACTCTTATTCGCCAGGGGATTCTCACGAGGTTAGGTATGTACTTTAAAATTCGGGAAATATCCTCGCTTCAGCTGTTGGGATGCTGGAAGAAGTTTCCATTGTGGGGCTGCCGATGGGAAGGTTGCGGGTTTGTTTGGGTGAAGTCGATGGGGGGGCTTCGATTGGGGACTTTTTTCTTTTTTTGCGTATCGTATTGGTGGTTAATGGGGAAAGGTTCGATGGAAAGGGGGAGCTTGGGGTAATGGATGGTGGATGCATGTTTGGATAAAATTGGCGGCGTGTAGTAGGGGAAAATTTGAGAGGGGATTGCGGGAGGGCTTTTTTCTTTTGAAGAGGCACTTTTCTGTACTAGTTTTCGCTTCAAATTTCCTCCCGAACTGCGAACTTTATTATTCCGTCGAAATTTCATTTTACCCTCCTTACTTTTTTGATTTGATTATTTATAATTCAATCTCGTATTTATTGTAAGGCTGTCCGGAATGCTTCATTATGAAGTTATGTTCAATACCGTTTACGTCATGTTTGCTTTAATCCAAATTTTCTTTTCTCTCCTCATCTTGCTTTTCTTTGGGTAAAAATATATGTCCGCGTTTATTCATTTGTGTGTGAGAAATGTTTCCAAAATATGGGTAAACAAAGGTAACCGAGGAATTTGTTGAAATATTTTCGTTGCTGTTTGCCCCACCCCGTGTTATTTTGCGAGTAGGGATTCATTTTCGCTGTTTGTGTTATTGATTTCTTTTTCAATATTTTTGCTTTCCACAAAAAATATCTGATTTCAGGGAGATTGTTTATTCGGTAGGTTTGAATAAAGTTTAATTTAAATTCATTCATTTCGTTTTTTGATTTAGAGGTAATTCATATTTTTGGTGTAGTTTCACATAAATTTGTTGATGAAGACACATGATGTTTTCTCGAATGCAAATCTAGGATGTATTTGTCAACGATGTATGTTTAGTAATTATAATGATGCGAGTTGGTTGAATTCGATACAGAAGTTACGATCAGTCCCTTTCCTTTCGGCCCTATGGTGATCTTTTTTCCCCGGTTGATTCTGAAGGGTTAACAAATCGTATCCTTAAGTTTTCGAGAGTGATTCGTTTGGATATTCGCCGTGGGCGTGGTCCTTGCATTTCATTATGGTGTGGAAGTTTCTAGAAGGGCGGAACCATTTTGGATGTGTACGATATGATAATGGTATCAGGTCCCTCTGCCGGGATATAGGAGATACGCATTGGGATTTAAAAGTATTCAATATATCTTAATTGTTATAATTTTTCGTTAACTAAAGGAGTTAGCAGTATTAGTGTTTGTTTGAATTCAATGTTTCAGTTAATTATAATCTGATCAAAGGTGTTTAAAATTTATCAAAGCTTTTTCCTCATAGACGTCGCAAATGTTTTAGTTATGAATAGTTATCCGTAGATAATTATGAATTAAAAAAACTCCATAATGTGAGACTTTTATATGTATATATATATATGTGTGTGTAAAAGTCTCACATTATGGAGGTTTTTAGTATTAATATACCACAAAGTGACACCTGACTCAGTATCGTTTATAATTATGAATGTTCGACGAAAATTTGATTAGTTTTTTTTCCAAAACCTATCTCTAGATTCAGCTGCATAATGTAAGCCTGTCTAATCTTTTTCGACTTCTCATTCGGCGAATTTCCTTCTGCTCTTAGAATTCGACGGTAATTGTTTGCTAGTCTCTTCATTATGTCATCGCTCACGTAGTTTATTATTTACCTCTGAGTCCCATCCTCTCCATGTGTTTGGGTGTCGTCCAACGCTTGCATTTCACTCTCCTTTTTTACTGCTTAATCTGAGTAAAGGGGTGCGGGAGTGGGGAGGCCATTCGCTGCATCCGAGATTTCCTCGTAAACAGCGCTACTGGATCTCTCTTCCCCGTAGTGGAGATGACGTGATTGTTGCTGCCTGCGTAATCTCTTTAAAAGACGTCTCCGCATGCATTTTAAAGTATGACTAAGCTGCTTCCCAGAACTGAGACGGGTTGTCTCAGTTTATTTTATTTCGCTCCAGTTTTGAGTGGAGAGGTCCGCTCGAGGAAAGATATGTTTCCCGTCCGTCCTTGGGACTTTTTCAAAGTCTCGATTCTACGAATCGTTTTGCGTTCTTGCTGTTTTAAGGGTTCGCGGAATATTTTTAGTATGCAACATGTGGAGGGTTATGCTAGTTGCTTTGCGGACCAAATTGCTGCGATTAGTCCTCGTGTATCTATTGCATTGTTGGTGCATATTGGGGTATCTATTGCGTTAGAATGGATTGAAAACTCATTAACTCAATGTTAAATGTGTATAGTGGTAACTTGGCCTTCGTTCTAATTCCAAGTTCGCAACTCGAAAAAATGTAGCTCGAAATCGAGTTTTCCATTATCTTTTCGGTTTGTGTCTCGAAATTAAGTTCGTAGCTAGAGTTCAAATACAGCAAGAAAATAGTTCGTATGTAAAGAGGTTTGTAAGTCGAGGTACCTCTATATTAGGAAAAATTAGATACTTCCCCAGCCTAAAAGTAATATTCATATGAATTACTTTTCAAACCCTTTTATTTCAAGCCATGCGCCTCTTCTTTGTAAGTGAACAGCTTTATCCTTATCCTTTACACTTATATGTATTTATTAGATTCCGTAACGCTACTCTTTTTTGGACTCGGTACGTGAATGGTGTCGAGGCGATATAGGTTCCCAGAGCCTTCTGCCGTGTTTTCTCTCTTATTCTCCCACATTTGGCTTGTAAACAAATGAAGTGGCTTTTCCGCAGTGTTTTGTCCTGGATCCGGGGTGGACAACCGCAGCGGCAGTCACGCGAACTCTTTCGTCACTGTCCTCTCCCGTCCTCTATTTCGGCCTCCTTTCCACCCTCTCACTGTCCACACCCCTTTTCACATCATCGACGACTCCCTTTCTCTCAAAAAACCTAATGGGCATTTGGCGTGCTCTACGCCCGATGCCAGAGATGACCTTCGCTTCTGCAAATTGCCTCTGGCTTCCTTTTTGATCTGGAAAAAAATGAACCCTTTTCCCTTCCACTCCGTTGATTTTTTCCTTTCCCTGTAAGTTTTTTTTCGTTCACGGAGCCATTGTCACTGTATTTGGAAGCCTCGCAATGATGCGTTTATCCTCGAAATGATTTTGTTGGAGATTCCTTTTCAATCAAGTTATACTTCGCGGTATCACGATTTATCTACCTGGAGGAAGGCTTTGAGACTTGAGGAAGACTATCAGGGAGCATTTATGCCGAGGTCCACATCGGCTTACATTCTCCTTATTTGTAAATTTTGAAGTTGTCGTTCCTTTGGACGATTTTCTAATATTCAGCATCAAGGATTATCATTCTGAGGATATTTTCTCTGAACTACATATGAATAAATTCCACCAATTATTGCCAGAATCAGTTAATCAGTTTGTTGCAGCTCTCTAAGGCATCCTCTGGTAACCTCTTCATTCTCTTCACCTCTTATAGTTCCAAACTTTAGCACTCATCATCACCTTCTGGATCTGGGAACTCTCAGTATAAGAAGTGGGGCTCCCGGATAGCCAAGTGGGAAACGTGTTTCACTATGGTGAAAGCCGTCCCGGGTTCGATTCCCGGGGGCTCCCGTGCGAAATCATCTGACAATGAGCTATAGATTTTAACAATATTACTACTTTAAGAAGTGTTCGAGATATTAACTTGATTCGAGCCATATGTTGAATTCGAATTACAACAGTTTCTAGTTTATCTCACATAATTCTTGCATTCGGATTTAAGGCCAAGTTTTTCTCCACAAGCTGTTCAGTCGAAGTCTTTGTCATGTAGTTTTCAACAACATATGTTAATAAGTAAAAATTATCATTGCAATGAAATTCTTCGCTGTAAGTTTTTTTGTTTTGCTGCGTTAGCTTTGGAGCGGCTGTGTAAGTGGAGTTTTTGTTATCATGGAGCTTAAGTTGTAAGGAAAGAATTCGAAAAGTCCTTCATGTCGTTTGACTTTTTCTCTCCATCTTGGTATATTCATTGTCATTCTCTCGGCGTGCAATGGTTCCCTATCGAAAGGGTTCTTAGCTCCTTGTAACGATTGTCATATACTTTGCATTATCTCAGAAAGTCGTTCTGAAATTTCTTGTATATCGTTATCTTTTATTTCCCGCCAATCAACGAGGATTTTATTTTAAAATCGCCACGCTTTAGAAAGATTAACTCTTAATTTATTTCGAATTTGTGGAGTAACAATCAACATCTAACACGGACTGGAATTGAACTGTAAATAGGAAGTTTTCCGGGATTATTAAGGAATTTTTGTGGGTTTTCAAGAGCAAGGGTATAATGCTCTCGAAAATTTCTTGGAGTGGCATGAATAACGGTGGCTTTTAGCCGACAGAAACCTTAATAAAATAAAGGAAAAACTTTGTTAAGTTTCGCACTCCCTAGAAAGTTCCATTCTCGGATTATCATTCTTGAGGTTAATAGTATGTGTTAAGTCGTTCGTGAATGATTGTAAGAAGTTTTTAACTGCGAGGTTATTAATTTGTTGGTAATAATCCAATTCAACAGTTGATTTCTGTTGCTCGAGCTGAAAGAAATGTGGAGTTTTCTTCGTTAACTTAGTTGTATGAATAGAAAGCTCGTTTAAAATCCTCACCTTTGGAATGATTACCGTTCGATGAAAGTATAGTTTAATTAAGAGTATGAATAATGAAATTAGGTTCAATGATCCACAGATTTGATTATTATTGATAATTCTCTCCGCAAATCGCTCTATGGTGATTATTTTCCATAATAAATGCGTTTTAACCCAAAATTCTAATTAACTTTTCTTGATTACTTGCATAAAAGTGGAAGCGGGGTAGTAATTCATTTAAAGTGTATGTTCATGACATGAAGGAGGGCTGCTTGTATTTTCCAAATTGCCTGTTTATTTCGCAATTAATTTCCTAACGTAGTATAGCAGCAATAGTCGAAATATAATTAAAATCTTTACTAGTTACACCCTTAGTGATGATAGTGATGATAGCTCAGATAGTGCCAGAAATCTTCACAGGCATCGTATCTACATCTCATCATCCCCAGGCAATGGATTACTGTTTTGATTACGGGATTGGTTAGTGGGAAGGACTGGGTTGGCACTGAGGAAAAACTATAGATCGCCGTTGACGATTTGGCACTTCTTTAGGAGGTGCTACGTAAAGAGGGCCCACCTTTGTCAATGAGAAAGGTCCCCGGAAAAGGGACGAATTCTCGAAGTCTCCACGGTGATATGCATTGGTACATGGATGGATGGATTCATCGTTCGAGGACAGCGGTCCCCAGTTTCTAACATAAGCTCCTCATGCTCCTTATTCATAATCACAAGAAGTAAATTCTATGACTTGACATCCTTTTCTATTGAAAAAAGAGCAGGCACTAAACCAGAGGTGTAAATAACAGTGTTCTCATGGAGTAATCTAAAAGTTTTGCCAACACAAACAATAAGGAATGCTCCAATAGCAAAACTAAATTTAACTACTGTGAACCCGCTGGACTAGCTTCCGATACTACTGGAGACGCATCAGGTGGGAACCATTGCTCTAGTGTTAACTAGCCATCCAAATATTTTAGATAATACAGAGTAAGGAGTAACCTTGCAAATAAAGTTTGGGGATGAGAAAGGTTTTTTTTTGCTGTTCTTGGGAATCGGCTAATGAACACGGATTCAGCTTTGGGATGTTTTGGATTATGTGCACGGAAATCTAAGAAAGATCAAAATTGACCGAAACTTATAGATAACTCTTTCTTACTTGTTTACTTTTCGTATTAAAGTACAGGAATTCACTTTTATGAATTGGAAATATAGTCGCTCGCAAAAGTGTTTCCAGAACAAATTATATTCCATAGCTGAGGTATCAACGCATTCTCATTCAAGAGTCAGAGCGGGAACGTGACGCCTCATTTGTCACTTAACAAAAACATAAAACCCCGAACTTTCCCGTCGTCTTTTATTATCCTGGTTATCGAAATCATTCGCAGGGGACAAGTAATAGGGCATACATCAACGTCCTCCCTTTGTGTTTATTCCCCGAAATGTGTCGGCGACTTCAAATAGTCTCCTATAATTAGCCGCCGCGGCGGCAATGTTTTTCCGTTTTTCTTATATAAAGTAGGCTATCAATCCATAACGGCCTCTCCGATCTGATTTATTAGCGAACGGAATTCCCTCGATCTCGACGAAGATAATGTATCGCCGCGTTAATCGGCCGCACATTAAGGTTTTGCTCATGAATAATTCCGCGGCTGCAATCTGAAGAATTGCTTCTTATCCAGCGTCGCCCCATTCGATAAAGCTAATCGTCTCGAGCCGATCTGTTTGGCGCTCACTTCTTGTCTGGGTTTTTGTGAAGGAAGTCCTCTCGAATGTATCTAGATATCGCTCCCTCTCTTTCTCCTGCTGGGTTATTAAGTGGGATTTAAATCGCTCCTTCTTGGGGAATTTCTTTTCGGTAACGATCCCGATCGCTCTGTTCGGAATTGTTTCCGGCCTTAAATGGAAATTGATGCAGTGAAGGGTTGTTTAAAATCTTGTTTCTAATGTTTTCATTTCGGTTAAGTGTTTTCGTTGATTCTTTTTACCCCAAGGTGTCAAACTGTTTTGATTGCGTTTATGTCGTAGAGAAGAGATAGTGATACAGGGCTTGCCATGGCGTAATTGGTATTTGCTCGTAAATATTAGTGCCAAGTGCAAAATTCAACATTCCTTCACAATTGTCCGACTTCCTTCTTAATCACATGAAAAAGGATATAATTTTTTGCAGTATGTTTGGGTTATTCAATTTTTATTTTTATTAGTTTTCGACTGGCAAAGTGTGTGTTACATTACACACAACAAGTTAACAACTTCTTTGAACTTTCTATTATAATGAAATGGAAATAGAAGTCAGTATTTTGTCGTTATAGAACTGCTCGTATGTGTCACCACATTCAACCAACTCTTTCTCGGTCTTCCTCTCCCTTTTATATCTCCCGTACGTATCTCAAACACTGTCTTAGTTAATCTTTCCGCGAGCCTAAACGGCTTAAAACTTTCCTGGGTGTTCTGTCATTCATTCCTCATCTATTCATTACTCAGTCGCATGCGACTCTTTCCCTCGTGCTTCCTTTATTCGCTATGCTTTAATTCCTACTATTTCGAAAAAAAATTAAATGAAAAACATTCGATACTTTCATTCGTCGTTGTTTTCGAAATTTTTCTTCTGTATACGGTTCCAGAAAGTTCTATACAACAGCATCAGATATATTTCTATTAATCGATTCCAATTTCGCATTGAGAGGAAAGTCTCCTTGTTCGTTCGTTCTTTATTTTAAAACGGAAAGCTTACATACTTCGTTTCATCGCCAATCGTTTAGGTTAGAGTTTTTATTAACGTCATTGGTATTACAAAAATGAATTCTCTGACTACGAAAAAGTTTTCCCGTTATTTTTCGTCGAATTCGGGTTGAGGAGAATGCTCCGCTTGCTTATTCCGCGGAATTGCGATGTTTTTTTCTCTATGGAGAAATGAATGGTGTGCACATGCGAGAGACAAGCTCGTTCCGATGCTCTAGCCTTGGGGAATCGTGATGTTTCCACCCACTTCCTCGTAGCAGATGGCGTTCGCTCTTCAATTTTCGCCAGATTGTGATTTAGGGAAGGAAAGCAACTCGAGATCAAAATGGCTTTGGAAGCGGTCCGTACTTCTTGAGGTCGACGGCATCTTTTGATGGCGGGAAAGTGGTTTTGGTCCTCGCGGTCAATATTTTTTCAGCGGAGGGTATAATAATCCTTGTGGGTTTTCTCTTCTAATTTCCCGTCTGCGATCTGTCTTCCGCCTGTTTCGTTGCTGAGTCATTCTTTTTAAGATCCCTGTGCTGACCTGTGCATTTATTTGTGTAGGCCATTTGTGGCCCTTGTGATAGTCAGTTGTCCCTCTCAGACATGTTTCGTTTGGGGCGTACCCGTTAATATTTCTTGCATGATATTTTTGGGAGGTGGATGGGAAACGTTCATGATCTGTTTCAATGGAACGTAGTTTCGTTATCTAAGGTTTAGAGTTTGGCAAAACATCCGCATCGATTCAGGTTATGTACGATCTTCGAATAGAAGTTAACAAAAAATAGTGATAATGTTTGTAGACTCCTCCAACGCCTTCGACTCATTTATTCTTTGTTACAGAGACGTATCCAACTTCGCCACCATAGTTTCTTAGCCAAGCTAAATCATCTAGTCAAATCCAACCTTAGATCACCAAGAAATTACTTTGTCATGCTTCAGTATATCATGTCTACCATGCAGTGATGCTTGACTAGGTTTTACTTCTGCAGTCCCTTCATTCGCTCTAAATCCATTTATTTTGTTTTAAAGATTTATTTTTACTGTGGAAAGAATACAGCCTTTCTTTCTTAAACGCAAAAGTTTACTCACGTACCTTATCCTTTCAATTCGATTCGCCATGAGTAGCTCTTCAGTTATTTTTAAGAGGGTCCAAAACGGTCTCTCGCTTAGAATTTCCTCCAGACCCTTATTTAAGCCACGCACGGCTATTCCGAAGTGTTATTTCTGCATCGCATGCCCTCGTCTTGGCACTGCTCTCACCCTCAGGGTGTTTAAAATCCAATCCCTCTACCTCATCCGGCTCCGTAACACGCATATATCAGTCTGCAGTTAGTTGCATTTGGCAAGTGGATGTGTCAAGTGTGGCCATGCGCGCCTTTTTCCACTCCAAGGGGTTGGCGCACTTAAAAAAAGTACGTGGTACTTATAATTAGGCTCGCCTTGATGAGGGGAAGGGAGGCACTCGGTCCAAGCCCTCGTGGGACACTGCATTTTACCTTGTGTCCACGGCTACCAACCGTCGACGTCCTCCAATTGTAATTTGGCGTATAAGGTAATTGACGTTCTTCAGTTCTGGTTTATTATGTATGCCAGCCCTGACGCGAGGGAAACTCACTTTAAAAGGGCTATATTAATTACTTCATTTCGAATGCCTTCAGGATTATCGGCGCGTGTTATTTTTGCGTGGCAAGAACCAGTGGTCATTTAATGTCTCTCAATGGCTTTATTGCCAACGAATGTAAATTATTTTATGCAAGATATTATGAATCAGGTAATTTTACTTTGTTTTGCGCTATAATCGCAGTTAATGCTCGAACTTTTTAAAAACTGATATTGTTAATTGATCGGTTATTTTTTTGGGCTAAGAAATTCTTGGAATTTGTCCAGGAGGCCCAAAAACAAATGCAGATTCTTGGGCACTAAAAGTTTACTATTTACCTATAATTTTATTATTTACCTATATTATTTACACTGTTACATGTTACCTTTGTGGTAATTACTTAGCCATACGTATGTAACCATCAGCAACGGATCTCGCTTTCAGTTTTATTCTTCGTATCTTTAGTAGAATTAGATTATATGTTGTTAATGTAATACAAGACATTGTACTATGACTTTATTTTTTCGTTATGTTTAACTTGACACTAATTTTACATAATATAATTGCTTTAAATGTTAGCTTCTTGATATAATATACGAAACAAAGTATAAAAATTAAAGAATTTGGTGGCGTCTGTGTTTCTCTCGACTGAATAATACTGGAGTGATAGTTAATGCCACGGTAAACTCTCTAACTTCCTGTGATCGAATCAAGAGTTCGCACGTACTTAATTATCTTCATCCCTTTTAGGAATATTGAAGGAAACCCATTCAAGTGCTTAAGGTAACAGCTCCTTCCTTCCCACGCGTTTCTTCTTCGCCTCCAATTATGCGATCTCTAAACGGGGTTATTTATACCGTCTGAGATGGTATTAGGCGGAGCTTTATTTGTAATCTCGATGTTCCCAAGTTGGCTGTGATATAAGTTACGGTATGGAAAATGGCCCCACTTCAACACTTTTGCTTTTTAATCACCTCCTTCGGCTGGATTTAGCGAGCAACCGTCTCCTTGCGTAGGTTGGTTATAAGCGGTGCAGAAATGTTCGCTTCCTCGTCGGATTTCATAAATGAGGCTGTGGAAATCGAGCGGTATCATTAATATTGATAATGTAAACGCCTTGATATACGCCTCCTTCTATACTTGTATGTCACCGTTACAATCTTCTTAAAACTGTTTACTCGGAATAGGGTCACCGAGCCGTATTTGTTTTGTTTAGGTTTTCACTCCGCTTCGGTTAAATCGCCGAAATCCTGTATATTTCCATCATTTAATACGAACTGTATTTTTTATTTCGAGTCTAAAATATTACTTGAATGATAATTGATTATTAATCACTATAATTAATATATTTGTAGTTTATTGAGTGCTTTATTATAATTTTAGTATATTATATTATTATTGATGATTATTCTGGAATGGTATTAGTAAATGTATCCTTCTAATTATTTCTGTCACTATTTAGCATTTCTTTAATTTTAGAATATAGCTTGTAATTTTGAGTAATGGTTATCAAAGTATACAGTTTATGATTTGAAATATCTTGATACTAACTGCGTTATTTCTTCTTTCAGGTAAGATGCATCCTATCTGTAGTCCTGTGAACTAGAGCAGTATCGTAAGTGAAAATGTTATGATTACTCCGTTCTTATCTTTTATACATCATTTATTGGAAATAGTCATTAAAGCTAATGTTAATGAGAAATTGGTAGCAATTTTAATTAGTTACTCGTAACCTTGACATACTGATTACTTTCTGATTCCTTGACATACTGATTACATTACTGAATAACTTTCTGAAGAAGGAAAGAGCAAATGGAAATTATGACGCTTTCATTTGCCGTTTTTAGTCTAATCCTTGTCGGTAACTCAGGAAATTTAGTACTTTTTTGTTGAGTTTACGTTTTGTATTAAGGTAATACCATCCGTCTGTGAAAATATATTCTCACAGCTTCCCGGATCACAAACCTTTTACCATCACGTCTCCGAAAACATCGCCCACTCCAAATTCGATTTTTTTCATCTTGAGCATAACGCCACCATATTCCCCGCTCTGAGCTTAAATTCCTCGCGGATAACGCGAAAAAAATTTTCTTGCGCACAAGAAACTCCCGGCAAGTATAACGCAATCTGCATTTAAATTATCAAGCGCCGTCAATGTGTTGATCCTGCCGCTTACGCCGCAGTCTTTCCCCTCCACCCACTCGGAACATTTTCGAATCTTGACACCGTAAATTGGGTAGGTGGAAAAGGGGCGGGACGCCTCGGTGTTGCCAAAATTATACTCTTTAGTTTCGCTATAGGACAATTTTGTGGAAGGGAGTCTTGTGTTATTTTTATGTGTAGCCGTATGTGTGCAGGAGACTGCGCTATTAATCCCCCCCTTTCCTCGGCGTTCAGGGTCCCTCCTACCACCCCGTAGCCCACTTCAGTGCATTTTACTATTTCACTCTCCTGGTGCGCAAGGATTGGCTCCCGCCTCGCTGTTCTGTGCGCATGCGCCACATGCAATGTATTTTCGCTCTAAATAGGAATCCTACTCTTTCCTTCAGTTTCTATCCCCCTTATTGTTACTTATGCCCTCGCGCGGATTTTCTGGGTGAAATCCTCCATTCTTTTTTTTGCATAATTATTTGCTCTTGATTCCACCGATATTGGCGCTTCGATGTCTTCTATATCGAAAGTCTTTTGGTTAGTTTTTGATTTTGTTTTGTTTTTGGAAACTTGTTGTTGGAAGTTGATGGAAACTTAAAATTAGTCAATGAATAAAAATGTACTGGAAGCAGGAGCTATGCATTTTGATTTAAAGTATCTATTAGAATCTGTGAGCCCAACCGCAGCAAATGGAGTGGGGGCCCTAAAAATCGAGGGCACCCGCATTGTGGGAGTTGCGGGTCTTACCAGCACGCCCCTCAGTTTTGCTCTGTTAATTAAGTAAAAGTTATGTAAAACCATTAATATTGTTAATTAAACCAACGGTCTTTATTTCATTGTAATGGCCTTCCACGAGGTAACGCCTTCCCATATTGAGTTCAAATATTTAGCCTTTATCCGATTTTCTTACTTTATTAAAGGACTTGAGGAAAAATCATCGAAAATGTTTTTTTTTTTCTACCGGTTCGATTGGTTGTTTTAAAAACGTATTTGTACAACTTACACACTTTAATATATTTCAAAATTTCTGTCCATCGGTGTATTTCAATTAGATTTTAATATTAACTTATCTATGGAATTTACTGTTAAATGGAATCGGGACTTTTAGAGCTTCATTTAGTAACGAGGTAAATTGTACTAATTACTTTTTTGATAAGTTTTTGTTCATTTCTACCTATAATTCTACAAGTCTTGGTTCGAATTTCAACAAATGATAGAAAAATTCCATCAAATATTGGCCTGGCAAAAATCTCTTTATTTTCATGATGGCCTTCCCTCTATGCTATAGTAATAAATTTGTATTGAAGAATTGAGATGAAATGTGCTGAAAGTTAAGGCCACGTAATGAATATCATCAGTTGTATCTGATTATCCTTGCTTTTTTTGCATCCTTAAATGGCATTAGATATGCTCCTCAGCTTGGCTGTGGCTGTAGTTTTTCATATCTCCATGGTCGCTTCACTAGTCACTGGCAGTAGAAACCCCTGCATCTTATGCAACTCCCAAGACGTTGTGTAGTCTGGAGATAGTCTCGCCTTCCTTCCTCCCGACAGCTTTCCACCCATTTTTACTCAGCCCTTACGTCTTCTTACTATCCAATTACTTAAAGAAGTTGAGGAAGGTAGTAATAGCAAAGTATCCTCCCGGAATGAAATCGGATTCGGTTCTGTAATCGGATTGCAGTGAAATTGTGTTTGTTTCGTGAATCTAATTGCGGACGGAATGTGGAAGGAATCCTTGCTTGCTTGCAGTGGCGCATAATTCAACTGAGATTCTTTGGCAAATTAGTTTGCGCTCCAGTTAATGTTGTTCAGTTGATATCGGATATATAAGGAAGTGCTCCAAGTTTATTTGTGGAATCTTCTCGTTTTAATGCGTTCGAATCTCCACAAGCTGAGTTGGTTGGGCCGGATTGTGTTGTTTGCAGACTAAACCAATGTTATGCTGTGTCAGTGTGTCTGAGGTCATGTATACTAAAACCTTACTGTCGTATTAAGAGATATAAAGTAAATAAATAGGTGTATTTCGGATTTCCTTTTAATTTCGCCCGAATTCAGCGGAAAAATATGTACTCTGACTTTTTAATATATCCTCTTTTGTAATTTCACAAGGTTACAGTTTCAACCATCGATTATTTGTGTAAGTGTGGCTTTACATAATTTATCCGATGATTTTTCAATGTACTAAATATGATTTCCGTTATCTAAATTTATTGGATCAGTATTATTACGTTAAGATAAAAAAGTTTATAATGTGGAAAGTATGTATTATTTTGGAAAATAGAGGCAGCGTTCCAGTATTTTTTTTATACTGTACTGGACTATTTTTTGTGCAGTCTTGTGAACCATGCTAGAAGATTACGTTAAAACGCATATTTAACTCGCGGGGAGATTTTTCTGCTTTCCGCCGTGAAAATAAAGGTACAACTTGCTAAAATTACAATATTTACCATGTTTACAAAGGATTTCTTGATAAAATTGATGCAAAGATGCATCAACCTTAGTCGATCATAAGAGTCGATTCCGCTTTGTTAAATTGAGTTATTTTGTTGCGCAAATTTCGAACTTACCTTTCATCACTCGTAGGTGGTGCTTGATCTCTTAGCTTCCATTTCACCTGGGAATTGACCCCCCACGGGTTCTTCCAGTAAGATCGGCTCTTGATCTCACCCCTAGTATGTAAATGCGTACCAGTGCGTAATGGTTCGGAGTGTCTCGCGCAAGCACGGGAGTGCGTGTGCTATTTGCTCCCAGCGGGGCACCGATGGCCCTTCCGGGAAATGAAGCTTTTTTTCCTCCAAGCTAATTCTTTTTCCTTTCCAACTCCCCCAGCTCACCCCAGGAGTTGGAAAAATAGGGGGAGGAATCTTTTTGAGTGGAAATTTCCGACTCTGAGCGGAAGAAAAGGGATCCTAAGGGGCTAGAAGGGGTTGTGGCTGGGAGGGGTAAGGGCTTGCGTAGAAGGAACCCTTTGCGATCCTTTCCTTACATCTCCCTTTTTCATCTTTTCAACTTTTTCTTTCCCAGATCTCCATCTTTTTCCATGCACCATTCATTCCTCGCTCGCATTATGCATATCAAACCTCGGTTCTTTTTTTTTAACTAAATATATGGCTGGGCTATTAACGGACCTTTTTCTTCCGCTCAAGGATTCTTCGCGTAAGTAGAAATTTATTGTTAAGTCTCCGGGGAAGCTGATTTACAAGGATTCCGTTTGGAAGGAAAGGGTTGGCAATAAGATCTATCGCAGATAGCTTCTGAAAGTTCATTATTGTTGCATAAAAGTTAGGTGGGAAGTGTGGGATATGGGTATTATTAGGAGTAATTATTAGTATGAGGGGTTTATTCATTTATTGATGTTTAGATTTCACATAGTTTACAGTGATAAAGATTTATCGCCTAACAAGGAGATGTACAAATAATTATGGTGCGATGTGATATGTTTTGGTGTGACAGTGTAAGCGTTCTTATATTATATTATAATTATTGTATATACGTAAATTACAAGTAAGCAGACACCAGGTGGTAACTTGTCAGTTTCGAATAACAACATTACATCATTTATTACACATCTATTACATCATAATCCCTTTTGAGTTTTGTAAGCTTTTGAGCACGTATGCATAACTGAATTGTTGATCAACCATATGAAATTCAGATTAAGCTGTAAGACGAGGTTGAAACTCTGATTAGAAATACCCATGAATATTTAGTGAAATCTATAGGATATTTAGATCGAAGTTGATACCAAAGGTAATACTATCAAATTGTATTTGCTGCTTGAGTCCAAAGTTGGCTTTAATGTATAAGCTGAAAGAAGTTCTATTGGTCCATCATTCTCGAGGTTGATGTATGTAGACTCTTGCCAACAAGGTCAGCGCATAGCGTTTTAATTCAGCTGCAATAATTTATCTTAGATAACCTAAATATTCGCCCATTCGAGCTACTTTTATTTTCCTCATTTATCGAAAGTATAGAGCGTGTGTCATTTATTACAATATTACTCTTTCTTTATTCTTTCATGGCACCGCTTTCTCACTTTTTCCCCATTTATGAATTTCTGGCTGTACTCGGAAAACTTCCATGTTTAGGTACTCCAAAAGTTCGGAGTTTTTATTGTCGCCGGTGCGGTTTTCTTTTTCCGTAGACTCTCCATGAATACGGTTAATTTGTCCTCTTTTTGGTTCGCGTTTTTTCTCAATTCTTAATTTTTCTTGGCTTGCTCACGTCTTGGCTCTCTTTCAAGCCATTCTTGGACAGAATATTTTGATTTATAGTCTGGCTTTTGTTAACTGTAAACCAGAAGGGCGTGAGCAAAATCAAGTTAAGGTCAGAATTTAAAAATTGATTTCATATTTTTGCATCTTTCGGTTTTTCTCGGAAATAGAGTCACCAACATTCGAAGGTTTGCTTGGAAACTTGCAAAACATGAGCATGCACAACGTTGTGAATGCTTGAGTTTTCGTAACCGATGATATTGAAACTGTTTATTGAGATTTTTACGATAGGTGGTGTGTAAATTGGCCGTATAAGACTTACAAACAGAAATGAAAAATCGACTGATGTTTGCTTTATATCACGACGATGTGGTGGAAAGTTTTAAATCTTTGTAGAAATCCAAAATGATTTGAATTTAATCTACACAATTTCATTTCCGCTAACACTTGGCCATCATAATGCTTAATTACTAATCTACGTTCATAATTTTTCCTCGTAATTTATTCTTGTACAGCTTTCCACTTGCTCACACGTCGATAAGTCATAAATATATCGTCAGTTTTTATCGTGGGCTAAAACAGTTATGATTTAACGCTTAATTAAATGCATCTTCGTACTTCCCTCACAAAAGGATTTTACTCACACTAATGATTCGGAAATTATGGAAGCATGTCGATAGTATCATTTATGTTGTGGTAACTTATACCTAATTCACGATCATACTCTAAAACATGCGATCCGGAATCTGCTCTCTTTGTCTTTGGAGCATGCGGAACCCCGGCGTTAGCTCTTCAATTCTTATCCCGCCGTGCGGGGAACTTTCCGGATTTTCTCGTGCGAATGTCGTCGCACTCGTGGTTTTCTCCGCATTGGTGCGGCGTCTGCATCGTCACTGAGATACCTTACCCGTGGACCTTGGAAGTCCCCAGACGTGGCGTCTGGAATGGGATGATGTTCTTCTCTTCCCCCCTTCGCCTCCAGACTCCCTTAATCCCCTCCCCGCACCCTTTCTTTTCCCTTTCTCTCAAACCCTTTTCTTCCTCTCCCCTCCCAACCCTTTCTTCTCCCTCTGCAGGGTCGACATCCTGAAAGGCTGTGAGCACATGTGACCCTCGCTGTGTGGGCCTAACCTCGTTCACTTCAGCTCGGGATCGATACTCCCCGTCTGACTTCTTCGTCCCTTTCTTCCTCTATTCCTCCGTCTACGCCATTTTCCACCCAGCCCTCCTTAACCTTCCGAAGCAATCCGCAGGTTCGGATCGTCGCAGGAGGTACCTTTACATTCCACAGCGTCAGTTGCAGCGTTCTTTCTTACCTCTGCTGTTAATTGCGTTTTCCCGATAAAACAATCTGACGGAAGGATGGGGTCGATTGTTATTCGCATCCCGGCGGAGGAATTTCGGAAAAAATTCTCGCGAAATTTCTCGCTCGTTTTTTCGAGGATTCTTTCCTCCGGAGCTGTTTTCCGTCTCTAGGAGCGAATTGCTGCGGAGATGAAAAGGTTTTATTGTTTGAGATTCGGAAGTAGCCGCGGTTGCCAATTAAGGGGTTCCGGGGAATATTGCGCAAAATATTATTTTTTCTTCGCTGCTTTGCAGGTTTTTGAGTTTTTCTTGGTTTCCTTCGGCCGTATTGAAGTGTGTTACTCTCGGGTTTTTGCCTTAATCTGGGGAAATTTACGTGTTGTACGGAACCTGAGTGCGAGAAACATTTTGTCAGAAAAGAAAATAAAAATCTCCTAGGTATTTTGTGCCTGGGTATTTTCCTTGAACTTGGCTTACTGACCAAACGGTTGCAAAATTTGGAGTCCAATGGTTGCTGTCCCCTACTTCGGAGGATTGATGAGCCATTAGATGGTTGTATCCAGGAATCGATGCACTAGGCCAGTGGATCCCAAACTACAACACAAAGGCTATATTTGGCTTGCCTTGCCATTTCCCAGTTAATATGCCATCTAGTTCGTCGATGTAAGACTTTTGATCGCCCCTTTTCTCATATATATGTGGCTCGGGGCACTAAGCCAGATCGGAGACACCGCTATGAAAAAATCGTAAGATAGTAAGAAAATTATATGCACTCTTATCTTATAATGTTCTGTTAAATATCATAGAATGCTTGATCGCTAAATTTTGCTAAGAATAAAAAATATAGAATTATCAGTAATTTTAATAATTTCTGTGGTTTGCTATTATCGGCAGAAAGATTTTATATTGAAAATACTCGTATAATTGTACAACTAATTATAGTTTGTAGTTATACTTCATTAGGGCCTTACCTTGAACTCATCAAGAAAGTCTTTAATGGGGGTGATTGCGAGTTTCTTATAAACTCATCTCCAGTTAACTTTTTAAATTCCATTTATTCTTGAAAAATGTTGTAAAGTGTAGTGATATTGGAATAACTTCTCAATCTGATTTTAATTCAAGCTCCTCGGCAAATCCTTGGCAAATTGCTATTTGCCAAGGATTTGCTACTGCAGTCACCAAGGGGTAAGAGGCGATAGCCCCCTTCGTATCCCCCAGAATCAGTCCAATACTAAAAACGAGGACGCGGCTATATGCAAGCGCCTAATTGTGTACCCTGGTTATAACACGCTGATAGCGAGTAGTGTTAGTTTTCGACCCCAGGAAAATACTCTTTCTCCACGAATATCCACTTTCGCGTGAAATCCACTTTACTAGAAGTAACCTGGTTAGCGGATCGTAGAAATAGTGGGCGGACGCTATACGTGCCCAGGGCCACACTTCGCTTGGGGAGGTCGGAACTAAATGAAGAGTTTGAACTCCGGGAATCTCGTAAAGAAAGTTACGGGCGAATTTGAGATAGAACAAAGAACGCTTTTCGAGAGCTCAATTTGCTTTTGTTTTCCAGGGCGGTAAATAGGGTCACTACGGCCCTGCGTGTTTAACTTTCTGCGATTCCCTTTTTTCCCCCAGAATTTCACCCTTGGCCGCATTTCACGGCAATTTTCACGCTATCGATTCGTGCGTTTCGGCATTTTATGTTTTCCACTCACGTTCATCATAATCCGGTCCCTTTTATCTCTCTGCCTCGTTATTATGGCAATGTCGGAATTACCCGTAATTTTTCATTCCGCCCCTGTTGAGATAATCCGAAAGAGATTGCGCCCCGCAGGGGCAATACGCAATCAAATCGATACTCGCATTCTTTCCTCGAATTCGCCTTTCCAGTTTAATTACGAGATTGTAATTAGTTTCGATAACCGTTTTCCTTTCCTCCGTCGGCATAAACTCTTCTGGTCTCTTTAGACGGCTCCCCTTTCTGTAAGGATTAGTTCTTTTATCTTCTTTCAAACTCCGCCAACTTTCTTCATTGTCTTAATCTCGTCTCATAACCCTGGCCGGGGGGAATTCTTTTTCGTCGAAGAGGAATAAAAATTTTATTTTGAAGGGCTAGCGGAGTCATCTTTGTCTCTCGTGGAGGCATCAGCCTTCTCGTCACCCTTTTCCGTCCCTCGTCTACCTTTCCTTCTAATTAGTTGGGAGAGGAAATTTTTCGTACCCTTTCTCCCTGCCCTGGCGGCACCCGATCCCTCTCTAATTCTCTCCTTCGCCACCTTTTTCTCCCTACTCCTAACCTTTTCTACATCCCTAGCACTCGAAACCCTTCCCCAACCGTTTACGCCCCTCTCCTTGGGTGTGTCTTTTTTCCAGGGTTTTATTTATTTATCGACCAACCCCTTTCGCTTCCTCCCTATTCCCGAATTGCCCACGATGGAGGTGACAATGTGCCGTCTACCACCAACGTGTATCCTTGTTCATTACTTTTTCATATCTTTCGCGAAAACTTTCTCAGCATGTATTACAGGGGTCCTTTTTTGTCCTTCTGGTTAGGTGCACCACTTGGTATAAAAAGAGTCGGAGGGAACGATGCTCAGTAGGAAAGATGAGGAGTGAAGTAGTTTGCCTTACTTTCCATGACGAATCAGAATACTTTACGTAGAATGTGTCCACCTAAGTAAAGAACAATCACCTAATGAGTAACACTTTCCGTAGCAGAGAGTGTTTAAATAAAAGCCATGTTCATTATAACTCATCCCTCAGTAACTTCTCTGTCATCACATAGATTTTCAAGGATGAGACAAAGGTAAATGAAAGGTGTGATTTCCACTAAACTTTGCCATGCTTTTGATAACAATATTGCCTTCGCCAAAATTTGACAGCAAGCCCCCTGCTTCATGAACTGGTCTTGTAACGACATCCTGTATGAATAAGGGATGGTTACAGACTCGAAAAACACGAATAGAAATGTATGACTTTGTTTCGTTTTGAGACTTTTTTTCACTTCACGTTAGCGGAGCTACGTTTTGCCGTTTCATTGAGGCAGTGCTGGAAGTAGCGTGCGCGTAGTATTCGCTGCAGTATTTTCGATCCGAGTTCAAAGAGAGTCTAGCAGAGAGGGAGCTCCAGGTGAGAGCGCACGAGTTACTTCACCTGAGCAATTTCTGTCTTCCAATGGTTATGTTTGCGTTTGGTATTAGCTTTTAACTTTTGCATAGAGATGATTGTTTTTACTTGTAGTCCCTGGGCTTAATCACGGTTCTGTTGTATGGAAAGCTGGTTATCGTCAAGAGTGTAGTATTTTAATAATGTTAGTTATTGAGAAAGGAAGATTGAAGGTACGGCAGCCGTAGATCAAAAATTATGAGCATCAACCTAATTTAACGATATAAGAATAAGATAAAAATAAGAATGTTGATTTTGTATTCGTCACTGTCGATGAAAGTTGGACTCCTTGTCGCTAAAGGAAAACCTGGGAATTGTTTAAAATTTCTCTTGTAGTTTAAGCGGTCCCGAGTTAAGCTCTCGGTATATGCAGGAATGCACGAATGGATCTGTTATTGAGGAAACGAACATTTTTTGATTGACTACCTGTTCTGTAGTGACCATGGAATGAATTGGAATAATTTTGATCTACAATAAGCGTGAGTGAGTGGAGTAAAAGACATAAAACGAAAATAAAGTGAGGTGTACTCTTTCCTTATATTCACGAATTGCCTGTTACTCTTATTTATTCATATCTTGGAGAAGTGAAATTGGGTTGAAATATTTGTAACAGGAGCTAAAAGTAATGCGTGCTTGAATCCATCTATAACTTTTCTCTACCCTACCTCAGTTAGTGCTACACTGTCACAGGAATTCCATATTTCGCCGAGATTTATCGAAGAGGAAAATAATCAGGTATCCAATTCGGAATAAAGGGGTTAATTGGTGGATTGTCAGCGCCTCTTCCAACCTTTCGTCTCGGATTTTCTTCCAACTTCGGGATATTAAAGCGGCGACGCGTCCCCGATCGCCGTAAACGTTCCATTCGTCCGGGTTGGATGTGCCCCTCTTTTTCGCCTCTCTCTCATCTCATATTGTACGAAATACGAGTCGCGAGTACGAGGCGGACGAAAAAATATCTCCGCTCCTTCGCCCTTTTTAACATTTTACGAGCTTTACGTCCACCTGCCAGCTTCCACTGCTCTCCCGACCGTACTCCCGTCTCTCGTTCCCCTTTCCATCCAAGTCTGGCTCTTTCTTCTCCCCGACCCTGCCACTGTAGACCGACTTCTCTGCTCGAATACTACTGTCTCCCGCTCTGACGTACCACGCCCACCCCCCTTTCTCCCGCTTCGATTTTTCAATAACTTCGGTGACGTGGTCGTTGCTATGGGAACGAATCGACCGCCCAGACCCGGCGCTTTGCCCCTTTCTCCATCTCTCCTTTCTCTTCCTAAACCCTCTCTCTCTCTATATATATATCCCTCTTTTGGTCCAAAGATCCTCCGCCGCCCCTTGTTTTCCCACCCGGGTATACGCCCCTCTCTCGCTTTCCATCCGGCTCTTTTCCACGCTTTCTTTTTCGTTTCCCCCCTTTATTCTCCTCCTCCTCTCATTCATTAGTCTTCTCCCCTCGGATTTTTATTTACTACGCCACGAGTCCGCCGAAGCGATTGTCAATTCTTACGCCTTTTTCTCACGATCTTTCGGCCGAGGTGTTATCTCGCCTCTGCGATTGTAATTACGCATTTCATTTTTTTATGCAAGCGCGAGCTCTAGCAGCGGTAACTCGAGTTTGTTTGATTTTTTTTCCACCGCCGCGAAGGACTTTTCTTCCAATTTCGTCATTGTAACTTCTTTCCTTTTTTCATCTCGAGCGGGAATGTTTGATTAATATTTCGAGTACGTTCTGCCTCTAAGCGTGTTTTCCATTCATCTGGAGCCTGCTCAAGTGGATGGTCGTTTTTGATTTTTTCTTTCGGATCGTTATTTTTCTTTTTTCGAGCTATTGATCGCGGGCTAACTTTCGGATAGCCTATATATTAATTTAAATATTAAAGCTGGTTTGTCGTTACACTTGGTGTTATATATTAAATAATAGCTATGATAAGTTTGTGGAGGTTGTGTATTCACCGCGATTTTAATTTATGTAGTAGCGGTATTCTCCAGTTATTATTTATACACCCTTCGTGTTATTCCTAGTTGTCTGTTAAATAGCGTTTACTGGAGAGTGTGGTACCGTTTTCATAAATATTTAATGGACCTGGTGATTCAAGCAGGTAGCGTATGGCTTAGTTTCCCAATTTATCCTTTATGCTCGTGTCCGAGTTTAACCAATCCAAGTAGTAAGGGGATAATTAATAAGCACTAATTCTTTTCTCCATTTAGGAGTATTTGTGGTGTCCAAGCTATTATTTCTCGCCAGTTAGCATGTTTTAGCGCGTGGAACTCTACATGAGCAAAAAATATCCGTGTACGACAGAGTATGAAAGAAAATATCGGCGGCGTGAGTCATGTGGAAGGGTATGCTAACCATGCCCTCTCTCTCTCCATTGAAAAATGCTGGTTACGAGCATAGCATGTTCCGTCGCCATATTCACTCCGCCTGTGATATCTCTCTCTCCATCCACTTTTTTCCCTTTCTCTCTATTACTACTACTCTACTCACTACGAGTACTCCCCTTTGCCGCCCTTACTACAGTGTCGTTGCCCTCTAGCTCTCTCCTCCAACCCTTCCCTCCCTTTGTTAATCCTCTCCTCGTATTTCCTCCATTTTTGTATTCTCTCGACATGATATCTCTTTTGCACTTCTAATTATGCTTCTCGTTGAGGAACGTGTACTTGTCGTTTCGCAACATATACATTTCTTATATTTTTCGAAATAATTTATTGCGTAAAGGTATTCAGTCGCGAAAATATTAATAAATTTTCTTCTTTGTCATTATATCAGTACTCGTTTAACTTCCATCCACGACACTTATTGGCTCACTCACTCACGTAAACATTGGCTCAGATTTAGCGAACAATTAAATTTTGGACGTTTGAAACTTCGAAAAGTTTGTTAGAATCATGGAAATCGTGGATTTGTTTATTTTTGTGAGAGAGAATTAATGTTCAAATACATTGTTGAGACATTTTAATCGAATCAAATGCTGGTTAGTTTGTTAAATTATTATCCATTTCAGATTTTGCGACCTTTACTTGTTAATTATCTATCTTTTGCGTATTTTGTATATAGTATATGTTCTTAAACTTATTAGGACATTCATTGTGATTGTCCGTACATTATTAATTATTGTTACGATTGACAGTAAGAGGCCTTTAGACTTTTAAGCTTTTGATAAAACATCTCCAAATTGAATCACCACAACATAATTCGTTCTATTTAAGGAAAGAATCGCCCTAGTTTTCCATAGTTTCCATCGCCATTTATGCACCAATTTCTATCCTTTTATTTCCTTCGTATTTTAGCGCAAAATCTTTGATCCTTGCTGCATCCCCTCTTTGCATCCTCTACCCCTTATTCACTCCTCGGCTTCCTCTCCTCCTATCCCGTACATTTTCCCGCCAACTGCAGTCTAACCCTTTTTTTTTAATCCCTTCGGAGGGGAGGTTTCACTGCAGCAGAAAACGCGGGAGGGATTCGCGTGGGAGGCTCCGAGGGTGTTCAACCTTCTCTTGAATTGATGGGGCGTGTTGCAGTGTGACGTCACCTTGCCCTAGGAAACCAGCTTCGATCGACCCTGTGTGTATGCCTATGCTTTCTAGTGGGGGATGGGCTTCACTTGCCGCCGTAAAATCAGGTTGTGACGGATGAATTGCGATTCGTGAGTTGGGCTCCATTCAGTATTCCCCGACCTGACGCGTTCTTACAATTCGTCTTCTTTATAATTATTATTACATACATATGTTACAGATGGGCTACTAGTCCGGTGGTAACAAATCCCCATTCCTCTCAATACAAAAATACACCACAGGCAAAATACCATATGTTTAACATCTGTTATTTCCCATCCAGTAGATGATTGTCGAAACATTAAAAGAATCTCCATTTTAACAAAACGTTTTTTTTTAACGTTAATCATTACCACAAAGTCACTCCTGATTCTGTGTCGGTCATTAAAAGAATGTTTAGTCTAAATAAAAACAATTATATTTGTGCTAATATTTTACACCTGTTTCTGAATTCCTTGACAGTTTTTTGTAAGGGTTTAAGTGCTTCTTCAGGCAACATATGCCATTCCTTTATTCCTCGATTGATGAAAGAGTATTTAGCAATGTCTGTCTTTTGCCTTCTCAATTTTAATTTAACGTTTATTAATGATCTTATGGGTAATATTTAGCTAAAATATAGCTGCCTTTGTTGTTCTGCGAACTGGTTGCGTTGGGCGGCGGCGTTAAGCCCGAGTAAACATTTGTTTCACCAAACTTACATTTTCTATGCGATGCAACTATTGAGGTGAAAGGAAAGCTTGTATTATTCTGGAAAAAGATTACTATTGAAAGAAAAACATTTCGCGAAACAACGACAAGAAGAGGGGCGATAAGTAAGACAGAAAAATAACACGCAGATGTTATACAGAAAGTAAATATCATACTAATGTGTTCTATGTATCACACTCAACATCGAATTTGAAAAGAAAATTTATGCTGGTGTCTACTTAATTTTTTTAACAGTCCGTGTCGAAAATATCTTCGGTGGCGTTGGCGTTTGTGCATTAGCCTATAAACATTGAGGTCTCGGGTTCGAGCCGTGGTTATCTCATGCTTATTGTTGTACGTTGATAAGGAACAAATTTTAAGAGTGGTCACATTAGGCTAAATCTTTTTCTTATAACGACGTCATGATTATTGATATTATTATCGTTGCCAAGTGATACTGCGAAGGCTGATAGAAATAATTCATCATGATGTCATCAAGATTCCAGAAAGTGACGGCCTCCTCCGTGAATGTTAATACCGTTCTATGTCCCAAGAAATCAGTATTATCTTTAAATGCCCTATTCTCAATATATTGAAGTTAAAGTACCTTATGTTTTTGCCCTTAGCCTTGAGTTACTTTCAAGGTAAAGGGGTGAGTTACCTTATATTTTGATCCATCAGTGGATGGAAGATTTTTTGCTCCTTTCCGGAGAGAAAGCAGTTACGAATTTTGCACGCGAGCACTTGTCGGAGCCTCAAGTAACCGAGTTTATGCTCTGGAAGTGCTTCTCCTTCCAACAACTCCTCTGCGTAAATTCATTTCTCGTCAAACGTAAGCGAATTTCGCTCCAGACGATGTGATCACTCGAAAAATCTATTTATCCCCTCCCACTGATCTTGCTCTCACCCCTGCCATCTTTCTTCGTTTCGCTCACGTCTCCATTATTTTTCCCTTTTTCCTCTTTTTAACAATCTTACTTTTCTTCCGCTTTCCTCCCCTTCAACCCACTTGTCTTTCTCTTTCACATTGCTTCAATTGCCCCACCTCTTCTTTGCGTTTCTTTTGTCTCTTTTCATTCCATCTTCTTTTTCCCCTCCTGTACACTTCGATCCCATCTTGCGATTCCCTGACCGTTTGCAATTTCTCAAGGGTACTTGAACCTCTTGCTTACCCTCCGTGCCTTCCTCCAGGCCGTGTATTCCAACTTCAGCATTCGAATTCATTCCCGTCTCAACGTACTTCGTTCTTAGAAGTCTTTCTCACTGCGGAATTACGAATCGAGTATAAAGCAAACACGGACTGTTTGCGACGAACTAGAGATTTAATGTTGCTGAAAAGGACCGTGGAAGATTAATATTAATGTGAGAGATTGTAAAATTCGTAAAAATAGGAACTACATAGCGAAGAGTTGATTGTTGAGTCGATATTTACGGAAATACACTCAAGTAGCTGAAAACTACGTTTAAGCAAAAGTCTTGGAAAGGAAATAACGTTAATCATGAGTGAAAGAAGCGGACGCTTTTTGTGCAGTATAATTCGTTTGCAAATAATTTCTAAATGATTAGAAAGGTGCTCTTAATAGAAATTGGTTTATCAGGATATGAATTGTATAAATAAAGAACTATCTAAAGAGAAAAGTTTCAGTTACTGAGAAATCATAAGAGGAAAAGTATTATTATTAAACATATTTGCGTTGTAGAGCATAAATATAACATCAGCCATATATGTGTGACACTATCAAAAGGGAAGTATGCATGGTATATCTTACAAGAGAATAGGGATAAATGGTAACTTACCTAGCTATTGTTTCTATGTAAATTTTTATCAAGGGTTTAACTTTTTTAGTTCACACCTGAAATTCCTGCCGTTCGCATCTGTATACCATTGTAAAGTTTTCTCACTCATATTTACATCCATCTTTCATTTTAAACTTCCGTGTTAGTGAAGGCTGCGAGGCCAATGTAAGCTACGTATTGCCGGAACGACGAAATAAGGGTATCAAACCTCTCGACGAAATTTTCTGGGAACGTAAATGCGCGAATGGATAAGGCCTTACTAAAAATGAAGGAAGTGAAGAGTTTATTTAGCGAGGGAATGAAGGACGGGAAGTACGTGAGGAAGGAACAGAAGGGGTTGGCAAAGGAAATTAAAATTGAGGAAACTGTCTTACGCCCGTAAGGTCTTGTTTATTTTTTCTCATTCCATTCCCCCTTTCTCGCGTTCCTCCCGACGTTCGCCATTATCGTTTCGAAGCGTGGGAATGAAAAGATAAATGATGCGTCTGGCTCCTGTTGGAAATGTATTCTGGCGAAAGAGGTCTGCTAGAATTCAGATAGCTGCCGTTCACATCTCTTGCTGGCTGGAAGGCCCTGAACCAAGAGATTTCCCATAAAAAATCGAGAGTAACTTTTTATACCACGCGAAAGGTTCTCCGCGGGAGATAAAATTCAATCAGCTTCGTGTCGAATTTATATCTGGCAGCGTAAATATTCCTGAGAAATTTCGGAGATGAAGAAATGCACTATTTCGTCTTAATTTATCTTCAAAGTCAAAAGGAAGTTATTAAATGCACTTTCAACCGGGATCGGCTTCAATTAGGCGAGTATTCTGAGGCAAAGGTTAATTCTTTTTTCTTATTGTATTGCTAATTTGATTTCATTTTGTTCGTCGTGTGTGTCATTGCCTAATTTGTGTCCATGTAAATAAAATTAAAAACTTTGTAAAGCACCTTCGCCAACCCAAGAGGAGGAATGGATAGCATGCTAACCTTCTAAATCCGAACTCCCTGGTTCTATGCACCGCTATCCGGGGTATTCCTTGCTATGGGATGAATTTTTTGTTTGTTGTTTGGTTGTGTTCGTCCCAAGTTCGTCTAGAGTAAACTTATATGATTGGGCAAACCCGTCTGAAAGAGTTAATAATTAAGAAGTTTCGTTTGCCATGTGGATTATTTGTCGTTTACTCAAATTTTTCGTTTTTCCTGAAGTTTATAATGCAGGATTCTTAAGTTTTAAAATGTATGGCTTACCTGTAAAGTATGTACTCTATTGTTCGATCGCTGCACTTCCATGGATGGCTGTGAGACGAGGATATACCTGAAGGCGACATTCAGCTAAATACTGAAAAATATTACTCTTTTGTTTCTTTCCTGTGAGGTGTTAACAAGAACTGCTTGATAAATGTCTAAGATCATCACTCATAACTCTCAGTTAGAGTAATTTTAGTTCAATGTCTTTTGACCGGGAAAATTTAATTTTTGGCGACGGTAGAAAGAGAAGGAACAAAAAGGGGCGTGTGGTCCGACTGCCTTCAAGGCTTCGTTTGGCTCTGTCTCTTGTAAGGAACAGCACTGTAAAAATAATATTATTGTTTTAATTTTTCCTCTTTTAGACCCTCAGGTTTACGTATATAGTAACATAAAATCCCCTACCCATGCATTCAAATGAGACAAAATTCCCCCTTATTTGCATCAAAAGGAAATCTTTGAGACAAGCTCATTTTTTTTATACCGTTTTCTTAACCTGTGGTATCAATATTCACCCCCAGGCACGACGATCCCCACCTCTATTTGGAATAGCTTTTAAAAGTTCGAGGGAATCAGGTGGTGAAAAATGTCCGGCATCTCCTTTTAAGTCCCAAAAATATAGACGCGGCATATCCAATTGATACGTGCTCCGCGGACGAAATGCGACGGTCCCGATTACGGGCGGGATAAATCACCCTCCGCCGCGCGAGGATTTAAAGGTTTTAAGCCGGGAAGAAATGGTCGTAATTTGTCATTCATTTTTATTTTGGTAGGGGGAGCTGTGGGAGTGGGTTTCGTCGTAATATGCATGTGTGCGAGTGTGTATGATGGAGTTGGGAGCGAAGGGGCGGGAGTCATGTATAAGGATGACTTTGGAGATTGATGAGTGGGGAGGAGAGATGGAAGAGACATGTCTGGGGGGAATTTCTTGAGAGTCATCGTTATTTGCACTCGTGGGAGGAAGGATTTCCAGGAAGGGAATCGGCCGAGGCGAAATTGCAATTTCTTGTAACGATGGAGTTGACGTAATGATAGTAATCCTTTTTTTCTCTCTCTCCTTCGAAAACTCTTTTTCGTCCCTCGTCTACTCGTGTCCTCCTATCCTTCGCCACGGGGATGATGTAATCTTTTGTCGAACGAGGGAGAGTTTTCACGCTTCGTTAGCCTCCTTTTTTCCCATTCGAGAGTCTTTTATTTTTCGATTGTTGCTCTTTATGGCGCTTGGAAAAATGGTCGCACGAAATGGCCGTGTCCGGATGGTTTTTTCGGCCCTTCGCATTAATGGCTTCGCAACCGCTCGAAATGTTTTCAGGAAATGATTGGGAGGAAAAGGAAGCGGGAGGGTTTCAAACTACTGGAGAAGTTTAGAAGAATAGAGTTTTTGGGAATGCGATGTTGATGATACGGGTTAATTTTGTTCTTGTCATTTTTGGAGGCCATTTATAGCGGTATCATCCCAGAGCCACAATCACTGCTTCTTCGCAAACGATTCGTCGTTAATTGACGATGAATCTTTTGATCCAAATATTCGAATTTTCAGTCCCTTACCTACTTTAAAGAATTTAGCTTATTGAAAGGTAATAAGCTAATTATCTGATATACAGTATGATTTACTTATAGACTTCTATAGAAATAGCTACTACTGAATTGTAAGATTTGTCAAATATAGAGACTACTGTGAAGTTAATCCTGTAACGCTCACATATACATGTCGCTATCGTTTTCTTGTAGTATTTTTAAATCGTAGATTCATGTGAGTATTTTCTCGTTTTTGAAGTTTTTTTCGCAACTTGTGTGTGTATGAGAAATTTTAGCGAAAATATACGGAATAGCTTTCATAGCTTATAATTTACGTATCTTCTGTTGTTACCTCACTAACTCGTTCTCTTGAAATATATAACCAGGTTTTTAAAATAATCGTACCTTTTCTCCATTTCCATTGTTGTTGGAGTTTCATGGGGGATCGCTTCTAACAATTTTATGACGGAATTTTCTTCTTAAATCATCAACCTCATGTTGACAATCCATTTAAAAATCTCTTCTACAAATGTTATCCAAGAAAGTATTTTTAATTGATGGAGACGAGTTAATGGTAGTTGGATACGTGAAATAAATTCAGGAAGTGAGTAAATTAAAAAATGACCCAAAACGTGACTATTGAAATCCAAGCGTTGCTGTTCTTTGACATTTTTGTCAAATGCCGCATTCCTTCACTGTTTTTTATTCCTGCGCTCGCAATGAGGTCTTGCAAGAGTGAGGGAACGGAAACGGATATTAGACCGCGATTACTCTGTGCCGTAATTCATGGCACCATCCTTATCTCGCCATTATCGAGGAGGAATTGGAGCTTCGCTCAGCGTTATGGAAGGGATTGCGGGAGAGGCTTTTTTCCCAGTTTCTTTTGTCGGGGCGATTGTGTGGGGGAGAAGAAATTGGGGCGGGGTGCAGTTGGCAGTAACCCTCGTACCACACTTACGCACTGCCATTGTTTCCCAACCCTTGTAATGGGGCATCTCCTCTCCCGTCTTCTCTTCCAATCAACGGAAGCAGGATTGCCAACATATAGAATCTTATGTGGCGGAATTTTTGGCACCACGCAAATGTAGTACCAGACATTAAACAAAATTCTTCCTTTTTCCCTCCATGTTTGTTGGTTATCGTTGGTGGGTGTCCTTATTATTTATTTTAATTTAACGAAATGAGGTTTCTTGGAATCCGTTTTTAAAATTTTCAATTCGTAATCAATGCTTACACTTTTTAATTGTTGGTAATGGGTTGGTGGGAAGGTATTCGGCGGTGGATTAGTTAACCTTTTAATCTTAGGATACTTGGGTTCGAATTCCGGTTTGGGCATGTATGCTCTAGCGAATATGGGATAGAAACGATGAATTCAGCTGGCGCATTATTTAAATATACGTTAATATGCAATATATGAAGAAAGGAAAATTAACTTAATGCGAATTAAGTCTAGTAGATAAATGAATGTTTTAAGGTAATGGCTGTGTGCTCAGTTAAACTTACACTTACATTATATTTGTAATAAATTTGCTTAGATTGCCTGCGAAAGAATATAATTTCCTCGTTTCACTTTCAATGAATTTTTCCAACGAAGGAAGCCGTTTCTAAAATTTGGTAAATTTCACAGAATACATTCATTCTTTAAGGTATTTCGTTTTGATTCAAGGTGGGAAACGTTAATTATTTTTACGGTAATATTTCCTCAAAATCACTGGGAAATGGAAAAATTTTCAATGTGTACTAATTACGGCGGTGATCATTTTATGTTAAGTAAGGGTCTTTTTTTAATCTGGTGACTTTGTCTTCTTTCGAGACCGCCTGAGTAAGAACGCCGTAAGAATCTCTTTTGGCAACCCTTGAATGCTAGCCTTCATTCCGACTACAAGATTCTTCCCTCTGCGTGGATACGTCCCCTTAATCTCTTAATCTCCTCCCCTTTTCCGCGATTTCTTTTCCTCTCTTTCATCCCCAACTCTTCCGAGGGACAATTCTCCTTCCTTCCAACACGCCATTCCTCCTTCCTCCCTTTTAATCACTCCATCTTCCCGTATCCTTTAAAAACCCTCTTCTGAGAACTTCTCGATCCGCGCCTTCTTCGGAGAGTTTCCTTATCTATGCCTCGCCCTTCACTTCCTCTAACACTTTTCCACTCCGAAACAACTTTCTTACCCTTTTTCTCTTCTCCATATCGATCTTTTGCCTTTCTCTCGCACTTCAGATCGCTAAGTTTTTTTTTATTCGGATTTTCTTCGTCTCCGCTTTCTGGCCCATTTCCTCCACTGGGTAGTTTTCCTTCAAATCTTAAGGGTTAAGCTTCTTAAGGGAAACTGAAAATCGCGGAAGATTCATTTTTGTTTCGCAAATAATTGATACTAGGGGTTTACTGCGTACATAAAGTAAAATGAAATGTCATGATTTCATGAAGTATATCAGAACATTTTAGAGAGGTTAGGCTGGAATCTTCTTTATTTTTGATTCATCATTTTCTATATTTTGGGAAAATTCTATTTCTCATTATTTCCTACTGCTCTTTTACGTAATTATTATTATGTTTTATGTGGTAATAGTTTCATTGTTAGCCTGGCTAAGTTTATTCCTTTAATACTTGTAAAGTTACTTCAAAGTTGTTGTAGGTTTCAATAGAGACGAATGAGATGCATATTTAATAAATTTTAATGAAAGGTGAGGAAAGGATATTTAAGATAGGTTATGGTACCTAGAATTAAAAGGATTAACGAACATGAAAAGTCTTCCGGTAATCTGACCACGGATCTCCCCATAAAAATAAGAATGTTCTGCGAGATAATAGATAGATATAAGCCAACTCGGTAAGTGGTCTGTGATTCGATTCCCTTTCTCGGCAGAAATTTCACCCATTTTTGTTCTGGGAATACTAAATTCCCTTCAAATTGCTCCTCCTTGAATATCGTTTATGTCAGTTGAGTTTCCTACTCGAAATGTTATATTTTTCCTATAATGCTTTATGATTTTTCATGGTATATTTTCTAATTCTTATTTTAAATTTGTGGCATCGTAGCATTCGTTTTCATGATTCTCCTTTTTCTGAAATTCATCACGACATTCATCGGAATCTTCATTTTTTCGGAATTTTAAGCGAAATAAAATCGCTGCTACCACCACTTTTTCGTCAGCCGGGATATTCATCTCCTCTTTTCGCATTGTCCCATTTTTTACGTTCAGTTTCATTCACCTGAGACTTCTCTCCGAATCTCATCCCATTTCACTTCATTCACCTCCGCAGTTTTCCACTCCTTCCTTCTCCTCAGCGTTTTTTTTTCTTTCTTTTTTAACGGAAGCCCTTCTCAAGGGTTTCCCTGATAGTGTTGGTACTTTAGAGAGACGATAATTTTCAGCCCTCCTTTTTTCGTTTCCATTGACGTGTTTTTTCGCCGTAGTAATTTGCTGAAAATCTGCCGGGTGGAAAAACTGTTCCCGTTTAGTTTCTCCGATTGCTAATCAAGATTTTTCCGTACATTTCGCCCACCTTTTGACGAAAACCACGTGGGAATTTGGCTACATTTTCTGGAATTGGGCAACATTTCCGTTCTTCGTCATTATGCATTCGCGGTTAGTTAACCTCCTCGGCCTTGAATTTTTATCGTTTCTTATCAGATTTTCGCCCACATCTCGATGAAACTTAATTCCGTAATTATATTAGCCGGTATGAATGCCATGAAAGAGGTGATGTGTTAAAAATTTTCTGGAAAGATTTTTAGATCTTATCGCGTTTAATTTTCGGTATTTCACAATTTTTATTATAATATTATTCTATTATTATTTCTACTAGAAACAGCCATCATAAGAATCATCGATTTTTATAGCTATAATTCTTAAAATTTTATATAGCTCATTTTTATAATTATAAACTTTCCTAATTTCATTTTTTCGTATTTGATTATTATCAAGTTTGTGGAATGAGTATAAGACTTGCTTCCATATTCATGAGGAAACTGTCTATGGATGTATTTTGAATTATATATTTCCCTATAAAAGGTCAGCTGACATTTTTTTATTACACTTTCTATGCCTCATATTTATAACATCTTCCGTTACATTCATGCCTAATTAGTAAAATTTCCTTGATGCTCTATTATGTTACTAATTATTATATCGCATATGTGCGTAACCGTTCAGCTAGTGTCTTATGTTAAGATTGCCATTGTATGACAGCTATTGGTAGACAAACAATACAAAATGAAATGAAAAATTAAGAAAATCAGCTATTAGTAGACGAAGGATGGTTACAATAACCATGGTGAAAATTTCGTACATTTTTTCATTAGCAAAGTAGTACGTTCTGGTGAAGATGCGCAAAAATATTGTATACATGTCCATAGATTTATGATAATTCCTTTTCAATAAGGAAGACTTAATATGTGAGAACGGATTCAGGAAATTGAATGCTCTGTGCAGACAAGATCAAGGATCCGTTAAAGAAAGTCTCAGTTAGAAATGATAACACACCTGTTTCCTTCTTAAATGCTTAAAATTCCTTCATTGAATGATTAGTAGTGATAACTAATTTGATGTGTTCCTTTTCGTGATGAAAATAGTTTATATATTAAAGGAAAGGGTGAAATGTCTTTTTACTATAGTTAAAGTACACGTAAGGCCTAAGTTACAGATTAACATAGGGCAAAATGTTTGGGCATAAGTTTCACATTGACACTAGGTCTTCAACCAACTCCTAAATATAAATGCTTGGATGCTAATTTTGGTAAAATCCCAAGGAAGAATGGACTTGAAAAAAGTCTGACGGGACCGGGAATCGAACCCGGGTCTCCCAATTGCCGGTCGGGTGCTCTGTCCGTTGAGCTATCCCGGCAGAACATTTCTCCAAGCCATTCGACCGGCAATTGGGAGACCCGGGTTCGATTCCCGGTCCCGTCAGACTTTTTTCAAGTCCATTCTTCCTTGGGATTTTTCCTGGGTGCGCACCATCTTGCGCCAAGTCATCTTTACCCATTTTAGTTTGCTAATTTTGGTGTTTCTATTTGGCAGTGTAATGAGTAATGAATGTTTTAATTAAGCTTGTAAACTTACGTAATAATACTCTAACTTGTCTTGTCAGCGAAATTTTACCATGAATACGGAAACGAAGTCATTAATCTCTTTCACTAACGGGATGTTTTTCTTCTTTTTTGCAGGTAAGAAAATGATTCGTCACCGACTTTGATTTCTCGCGTTGGAGTAGTCGTGGTTTTCGGGAGGTCTTCCGGAAGTTTGCCGTCGGCGGCATCTTGAGAGAGGAACAATTGAGCATCGTGAGTGGGCTCTTTCCCTTGCTCTAAAACATCCATCCAGACGACACAAAGAGGGTCCGCGTAGTGTGTACGTACTGTTCCAAGAGCCAAGTCCTCCAGCGAGTAGACAAGTGCTCTACAGCGGTTTCTTTCCTCCAGTAACGAGCGTTTCCTCTCCATGCTTTCTATCATGGCCTTACCTTCCGGAAGGGTAATGTTCCATGTTTTAATTAAGCCTGAAATTTTTTTCACGTCCCTCGCTTCCGAATTTATGCCCCATCAATTACGTTTTTTTAAGTCTCATTTCGGGTAGAGCTTAAGGGGAGTTTTCTTATTAACCGAAACCTAATAATTTCCGAGGTGTTTGGACGGATTTATGTCGCCATTATTTGTTTCGCAGCGCCGATGTCGTCGTCTTTTTCCCTCCGCCGTGATGTTTTTATTTTTGACGGTGGAAGATTACTCGCGGAAAATGTTAAGGGGAAAAGGATGGAATGATATGTGGGCGGCGGGTCGTTCTTTTTTTTACGACGATTGAGATTTATGGAATGAAGTATTTGCCTTTGAGTTATGGGTAAATACAAGTGTTCTCTAATGGATTTTGAGATGGAATTGGGGGCTTAATGCGGCTTTCCACTTTTTATCTCGCCTCCTTAACTGTAAGGAAGAAATCGTTTTTGAAGTGTAATCCATTAGGACGAGGATTTATTCAAGGCGAATGAAAGTAGGTTGGAGTTGTTTGGTGCAAATATTAGGATACTTGCACAGTTTAAAAAAATCCGTTGGTTAGCTTTATGAGCATATCTGCGAAAAATTCAATTATATTCTTTGTAATAATTTCTGCAACGGATGCATTCACTTCGAGTAATTGCATATTTTCGCAAGAAATGAATTTCGTAAGTATTCCACTCATTTAATGTGTAAATTTCATTTGTCGAATTTCCATATCCCGAAGTTAGCCACTCGGTTATGTATTTAAGAACTTTCGTCATCCGTTGGCGATTATCATTCTGCTGTGTAAGCAGCCGTTAAATAAATGCAGATAGCGATTACGTGGAAATAATTTTCAGTGTATTAAATTGTAAGATACATCCAGTTGCTGGAAATATTACCTCTAACTACTGCAATGAGGGACAATTGAAACCATGAGGATGAATTTAGTAACTGTTCGGCAACGTTTTATTTGTGATGATCAGTTGATATTAGTGATTTTGTGTAGTTGGTGTATAATTGGTTAGAGGCGATTTCACAGTTACAGGCGAATTACATAAGGAGATTGTGAAAGTGTTTAGGTCTTAAATGAGGGAATGGAAATAATATGTGTTCCTTGTGCTATACTGTTAAATTAGGTGAATTGTGTTATTGAGTTAAGGAATCGGTAGGTAAGAGATTCTTTCATTCATTCTAACTACTGTCTGTCATAGTCTGTAAGGCATATTTATCAATGTAGTTTGACTTAGCTCTAGAACAGGAGTGGCGAACCTACGCCACCAGAGAAGAATATTTTTTGCATGCGGAACAGCAGTATCCTTTTTATGTTTTCTTCACTTGAAACCAGAAGCCAAAGAGTAAATAAAATGTTGGATTTTTCATCAGGAATGATAATTAATGATTATTTTCGGCAGTTATTACATTTTAGTCCCATCCTTGACATGATAAAATAGATAAGAACAATATCTAACCCATCATATGGTTTGACACCTGATTGGCATGCATTGGCAGGTCCTTAATATTTACCCAAAATGACAAACTTTCCATCCCTGCTCCAGAAGTAATTGTCCTAGGCTTCAAAATGATTTTCACCTACTGATGCGTTTAAAATAGCAATTTCGCTAACCTTAGTATGCGGTCAGAATCATCGTCCGACTAAATTTTGTATTTATTTGTAAGGGAAGAATTTATTGTGATCTAATAAGTTCAGCTCAAACTGATTAGTTTCGTTTAATTGTGCAAAGTGATCCACTCGCTGATATTTTAGAAATAAATATTTCAACATTACACTATTGGAGAATCTCTCTCCTTTTCGCCAGCCCGAAGTGCAATATTGAAAAAGCTTTCAAAGAGTAACAAACGTGTAATATCCGCACGCTCGTAATTCCCCCCTCGGGCATTTCATCGAGCGCTAGTTTCGCTCTCGTATATCCTTGTAGGTACCGCCAAAACGCGATAGCGTAAATTGAGTGTGCGTAGTCCGTCCCTCAATACGAATCCCTTTTACTATGGCGCTTTCACTACGTGGGTGTCGGGGCATCCGCGTTCAATTTCGCTCCGAAGTTTCGGCGTTTTTCGGGCGCCGCCGCCGGTGTGGGGACGGCGCTAGCTTCCACGAGTCAGGGATCGACGCCCCTGGAGCAGAGGCAGCCCCCCGGCGGATCCCTCCCCGTCTGCCCCATTCTCCCACAAATCCTCCAAGGCCCACCCACTTCAACTTCCCTCTCCACGTTGTCTAGGGCAACGGCCTTGCCCGCCTCGCCCAGACAGCGAGCGATCGGCGGAGGGGTGGCGGGCCGCCGGCGGGGGAGGTATTACCGCATACTACTCGTCCGCCCCCGCCCACCTCCGCTACGCCTCCCGACGCTCTCTCTCCGCCCCCTTGCCTTATTTCCCTATCTCGGCTCCTAAAAATATTCCCAGGCGTTATCACTTTTTTCTTTCCCGTATTCCTCCCACGCTCGCATTTTTATTTCGCGTTCTTCTCTTTTTACCCTCGAAGTTTTCCCCCCCACCGGCTGGATAGCTCGGCTGCATACCTTGCCATTTTACTTATCGAGGCGTCTCGCTCGCTTATTATGTTTTATTGAGAGCTTGTTACGTTTTTTCGGTCTCCCGGCCGTTTTAAGTCGTTTTTTGCTCCAGCGGCGATTGGAATGGGAATGCCCAGCTATCTGTGGGTTTTGTGTCTAATGAAATGATTTTTCCGATTTTCCATATTTTAGTTTGTAATCCCTCGTGAAAGGTTAGTTATCCGTCTGATAGGTTGATTTGTTCGTGATTCGGTTGATACTCTATGTGCTGATTTTGCGCGCGTGGGTTGGGGTGTATTCCCGCCATCTGCAGAACGCGGGAAATTCTACGTTACCCTGTAAATGTGTGCGTGGGTTAGCATCTTTTATGTTAATCTACGCTTATGCATGTTGATTTTTATCATCACCCTTTTCTTAGTATGGAAAATAAATCGAGGTTTTTGTATCCCTTTTGTCTTCTCTTTATAGTCTTGTTTTATAAAGTTTTCGTAGTGTTCAGCGGGCTACTTTAGGCATGTTCTGCAATTGATATTGCGCTAACATAATCCAAGGAACCTTGTTCAGTTTATTACTTCTTTATAACCTTGACACAGTTCCGCAACACAGTAGCTAATCATAACCGGTGTAAATGATACTCTTGATATGAATGTATACCGAGCTTGATGTGTTTAATAATTCATTAGTATCGGTAGTTAATTCGCAATATGTTCACCGGATAGAGTTTTAATTAAAATATTAGTTATATTAGTAATGTAAACTCTTAAACCTGTGAAATTTGTATAAGAGATCTAATTAGGTCGTTTATTATGTCATATTTTTGTTCTTTTATTCACTAAATTTCAATTTATTCCCACAGAGAACAGAATACGGTACTTTTTGATATTTGCAAAGTTCACTTACTACTCATTTAGTTTTCCTCGCGATGATTGTAAAACGGCGAAAACTCGTTGTTAGGTTTTACAGCCGTTGATGCTTAGTTAAAAATAAAAGTAATTCGTTTCGGTAGGAGATATTTTGGAATATTATTGCATTATATCGGCGCCTTAGGATAATAGAGAAAACTGCTATCGTAACAGAATACCGAATAGTTAATGACGATATCGTGAATCCTTTCATTCTCTAGGAAGAATACATGTGAATACTTGACTTCGTCTTTCGTCTGAAGCGATGCAACCCCGTCCAATTAATGCATATTGAATGTGAGGTGGTAAAACACGCATGGATTTTTACAGCTCCAAGTTCTTTTTTTTTTCAGAATTATTTCTCTTAGCGGAGTAAAATGCACCCGCGATATTTTCCCGTCCGTGGTTCGGAGTGCGCTCTTAGATTTCACGGGCTATGATAAAACACGGAATCCATTAAAACGGCTCTAATGCGTAAGGTGGTAATTAAAGGCGTCGCGACGGAACGAAGCGGCGTCTCGCATCCCCGCCTTTCTGAACCTCTCCCTCGATGGCGCTGCGTTATTCTTCTGGTGCCGCAGCGGAAACTTCTCCCATTATTTCACGTAGCGGCACGCATTCCCTATTACTTTTTCCAGCGTAATAATGCTTCTCGCGTTGCACGCCCACTCCTATCGTTTTCCTTCCTCACCTCTTTCGCCCTCTTTCGGCGAGTAATTATCTCCTTTCCCTTTTATGACGCCTTCCTATATTCGTTGGGGTCTCTAGAAGGACCACTGCCAATTTCAATCCCGTCTTGATTGTTGTTTACTTTTCCTTTCATCTTTATTTCCGTCTCCTTTTCCTCTTCTTCTGACTATTGGAGTCAGTCTTTTTTCATTTTTATTTCCTTTGATTCAGTCTAAATTTCTATCTCTAAAAATCTGTCTTTCGTTTGCTTGTTATACTGTTTACTACTCCAAGTAATTTTGGCCTCTTGAATACATCTCTTGGTCGATATGCTTAGAAGAATTTTGATAAGTGATATTCATTCCCAGCTTTTCCATGTCGTATTTCCATTCTAGGCATTTAGTATTATATCGGCGTATCCGTCACATCATTGTACAGGAATGCTCCCTTCTGGATTTTCGTTTTTTTAGTACACACTTTTTGTTGTAAATTTCTTTAATTAACCGACTATATTTTATTACGTCTTCCGACTCTCTTCCTCGTAGCAGCGGCCTTATTCATTAAATTAGTAATTTATGCGAGCCCCACTAGGGTAGCACTTAAGGAAAAAAGGCAAAAGAGGGTTCTCCTCTTTCTTTCTCCCCAATTGCCGTCTTTCCTCGCTTCTTTCTCTATTAAACTCCTCTTCCTCGGTCGCCCAAATGGACAGACTCCTCTCAAGGTAATTTATTTACGGAAATTCGGAAGCGGTTAAGAACTATCTCGCTCGCTCCTTTTTTTCGCTTCCGAAAGGGAGAAAAAGATTTTTTCGTTCCCTTTCCTTTACTCTGGAGCCTCCATTGTTCTTAGGGTGTTTCTTATTTTCCACGTTCCGCCTTTCTAGGCCCTCCTTTCTCTTCTCCGTTTCTTTCATTCTCCATCTCCGGTCATATTGTGCAGTCCGCACCACTTTCGACCGGCTTTTGTTTCGCCTTCTCTTTTGTTCCTCCCTGCGAGCAGTCGATTTCCATCCCGCCGCCCTTCTCCACCACCAAAGGAACGGGATAATTTCACGGGCAGTGGATGGAAACAAGAAAGTGTGTGTGCTCGGGAAAGGAAAAGGAAGGTTGGGCCCCAAAGTTGTCGAAAGAAATTTTCAGATGTCGCTTATCATGCTTAGAGAAGTAGCGGTGGGAAAAATTGCCAGCTTCAAAGAAAATTCGTTTAAAGGGATATGTTATCATAAACTGCGGGGTAATTTCGGTTTAATTTTTCCCAGTTATCGCGATATCTCTGCCATGTGCAGGGACGCATTTGATTGTAAAGGTATTTTTTTCTTTTTCAATTGTTTGTGTTTGGGAAAATTATATTGGTTAGCATTTGTTGGGTAGAGTAATCTCAAGGGATGGAATTAAAATAGCAGATTTGTGTTGGGTATTATATTCTTTCAGTCCAGTCCACAGCTAGAATTTGAATATGTATTTAATGAAATCGATAACTACAAGTTTTATTATTGTACTAATTATTTCTAACGTTATGATCTTGCGTTTTCACCAGGGAAAATTTACTGAAACATTCTTGAATACTGATTAATACAATCATCATTTGCAGAAAGATGTTTATTGCATTTTGTTAAGAGAAAGTTATTTATGAAGTAAAGGGAAGGGCAAAATTAGAAGTAGCAAATTTCATGGCACATGAACGCACAACAAGATTTCTGTATTAATGTATTGAAATTTTGCATGTTAATAGTTAATTTGAAAGGAAAAAGTTGAAGTAAAGTTGCATCTTATTTCGTTAAGTAGTGTCTTTCCCAAGCCGATATGATTTAAATTCTTGTAGTTGCGCCAGTTTTACTAGAAAATATCCTTTACCGCCTTAACGGATAAGCTTGTGCTTAAAGTGGCCGAAAATAAGCCGTTGTAACATGGCTGATATCAGGGTACCGATTTTGCTGGTTGGGAAAGGAGAAAAGAAATGGTAAGGAAGGGATGAATCAGAAAAATGCGGAGGGTCTAACAGCGCCCATATACTTTTTTCAGGCTCTCTCTGGCACCCCTTCATTTGTTTTGCAAATGGCTCTTGCAGCGTAATCAAAGCACGCTTCGTCCGGTTTCCTTTTTTTCTCTTGTTCATGTTTCTTTCAAGTCGGCCATTGCACTCTCGTTGCCAATCGCAATCTAGCGACGCGCAGCCTAGACTGAACGGGAGATTTCCGATTGCACGTAGCAATATCGAAGTGGGAAACGTCGCAAACTTTCGTTCTCGGAAAGGAGGATTTTCCAGGAATAATCTCTACCCTTAGTAGGCCGAGGGCATTATTACTCAACGCCGTTGCGATAACTGATTGTCTACGTTTCCATCACAGTATTTCAATGTCGGAGTTTATTAACTTCGCCCACCAATCGTCTCACAAACGTCTTTATTTAACAGAACTCGGTGACGAGCGGTGATTACGAAATTCATATATTCCGGGGAAGCATTATACGTACACATTTTCATTTCAATCCTCCTCTTATTCATGAGGTTGATGAGCAGGCGAAGGGAAATGAATTTACGAAGGGTTTTTATTCTCAGATTAGCATGGAAGAGGTTAAGTGACATTCTCCCTTATGTTTGGTTTTCGTCTTTGCGCAAGAAAATTTCAATTCCGCTTAATCCTCGCGGGTTGATTAAAACTAGCATCCGTGAATAAGATGATGTATTCTATTTATTAGCTGCCCCGTTTCTACAGTCGTAATCCGCTTTCTGCTTTATTTAAAATTTCCCGTCGTTTTTACATATGTCGTCCACAACGTAGAGTATACTCGAAACTAGGTATTTATTCAAGGTCGTTTTCAAATTAATTACATCCTCGCAAAATTAATTAGAATTAATATCACTACTAAGTTAATCGTATGTCTCGGTCACTCATCGTGGAACGCCATGAATTTGAGCTCAAAGAACTTCGTAACTTTCAATGTATTATATGGCTTTCCAAGAGGTACGGTCAACTAAATTCGATTAAATTAATACTAAAATTAATAATTATTTCTTAATTTGATCTCATCGTCATTCGGCATTCTGTGCAGGTGGCAATGCCAGAGGGCAGTTCATTTTCATAATAATTTTTAAATTTGGCCGGCATTCGTCTTGAGACGGAAAGGAAATCTTTCTATAACTTCCCGCTGGCAGACAAATTATGACATTATTACGTAGGTATTGCATAAATTGATTAAATTAAATTATTAAACGCCTTGTGATACGTAACATGTCTACCTATACACAAGAACTGAGATACAACATATGAATGTAGCTAGGCAGAAGTTCATAAAAGTAAATAAACTTAAGTATAGTGCGCGACAGACTCAATTCAACAATACATTGTCGACCAGAGTATCACTCGCATTACCCCAAGTCGGCGAAGAAAGCCCGCGACTTCTCTTTGCAGATTCACTCAAGCGAGAGCTCCTCAATCCCATGCATCAGTCTGCGAAGCGTCTTACGACCGCACTCTCTCCATAATCCATGCCAACGGCGAGCTCGAAAACGGTGGCGCAAATCCGCGATAATCAGGCAGAGACAAGCGGGCGTATCTCTGCGCAACCCCACCCCTAGGGCCTTGACACCGTTCCCTTGTCTGTCACACAGTCTGCCGTGACGGAAGGGGTTGGGGCCGGAGGGAAGGGGTCAGACGGGTCGAAACAGGGTTGGCGCCGGTCAAGTAGGGGTGCGTGCTCGTGTTTGTCCGTGCGATAGCTCGCGTGGTGGGGGCCGCCTCTCACATTCTGGCATCTCCCGCAAATTTTGCATAAATCCTCCGCAGCCGAAGCTTACCGGGGACTAAGGGATGGCTCGCTATCTCCCGCTCGCGTTACCTTTGGCCTCCACATTTGAAAAAGTGGACTATTGTTGTCTGGGCTAGGTGTTTTTTTCCGCGGTTTTTTCCAGCGAATAAATCAGAGAAGGAAAGGGAGTGAAGGGGAATTACCGATCGCATTAATAATGGAATGGACGTTGCGATGCAGCGAGGTGGTTCATTACCTCTCGTAGTGTTTGACGTGGGTGGGGTCGGTTCTGTTTTCATTACCGTCCGCGGGTGTATATCGGACAGAGGTAATATAAGAGGGGTTAATGTATTGGGTGAGTGTACTCTCGGTCTCTAGCGTAGGCGGTTATTACGTGGAGCGGATGGAGTTTCGTTCTTGGAATAGCGGACCGATTTTCAAGGCTGGATAAATTTAACTGTCGCTTTTGTTTCATGGGCAGTTGAGGTATTTTATGACTAGTTTCCAGTAGCAGTGACTTCACTCGTCGCCACAGTTATAAGTACACGTCTTTATTATAGCCAAAAGAGAATATACATTCACTCAAACGAATGGGAGCAAACGGCCATTCATCTCGGACATAGCTTCACATAGTCTAGTATTAACGTGTTAAATTAATAGCAATGCAATCGAAATAATTATTTACTGATTGAGTATTTAATTAAGCTCTAATAGTGAAGTAATAAATACTGCGTTTAGAAATTAGTAGTAGGTTTCCGCGCATATTTCTTAAACTTTGGGTTGAGTCAGAAATGTTAACGAAAAAGCCTTAGTAAAATTGATGTGGTCAAGCGTCACTTGGTGGAATGGAGGAGACATTTCAGAAGGAATGAAACTTAGTAACTTATTCCCGTGGAAGTTACTAAGTTTCATTCCTTCTGAAAAAGCCTTAGGTTAGCACATTTTTATTTGCAATAATTTGAGATTTGTTAAGATGAGGAAAAAACATTCAACTGACCAAAGAGGTGACCATAAATTGTCTCTTCACCACACACGCCATCAGGCCTTGTAAACGTCTTTCATCTCTGGCTAAATGCATCACGATCACAATTGTAATACATATTACGAACGTTATAAGTTATATGCACGTGTGCGCGAAGGTATACCTTTAAGTTTTATCCTGAAGATTATGCAGCGTGTCAAGCTCTGCTTCACCGCTTGGCGTCCGTTGGAAGTGATGCGTCAGACCTCATTCAGCGGCATTATCTTACGAGAAATGAGCTAAGAAATTTTTTCCCTGGCTCCAAACCAGGTTATGCGTCTTCCCTGGAAATGTGTAAGAATCCGGAAACTCTCGTACCGAAGAATGGCCAACGAATGCTCGGAGCTGTTATTTTCAAGTCGCTTGAGTTACGCGAGAGTATTTTCTCTCGCATACATGTTTGCCATCGTTCTCCAGATGACCTTCGACGTTCCATCCCAATATCTATCTCCGTCGGTGTATTTTTTCTTCAGAGGAATATTCCGCCGAAGCCCACAATCGCGCTCGCAGTAAAAGTCAAGCTTTATTTATGGCATTTTATCGCATTGACGCGTGGGCGTGTAAAACGTACGTTACGCCAGTACGAAACCGTGGCTGGAATGAAGTGCGCCTAATGCGGTCATATCGATCCCCTTTCTCTCGGGTGTAATGATCTTTCAATACGTGCGCGCGCACTGGCGTGTTTTCGCGCGCGTGCTTCGCAAAGAGAGTCAGTACCCGGTGTACGGAATCCCTCCGCAATTCTGGAATCCGAATCGCACGCCGAGCATTGCTGGGAGTAATGAAAAAAGGAAATTAGCATTTGTCGAATTTAGGGAAATATTCCTTCGAAGTAATTTTTTTAAATTTGAAGTTAATAAGTTAAATAATTTCCTTGTTTAATGCTCGACGTGTAAATTCACTGTAATGGTTGCTATATCGCTACAAATACTGATAAAAAATAATTTTGCATTCAACCACTAAAATGATTTGGATTGTATTATCAAGGAGTTTAAGTCTCACGGTTGGTTTCTGTCCGTTTTTAGTTGCATTGTATTGCTGTTTGTTCACCATTCCGAACTTTTAGTATCAGCTTAACTATAACTGTTTAGTTCAACGAAGGAGATCACTATCATGCACTAGGAAAAGATATGTCTTGACAATAAATAGATGTTGAGATAGTGTTTCAAGAGGAAACAATTACAAACAATGTTGTACGAACTAATTCCATTATCTTGTATTATCGATAGTATTTTCATTCATTCATTCGTTGTGTAAATAAGGAATCTCAGGTTTTGTTGCGGTTTTATTTGAAAAAATGTATCTACCTTACGATCATGAGACATGGGAGGTCAATATAGATAAAATTTATCGATTTATGACGAAACTATCAATATTGAAGGCGAAATCATCGTTAGGTGAATCCTGCTAGCAACTCGTATATGGATTAGCTGAAGGCTGAGATGTATTTTGAATCAATTTCTGAAAGAGGTTAGATAATATTCAGATATGTAGCTGAATAAGGTATCTGTTTCGCTATCTTTGCCGATCATTATTTTTATTCCGAAAATCTCCATAAGTTAGCGATGTTCCCGGCTGAGAAACGTTCTTTTGTAAAGCATTGAAATTGCATGAGCGCATATCGTTTGTAGCCGCTCTCCTTATCCCAGTGCCTCATTGAACCGTACGATAAAGTCTGCGCTCGGTTACGGCCCTTCAATATTTGAAGTCTCGTATAGAAAGAGAAAACGGCGGGAAATTGATGGTCCTGAATTAATGAGCATGTGTGTGTGCTTTATGTTGGCCGGGGAAGGAGGAGTACTTATTCATTTGGACGTTCGATTTGCAATTTTAATGCGCGAGTGGCGGGACCGTGTGTGCGTATAGTCTTGGACAAGGTCGTTCGCCTCTCGCGATTCTCTTTGTTTCTCTCTCTTCCACTCGATGGTCTCGCTTTACCGCCCCATTATGTACCTCCTCTCACCTTCTCTTTATTAACATAAGATTGGAGGGCTATCTATAGATTTGTGTCGAGGATCAGATTTTTCTTTGGCACATTCATAGTGCATCTCTTCTGTTTTTTTCATGATTTCAGTTTGACAATTTGAACCGTACTTCCCAACCGGTGGTCCGTGGTACTTTGGGTGTTTAGCGAAAAATACGAAGGCAGCACGTTAAAATTTAGAATTGCATATGCGCCTCATTATGCTCTTGTGTTGTCGCTCAGTGGGATTTATATAGCGATTGTATTAACATTTTTGGATGTTTTTTCATAATAATAATAATAATAAGATATTCTTCACATAATAAATTTTTTTTATCGTTTTTATATTATCTTGGTATTCCGCAGAAAACATTTGATGATACTTTGATTCGTAACTTTACATCAAGCACGCGCTCTATTTCCCGAGATATTTGAAAGATTTCAGTATTAAACTTTTCCATTCAATATTTTATTCCCATTTGTTTACGGAATTGAAACCATTTTAAAGATAACAATAGCTTATGGTAATGCGAAAGTTTTGAAAATAGGCCTGGAAGGATTAAATTTGATTCCAAATGTCATTCGCCAATTAATATTTTTTTTCATGGTACTTTCGTAATCTCCTTTGGGTTTTAAAGAATCCTGATGTCGGAATCGCGCTCGTTCCCCTTTGCTTTTAGGCGTTAAGTTCGGCAGCGGTTTCCACCCTGCATTAATTCTATCCTGCGAAATACTTTTACAAACTTACTTTGTTCCCACGTGGTCACACCGATTGTTTGGACGCGGCCTTCATGTATTTTGACGTAATCTTTATTTCCCAGAAGGTGTTAGTGGTGTTTTTGTTCCCGGTGGAAATCTCGTTCAGAGAGACTGGGTTCCACTTTGCTTGGAAATTTTGAAAATTCGCTCGCGGAATTCGATGCGGAAGGTGCATCAGATCGATTCGAAGCGGCGGACTCCAGCGCGAAGTTATCCTCATTTGTTTTCAGTGCCAGGAGAGAATCGATTACTTGCTATCCTTCCCTTTTTTATTAGATACGGTATGGAATGATTTCTAACTTTTTGGAAAAGAAACTCGAAATCGTGATGGGTTTATATCCGTATAAAATTGTATCTTACTCGGTTAAATTGAATTATCCCCCCCAAGCGTCGCGTTGTTTCTCTGTTTTAATCTAACGTATATCGTAAGAGGGTTATTAAATAAAGTATACAGTTTATGGAAACAATAAGTATTGTTCAAAATGAAAGACGTTTGGCTGTCTACTAATTTTTCTTTTAAGAGACCTGTTTCTCTCTATCGCAGTTTATGATATCTAGAATTTATCTCTCAGCGGTTGTCTGAACCGCTTAGACGAGTACATCAGCTATTTACTCAAGCATTCTTAGTCAATTTTCCATTTTATCTCTTTACGTCGATCTCTTATTGCTTTAAACTTATTCGAGGATTATTATATTTAATTATCAAGTAATATTTGTTTGGAATTATTTAAGAGTTGGGTCATTGACGCCGATATTGTTTGAGTGTGAGTCGATACCGAAGACAAAGATTGAAGTACCTATATAATTCTACCTCAGGCACTATATTAAGTATTCAGCGTATTCATCTGCGTTGTACCGAAAGATAAAGACAAAATAATCCATTCCATATGTGGCTGCGGTAACAGTTAGGAGTTTGAGTACCGAAATATTTTTTTTTATGTGTAAGATTTATTTTTCCCTTGAACTATTGTCGTCGGTGAAAGGTTTTCATAAGGTGTGCATAAACCCCTGGAATGAACCTCCTTCTGGCAAGGTTTGACATAACCCGCAAGGAACATACAGCGATAAGAAAAATACGAACGGAAAACTCGTTATGAAGTTTCTTTCTCGGTTTCCCATCTTCGAACCCCAGTGGAGAGAGATTCTTTATTTTACCGCCAGGTGCGCGAAAAGAGGTGGGATGGCGCGGGTGGAAGTTTTTTATTTATCAGTGGAGTGGAAATTCGCTTTGCCGCTCTGTCGGACACGTAAGAAGCGAATTGGCTGTACGGAAAATATGACAGCCTTTGGGGACATATCGCGGGAGTGGGATGAAGAATTTATTGCAGCGGTAATCGTAATAAGGAGTGGAACAACGCCGCCAAATGTCTCAAAATCTTTATTTCCACTGGAGGTGTAATCGATCGATAAGATATCATATGCGTCTGTCGGCGATCTTTCATTTCTCCGTCTCTCAATCGCTGATTGCTGTGAAGGGGATTGGCTAATTTTTTCGGCCGCTTCGCGAGTCGTAAACGTTCGTTTGAAACCCAACGGGGATTTCTCTCCCGGTGTGCTATTCTGTTATACTATTCGGTACGTATTTTACTCTTTTACAGGCAATATTTGCTTATATCGCGGGATGGGCGGGATCGTTTCGTGCGATATTGGCGTCTTGGGTTAAGGGACTCCTGAAACACTTGGTACCCTCCCCTTCAAGGTAGATCTCCAAACATGCCATCTTTATTCCTGTCGGTGTGATTTGTAAACCGTTGTGAGTTGTTCGGTTGCGTGCGTTCCGTCGATCACTTTTTCATTTATTTTTGGTTACTGTTCTTATAGGTGAGGTACTATTTTCGTAATTTGAATTTTCGATTTTCAAACTTTTTACATTTATTCTCCAATGATTTCTTCGTTGAATTAAATCCTGGTAAACTTTGAGCATCTTCTATTCGTCCCTGAAATTCCGGCCACAATGCAGGAAGGAATTGATTGTATAGAGAAGACTTTACCTTTCATTTCCTTTCATCTCAGACTGTTATATGGTATGAAAGCCACTGATAAGTGTGTGATGGTAATTTGATAGAATTTATTTTGAATATTCCTAATCGTATGCTGCTTTATTTGTATGATCATAGTGCCTAACTTACGAACCGACCTCCGGGTGGAATAAAGTACATATATATGGCATGCTAGTTTAAAAGAATGGCTAGGGTATTTGTTTAACGTTTGATACCATATTTTTAGTATAGCTGATCAGAGACACATGGTATATGTTCCCTTAACCCCATTACCTCATGAGGATCCCACAATAGAGGGGGAGTGCGATCGCCGAGATGTATATTGTGACGTTACTCGTTTGAAGGTGAATGGAGCAGATTCTCCCCCTCGAACAAGAAAAAAAACCATCCTTTCCCGCAATTTTATTCTCTCTCGTGTGCTCCCCTTTTTTCTTTTCGCCAAGGGACCACCCCAGTAAACCGTGCCCATTCCAGCCCTTTCTATTCGTCCTAATAAGCCTCCCCTAATAAGTCCTTCCTCAGCGTCACCCTGATTTCCGTCCCAGTCTGCCTTCACCCACTTCCGTCGTCTCCATCCACCAGATGGGGTTTTTATTCGTGAGGGGGGTGGTGTCTCTTGTCATTCCCTCCCATGCCCTGCCCCACCTCGTTCTTCTGCGATTGACGCCCTCTTTTAGGGGAAAGGGTTCCCTCTCGCTACTTGGAGGCAATCCCCGACAGTCTCGAGTTTGTCGTGAAAGAGTTTTAGGGATTTTTATAAGCCTTCCGCAAGACTCCCTTCTTCTCTCCATACTAATTGTATCAACCCTTTGTCTAACGAGAGTAGTACAGGGTTCGTGGGGCACCAATTCCCTTAAATATAACGATATGTTCTTTGCTTCTTGAAAGATGGATGCCAAGCCGGTTAAGGTGTAAAAGCGGAGTCTAAGGAATTTCTCGGTGGTCTTCTTTGCACGAAGTGTGTTAACGTCTTTGCTGGATTTATGAAAGGATTTCTTTCGGAGTGAATTATGCTATTGTGTTCCGAGGTCAATAAAAATATTTCTCTCGGTGTTTCCATTGAAATAACGTTCGGGTAGTGGTGTATTTTTAACATGTATTGGTCAACAACCGTAGTCTTAGGATAATCTCTTAAACGTGTTGGTATCATTCTACATGGATGTGCGTCAATATCTGAAGATCGGTGACATCATTTGATGTGTACTGGGTTATTTAGTGTAGATTATGTAACCAGGAATGTATTGTAAAAGCGTCAAGTTTGCCTTCATGGTCCTACATGGTTCTTATCTGCTTTTTCCGGTTCTTTTTGTTGATTTCTGGCTAGCCCTATACCCCTTTAGCAATGGAAGGAAAGAAAAAAATTATTTGTGTAGTTTGTTCATAGTATACAGCTACCCTCGTGTATTTCATGATATGTTGACGTCGTTCTTTTAGTCCACTTGTTGTATACTTTATGTGAACGTAGTTAGTATAAAGTTTTTGACGGTGAAATGATGGAAAATAGAAGAAATGTGACGCTGTGGTGGATAAGGATTAAAATTTCTTCTATTTTCGCACAAGGGGCTCAGGTAATGCCTTGAAGATTTACCGCTTCCTCCACAAGATACCGGAAATGCGTTTGAAGTCCTTCGTTTCGGATTTTGGTTCGGTACACAAATCACCTTCGTTTCTTCCACACTCCCAATCTGTTTCAAAGGAAAGCGGTTTATCTTCAAGGACGAGAATTTCGCTCAGAATAGCCCCACAGCTGCCCTATTTACACTCCGACAAAATAAACCAAGTGTTTCCTCAAAATATTTGTGCGGAAAGGCTTTTTTCGCGGAAGGGAAAAGCAAAAAATCACCGCTTTTATCTTCGCCCTTCTCTTCCGAAACGTTTTCCGATCGGCTTTGTTCGATTTCGGCGAACGTCACCTGTAACGCGATGTGCTCGCATGGTTTTATTAGAGTTGCTCTATTTTTCTATTTCTAAAGCATCGCCATCTTTCCATCGTCTGCTACACTCGTAACATCCTCCCACTCTTCCAGCATCCCTCTTCCCTCCACCCTCTATCTGCCGAGGCCGCACATCCCTTTCGTCCCGAATTTATTTTTTGCCTCGGGTCCCACATTCCTTTCACTTTCGCGATGGATTTTTTTTTGTCTGGACGCCATTTTGTCGTTTCCGCTGGAACACTAAATTTTGGATGTTCGATCGCTGTTCCCCTGTGGTGCGATGATGTGGGCCTTTGCATCTCAAAACGAATGAAATGGTTCTCGTCTATAGTACGTGCTTACAAATAAAAATCGGCCCTGTAGCCATTGTAAACCTGAGGAAATTGATCCTTTAGATCCAATATTTTAGATCGATCATTGTCCTCCTCAGCTGTGGTTATGTAACTATAATAATAATAATAGTTTCTGGCAATAACGTCGTACAGAACGCTACAATACACACAATATACATATGATATCACAATACTTCCATTTTCAATTTCTTTTTCCATGAACGATTTCAATTTTCTTTTTTTCCGTGAATAATTCGCTTTTAGTTATAGGTTAAGGAAATGTAGTTATTGTGTATGCACCCCCTGCCGTATACCCATAGCCAGCTTGTGGGGTTCATATTTCTGTTGCCTTTTTCTTTTGACTTTTAATTCTTCCTTTACATGACTGTCAAGATCGAAAATGGCCGTGATAAAAATAGCCGTGGAAATATATTTTTAGTTCAATACATCACAAAAAACACCATATACATGAAAATTTATTAGTTTCTCTTACCCATATTACGTCAAGAACTTAATACTTTCATTCTTAATGTCATTTTAAACGGACTTTTCCTTTAGATCCCAAGATATCATTGCGTCTCTATCTAATCCCTGTTACTCTATCAATACCATTTATTATTTCATACCTATGTACTATTGTAGAAACGATTTTATGTGTGTAGCCGCGTAGCTGCAAGTACATATTCTTTCTAATCAGAAATTCAGCAAGTATTGTATTTCTACCATACTCTTCGGATGAACCTATCCTGGAATGTATAAATTTCGCCATTCTATTAAATATTCATACATCTCGCAGTTTTTGGGGTCGTTATTTTCTCGAAGGAACCGTATTATTTTCGCTTGACGGCCCATTCTGTCGCATTCCCTCTTTTCTTGTAAGGTCCCCGGAGTCCGGCGCGGGGGTGCTATTTGAGGGTAAATGAGTTTAGGTTCGATTCTGCGAAAGGAAGGAAGCTCGGGGCCCCTCCATAATCCCGTTAAAGGGATTCCGTGGAATGAGAGTCGTAATCCGTATGCATCATAACTTCTCGTCCCCTATCTCGCTTATGATAGCCGCCTCCTCTTTCCTCTCACTTTTTATTATTTATTCCTCCGCCCGAATGTCATTAATCTCATCTCATGAATTCTCTCCTTCCCTTAATTTTCCATTTTCTATCCGTCAGCGGAATGGTACTCTACGTTTTCGCCTTTGCTTTCTCCAAACATTCTTTCTCGCTCGGTATCTTGGTTCTGAGGTGTGCCACACGATAGGAGTGCGTCTGAGGTCCCTCATTCCTTCAGTTTCGCTCTCTAAGTACATGTTATTATACAATATGGTAGTATAATTAGCCGCTAAATATCTTTTAGTGGTTTTTCGAAGCAAGGATGCAGAAATATTTTATTACCCAGTTTTAAATAGCGATTCAGACTGGTACTGACGAACTTATGCTTCATTCAGCGTGCCGCAATTTTGCATCAAACTTCCGGAGGGAACCAACGGTTGTATTAGTTTTACAAGAAATTTCCGTGTTTTAATACTTCTTACTTACTTACTATTGAACAGTAAGTATCAATGGAACGTTTTCTGCTAATTCAATTTTATTTAAAATACTGTATGCTCTTACCGTTTCCTTTATCTTTTTTTTCTGCGATATGCTGCTTGGACTATTAGTTATACAGACCGGCTAATTTTACTTACCTCGTATTACACCTTTCTATCATACTTGCCTACATCATATCGCTTGTTTGTCTCACTTTCCTCTGCTATTTCTTTTGTTTTGCTATCGATCTTTTGGAACCAACATATACTCTATCTGTACCATTTTGTTTATTTTTCAGATGTGATTTAGCCTGCATTTTCCTTAAAACTTAATCAACTATCAGTAGGTTTCGCAGATTTTTCACAATCCCCTTCTTGTGTTTTTTTCTAAGTGCAGACGTAGGTTTTTAAACCCATAAAGTAGTTTTCTTCCGAAAAGTTTTTCAAACTATTTCTTTTAAATTTTATATGACGCAGGATTAGATGTAAGAAGGGAAGGGAGTGTCGCAATGTCGCCCGAATAAACTCTCATTATTATTATTATTACACTATCGGTGATCTCTTGAATTACATGCAGTGCTTATGTTACGTACCTCACTCATCGGTTGATCTCAGTTCTGTCTTTTCTTTCTCCAACTCCGTAGCTTCACCTGCAAATTAATAATTTACAATCCAACATTTCCGCTACTTTTCAGCATGTCCGCCTCTTAACGATTCGCTTCGCGAAAAATTGTCACTCTTTTCTCTGTAAAACATTCTCCATTTTCGTATTCCACGTGTTCAGCTTTTATCACGCGGCGACAGGCCGCAATTAAGTTGTTTCCTTCCCCTGCTCGATTTTTTAGTTTAATTTATGCAGTTACCTCCAGTGTCAGCAGCAGATAAATAACTCTTTGTCCCTGCGCTCAACACACGTTTTTCTTTTGAGCTTATGTTTAATTAAGCGTGCTCATGTCTTCTTTTCGCTTTCTTTGGAGTCGTCAACTCAATGTACGCGTCAGCTTGGAAACATTCTTCCGCTAATTCTCTGTAATTTTTTTAACGAACGCTAATAAGGCTTTCTAAAGAGCTTAGAGGTTTTCCGTTTTGATGGTTTCCAGGTATACATTTGCTTAAAAAGCCAAAAGACCTCTCCCGAATATTGAATTAGGCGTAGTTTCTCTTGCCTTACGAGGCTTTTTTCTGTTGCTGGTGTATCTATTTTAGTACGTAGCTATTTAACGATCTATTATTTGTCAAAAAGTACTACTATGCTCCATAGGTCATAAGTACTCTGTTAAGATTGCTGCGAATGAATTCTAGCCATACAATACAATTGCAATTCTAGCCATACAAGTGCAATGAGATATGAAAATAAATGAAATTTGAGAAAGCATAACAAAATGTTTTTAAGTTGTCTTAACAGTTCGAGAAATCGATATAGGTCATAAGTATCCATAGGTGATAAGTACTCTGTTAAGATTGCTGCGAATGAATTCTAGCCATACAATACAATTGCAATTCTAGCCATACAAGTGCAATGAGTTATGAAAATAAATGAAATTTGAGAAAGCATAACAAAATGTTTTTAAGTTGTCTTAACAGTTCGAGAAATCGATTCACATTTATTCAGTGATAACTAAGTGAAAGTAGAGGTGTATGAATTTTGGGTTTGGTTAATCGTGCAATTTCCCCAGTAATAGTGAGAAAGCTTGCTTCTCCGCACAATGATAAACTGCAACTAGGATATGTATTAGAACTTAAGTGGAGGTGGCTTATGCCGTTTGCGAGACCCTATGCATACTTACATATTTCCTTTATTGCATTTATATACCAGGGTATTTCTTATTTCGCGGATTCAATTTATCAGAAGTGGCCGAAGCCAAGATGGTTGTCTGTCGGAATTTTTGGGAAAGGCCCCCGGTGTCAAGGTGGAGAAAATTCGCATTCTCCTAGTGGAGAAGTAGTGGGGGTGCTATGGCGGGAGTAGGGGGCTGGGTGGAATAGGAGCAGCCTGGAGCTCCAGGGTAACCATGGAGACGGCCATTTCCAGGAATCAACCGTCTCCACCTCTCCGTCTCCTCCCACTTTGGCGGGGATCTGAATGTGCTCCGTGTGGTAGCCTTACCTTGCGTAGCCCACTGTAGAGCCGCCATAGCCTCGGCCAGGGTCTACCTCAACTGCATGCGATGTTGCCGTCTTTTGCCCCGCATCGATTGTGATATCTGTAGGAGAGACAGGGTTGGGGTTCTGGCCCCGGGCCAATTGCTCTTGCAGAGGGCATTCACACTGCTCTGTTTGGGTTCCCGTGGGGTGAGTTTATTGCAATCGACATGGCGTGGATTACTAGAGAGAGCTTTGTAACGCTTCTTTTTTTTCAAAAGGTTTATTCGGATGGCTTCCGCAGTCATAAAACGGTTGCGCGTCGGCCAAAAAAAGTTCCTAATCTTAGCGATGATGGAGGCGGAGCAAATATTTGTAGAAATTTTAATCTAATGTGGTTAGATGGCGATCGCTTTATGACGTACTTGGTGGTCGCGTATGCACCATTTCAGTCTTTTATTACCTTAAAAATCCACGACGCGAATGCGATATTTCATATTGAGTGAGGAGTTCAAATGGGTTGATTGGCGTTTAGTGGGGTGACTTTTCAGGGGAAGCCCATTTAGGGGACAATTAAGTACCTGGAGCGGTGCTCGAAGGCTTTATAAGAGGGTTATTAAAAAGTAAATGGAACTCCTTTTATTGGTGACGGAATTTCGGTGAATTGCGGTTTTTGATAAGTCTGAAAGTAATATCCCGCGCGTTATGAAGTTGGCTATAAAGGTGGAATGGTATCTCTTCTCGAATCATATGCCATTGTATATCTCCGAATCGCGCGCATATGCGGGTTTTTAGTGGTGAATTATTGGAAGACGCAAGCACCGTCTTTCTACCATCTTAATTTTTAGTGGAATATAATTTTGCGGAAGGAAATGGTTTGTCCGATGGGAAGTCGAAGAGTATCTACGTGACGTCAGAGAAGGCTTGAGACGGTAATTAAGTGAAGGAGACACCTCAGGTCTCAGTAGAGAAAGCGATGGAGATAACTGAACATCCGTGTTAATACTGTGTTCTTCAAAATGCATAAATCTAGAATATCGTTTTAATTTATTGTAATTCATGACGACGGTGTGCTAACTTGGGTGGTTAGTAGTTCAGAAATTTTAATATCTGTCGGTATTATAGGGTCTCTGATTAGTAAAATAATAACAGTTCAGACAGTCATTTTTAAAGTATAAAAATTCAATGTATTTCATCTGAAAATTACTGTATGGTGAATTAATTTTTAAGTAGTTCAGAAACAAAACTATCAATATTGCTGCGATCCAGATTAATATAGTGACAACAGAGGAGCTGTTGATACTGGGGAATAATCCATTAATAATAACCTATATTGGAAACTAGAAACGTAGCTTGTAGGATATCATTACAAGGTTGTGAAATAATTCGATAATTTCCTGCCAAGTAACAGGAATAGAAGCCGAGGTATTTGAAATTTCAACAATTTGAGAAAGATAGAGACAGAAGTTAAAATTTCTCAGGATTTTATCAGGGCGACCACATTTCTGAAGCCCAAAAAGTTAAGTTCCTAAATGAAAAATATTTTCAGGAATGGGACTGTATCTAGGTGATACTTAAAAATATGGTGTGGAAGTCATCCCTAAATTCATGTTGGAATTTGAGCTGTTATTAGCGATAGCGTTTGTGAATATCACAGAGTGGCGTATTTCCATTCGGCAAATATGAAAAGTTAAGTGTTTGCCAAAAATGAAATTCTTAAGGGAGATATTCCCTCAGTGTATACTTTCAGACGCTCTTTTCAAAGAATCTATTTCTTCCATCCTCGAGTTACTCATTGGCATTTTCTTCCCGCTCTAATGCAGCAACCTTCTTCTTCCTCTTATGGATCCTTCATTTCCGCTCCATTTACTGGATCGCCAATTTCTTTCGAAGACCGGAAGTAAATCAAAGATTCGGCCCGCATTCGATGCCGTAAAAACCTTTTTTTAGGAAGCACAAATAAAATTATGCTCGTTCACCTGAGAGTTCGGGTCTCGTCACTTCTTTTCGTTCATTTTGACCTTTGAATTGCATTAGTTGGTCGGTCACCTTTTGCACCAAACTCAATTTACAGGAATTCGTCTGTATTTTGATTTTTAGTTTCGCGCGCCAAACAATCATAATTCTTTCGATCGCATTTGAGTAAAGTCGTAATGATTGCTCTAATATCGGGTGTCATTCTAGAGGTATTCGTGCCTTACTCGCTCTACAGCAAAAAATATGAACCATGTGATCTACTGAGAATTCATTTCGTATGAGAAAGGTTTTTACTGCTCTATTTACTGACATTACTGTCCTCGTTTCGTCGTTTCCTTATACTTATGGAAAAAAGTATACTTGATCACTTCCATCTTCTCTCATTGGAATGTAAGTAATCTTTAAATTAGTCATTGTTAAGATATTTATTTATTTTTAAATGTACATAAAAACATTATTTCAGTAACGCTGTTATGTTTCCGCAGTAGAGTATCAGATGCTACACATTTCAAACAATCGTTACGACTCTTGCGATATGACCACCTCTAACTTTATTGCAGAAAGTGTTGGTCGCAAAATTGGGAGCCTATTATTCTCTGAAATATTTTTTACCGCAGCTTATTGTTTGCACCATTGCTTAAAATTCGTCTAAATTTTACTCAATCTTACAGTAAGATATATTTAAATAAAGAGCGCTGTATCCATCCAATCGTGTGCCAGCTTTTTCTTATCTATACCTTTCCTCTCCTGACTTTTATTTGTGTTGTTTTGCTTAAGTAAAAGGGATTTATGTCTTAAAATAGACCTGGATCTTTTCTCCAGAACGATTATGTTACTCGTAACCTAGATAACATCCTATTTTAGTGCTTAATGTAAATAACTGATTCTGTCACAGGTTTCGATCGTTTATCTTGCGGAAAGTTTTTCTATCCTACTTACGTTGACGTTTTCTTTATTGCTTCAAAACGAATTTTGATTCGCGAAAACGAGAGCAAGGACGGCTGTTCTGCCGTTTTAGTTTAGCTATTTCCATTTGCTTATAGTTATTTTTCGCTATCTTTCGATTTAACACGATTCATCTGTTGGTTTTCCAAATCAGACGATGTGTTGGAGATGTCTTAGGGAATACAGGATTTTAGAGTTGATTCGAAATTTTGCCTATATTTTGGTAGAGTATCCAGAGAACGTTAGTGCGAAACCGGCCCTTTCTCTCCGCCGAATATGAAATATCCGGGACACGAGCGGAACAAAAACGTATTGCATTAATTTTAGTTGGTAATGGTAATAATAGTAATCACGTCTTTATTGTGGCGAATTTTAGTGAGACCAATCTTACAATTAACCGTGTAAAGAAGAACACAAATAACCCTGACCTGATCAAGATTCGAACTCAGGAAATCGGCGTTGCTAGGCTAGCACGTTAACCACTACGCCTCCGAAACCGGCAATGTGTATTACATACATAATACATGTGGCATGACAATCATAGATAAAATAAAAAGGAGTTATTTTCTATCATAACTACGTAGACCCAAGTTTTTCATTTATGTGACGCAGTGCCATATGCGATAACTTAACCATGACTGCTATCTTTATGATCAAATTATTCCTCAGTCAGTTGATACTAAACACGTGTAATGTATGTGCAGTTTTCTTATAAGTAATTAGTTGGGGAAATTGTGCCACCCCAAAAAGAATCATCAAGAGAGATGATGAAAATACTGGACAGTTCCCAGAAAACGGGTCGTTATGATAACCTTTTATAGCAAATGCTAATGAGATATTCTTTCGCTAACCTGAGTGGGGAAACAGGGGTTAGCGGACGTATGGTTAATGACTGATTCTTGGAAATGCTAAAGGATAAGGTGGTAAAGTGAGGATTTACGTGTAGAATTGGGACGTGTTCATACTATAAATAAGCAATGCCCAAGTTTGTCAGGGGTTAACACTAAGGCAAAGAAAGGGGGCGTTATTATCATGGCGTTCCACCAAGTACAGCCTCTACATATTAATTTTGTCAGGGGTTCATTATTATCTTACGGTTTCGTACGCAAAGCTATCGAAGTTTCCGACACATTGCACTGGCCCAGATAGCTAATTCCGCCCACCTAAGTTTTCTTCCTCGTCTTTTCCGCATTTTCCATTCAGCCTTACGCCTACATCCGAAGATGAACTCTTTTGGTCCTCTTGATCTCCTACGCATAACCCGGCGCTTGCTTTACTTATTCCATCAATCCAGAAGCGTCTCCGGCGCAGAAGCAACGAAATCTGCTTCATTTTCGTCTACAGCTTACATGATTTATTTATCCCAACTGTACGTTAAGATTCTTTTCAGCTTCGTTTATTACCTTGCATAATTATAATTTCCAGTTTATTATAAGAGGGTTTAACATTGTGTGATTATTGTTGTTAAGTTAGCGACGTAAGGAAAAATTATCGTAAGAACCTTAGGGGAATCGGAAAATTGTTATTAATTTGTGTGTTAGCATGTGAAATATCCAATGTACGTATTATCTATATTAGGTGAAGAGCAATGCCGTATCTTAAGTATTTCGTGGCAAAGTTTTGATTAAGTAATCCGTTTCATGCAGGCATTATATTTCATTCACTTTGGATCTCTGAATTTAAATTTCATTCAGAAATCCATTTAATGTAAAAGGTTTTCTGTGAAAGTTCGATCTATTAAAAATGTATGTTTAAATCCAATTTTCCTGTATTTATTTTTGCCTTAGAGAAGATATTAACACCTTAGAAATTAATGTTTTTTTGCCTGTTAAATCAGTAAAAGTAGAATGTAAAATGTTCATATTTTTCATTTTATATTAGCTACATTATTTTGGAGTGTTAACAATACTATCGGGTCGCGTTTTTCAGTTGTTACGTATGGTTCACTAGTTTTAGGACGAAGGAAAAATTAAATGGGGAACCGATAGGAATATATTCATATTTGGTGGTATATTGAAAGTAGTGTCCCTTTGTAAATTTAAAAGTTGCCATCGTTTATACGGAAACGAATATTCTTACTCCGTAAGCAGACACTATCCCAAAATATTTATAGTGGCTATTTCTAAAGTAAATCATCAAAGAAAAATCCTTCTGTCTACGAAGAGGATTTTTTAACCGGAAGAGGGACCTCGAGAATAGAAAAGCAGCGGTCCTACTTTCCACAGTAAAATTCCTGCTACATAGCGTGGGAGTAGGCAGCCAGGGATTCTGGGGTTTTTCCGTATCTGGAGCGTGTGGGCGTTATATGGCCCAGGGATCCCTTTCACCCCCTACCATCCTCCTCTCTTCCTTTTCACCTCTCTCCCTGTAAAGGTCAGGATCAATCGCGCAATTGTATGCCTCCCCCGCAAGCCCCCGGGCTTCTGAAGCCCTATCCCGAACTACGTCTCAGAAACGCGAAAAGCGTTTGCCAAAACAGACTGGATTATTCCGGGTAAAACCGTGTATGTTCCCGGGTACTCCATCTCTGCATAATTTGGTTCTTTGTTCAGCTATGCCGAGGTCAAGGTTGTGGTACGTTGTTCCATTCCGTGTACGGCGTCGATATTTGTCACCGCGTTTCTGCTGCCCTTCTGTTCCTTTCGAGTCTGCTGAGAATTGGGTCATTTTGCTGCGCATTTCCTTAAATTTGGGCGGTTGCTGCATAGGCTATTTCCGCCGTTTATCTTGGTTTCGGAGGATGTGTATAAATGACCATCAAGGAAACATTGGCACTAGCTTGTCAGTTTTCCTTCCAACGAAACTTTAAATAACAATCTTACGGTTATTGACTGTATTCTATTTTAGAAGCCTCAACTGCTTTATCTATGCCAAGGTTTCTCCACGGTGCAAGTCCATCGACCCCTTACGCAACATATACACCTGCCATCGATCCCCGTCGTGTTGTTTGTAACGAAGTAGATTGATGGAAATGAATGCTTCCTTTCCCCGTATTTGGTATTTTGTTAACCTTTCTGGGGATTCAAACTGAGCGCTGGAGATTTATGTATTTTATGTTTTTAGCGCAAAACAGTGACATTTAAAGCGAAGTTTTTCTTCAAACAAATGGAAAATGTGATATTATTTATTTACTAGCTGTCTTGCCGTGATAACGGCAGCATTATTTAAGGTAGTAAGCAATATATTGAACTAATAATAATAACTCACCGTTGCATATTTGTTTATCAAAATCGTTTTATTTATACATTCCTTCTATTGGTTTTTGTTTTTACCGATTCCTTCTTCAATACAGAGGCTTACTTTTACTTCGAAATTCGGTATCTAAAATTGTCAATTATTTGTTGATTTACTTCTTTGTTATTTATTTATAATTCAAGTAGACTGATACTAATAATCCCTTCGATGGTGATTTTATACAGATACTTCTAAATTTAATGAACATAAATGGAATCTGGAGTTAAACAATCGGCGTTGGGTATTATAAGAATGATTTATCAAATGCGCAATATTTTACAAATATGGATGTATTTCAGTTTCGGAGTGGCTATAAGTATTCGATGAAATAAATTGGATTCTCTTTGTAGTATTAGTAGTAGTAGTACTACTACTCTGTAGTTGATTGCTATTATTCTTTTTACTTCTGGCAATTAACTGCGTTTGGAGGGAAACCTTGGCGTACATAAAGTAGTTGAGGCTTCTAAAATAGAATACAGTCAATAACCGTAAGATTACTATTTAAAGTTTCGTTGGAAGGAAAATCTGACAAGCTAGTGCCGATGTTTCCTTGATCGATTCCAATTAAAATTTTGCAATTCGATCTAAAATGATAAATGAAATGTATGTATATTTCTCAGGAAAGCTTCTAGCATCGAATGTGTAAGTATCCATAGATTCCGAGCGACGGAGATAATTATGACAGATATTAATCTTTTTACTGGTAGTTATTCTTTTTTTACGGCTGAAAAATCTCGGGCTCTTCTCCCTTAGGGGGTTGTGATTTTGCTCTTTACTTTGGCGAAGTATTCTTTGCGTGAGTTGTTGATCGTAAGGGGGCTCTCTTCGTGAACGACTCCTAAGCCCCCCACCAACCTCCCTTATTTCCGTGAATGTGCTGGTTCCTTCTCTTTCCGTGACGTTGCGCGTGCTTTTTCCTTAAATTTCTGCGTGGCACGCATTTCTTCCGTTCCGGGTCGCCGGGTTGAGAGAAAGGAAGCATTTGCGACTTTTTTGCCAATGGAAAAGAGGGTGCGTGTACTTTCGGGGGTGCGGGTAAAGGGAAGTGCTGTATTTTTTCGTCCCTTCATTCCTGTTCCCGTGCCCTTAATGAAAGGGCTTTTTTAAGTCGAAAGAGAAGGGCGCTGAGAGTGGTTTATGTAGTAGAGCATCGTCAGCGTGTGCTCGGAAATGGTTGGGTTGAGTAAGAATCCATATGTATGATCGACCGAGAGGATGTTAGTGGAACACTGCTTCCCAGTTTTTCCCCTCATATTTGTTCCCATATATGTTATGTTTATCATTATTCATGCATATTTTAACGTTTGACAGAAACTTCGCCACAATTCCTTGTGTCTTCCTGGTACGAAAATGCATTACAATAATTATAAAATAATATAAGGCTATTTTTCGTTGAAGGGTTTCTAAATAGCGGGTCTTCTTTGTTATTTGTCATAGTTGTTTGACTCTCTGGACTGTCATCAGACCAAATGCAGTTTGAATCCTCAATCCCTTCCCTTCTAATTTTCAAAAGCTTACTCGAACTTTCTAGGGACGTTTAACCTCTCAAAAATCCACAAATTCTTTGATTTTTACCGTAATAATGTCTGTGCGAGTAAGAAATCTATTTTGTCTCCATCTTATTAAATACAAAAATATTGGAAATTTTATGATTTGATGATTCGAAATTCCATTAGGGATATATTTCACTTTCACATTTCTTTTGCCAACGCAACACTTGGAAATGAATGAAATAAGTGTAGTCTACGCTTTTATTATTTTGTCGCTTTTCGTCGGAAAGGAAATAAGAGAACGATTCTGCATATGTCTGGTGGCGGAACGAGTATTGCCTCGAGGAGAATGAGGACAGTTGTATTGGATTGTCACTGTCATGACGCCCACGTATCTTTATTCAGTTGCACTATGGGGTGAGGTTTAATAAAAATAAAAGGTCTGCGCCAATACTCCTGAGGCGATAGCCCCTCCATTGGTCCAACTCTTTATTGGAGAACATACGTTATTCAGGCTTCAGTCGTTTGCTTTTAAATTTCTTGTCTCCCCCTTTTCTATTAGAAAATTCCCCCAATGAGCTTCGTCGACGTTTTTACTCTCGTCCGTCCTTCGTCCACTCCGTATTTGTTGCGGCAGAAGTTATAAATGAGAAAGCAACATTGATGACTGGTTATGTGGAGCCTATCGTAGCATCACCCTTACATAATTATCGAGTTGAAATTTAATCGGTATCGTAAATGTTAAATACACATTGTCTATTAAATGCTGAAATTAATTTTATGTTGCTTTAATTATTCATTGATGTGACTCAAAAGCTGTTGAATGAGTAAGATAATTGGAAATTCTGCTGTTAATTAATAAACTTATCGAGTTGTTCTAAAATAGCCATTCAAATTCTACGTTAATAACTTCTATAAAATTGATTCGATCGAGCGTGAATTCGTGGAGTTTTACTGTGTACGTACACTTTAAAATGTACAAACTCTAACTTCCACCGCAGTTTTTTAGATTATCTATTCCGGTAGTTAATTAACTTATTTTAAAGATGTGTTAATAACTTTTGGCGAAAAGGAAATGACTGGTAAATTTAATTATAATGAGACCCGAGATTAATTACTGATTTATTGTGGAGTGGAAGGAAAAACATTCACATGTAGTTAACTCAACTCTGAATTTTGAAGAGGCGTTATTCTACCTTTCTTAGATTCAAAACTTGTTTGTATAATTGAAAATTCCGCTATTTAAAATTAGTTCACTAAATGATTAAGTCGAAATCGACCATTTTTGATAAATGATGATTACCTGTTATTGACTTTAGGTAAGTATTACAGAGAATAATGTACATTAAGAATAAGAACGAAGTAATACTATCTACTGTCTGCGGAGGCGGATTTTGTGAGCTAATGCGCTCAAATAAAAGGAAAAGGCATGGACGCCCTTGCACTAAAAAAAGCACCATCCTCGTCTCACGGTAGCCTCGAACAATGTTTTTACGCGGTCAAAAGTTATATTTCCGCGCCGCGTACTCGCGTGACGAGCGAACGGAGAGACGAAAGCCGCCGCGGAACGTTTTCATCTCTTTCTCTTTTTATCATTCCCTTTTTATTATTTTCGCCCGTTACGATTCCGTGACTCGGGGATATTCGCGGCGCGGGAGGGAAAGGCGAACGTGGGTTTCACTCGTGTCGGTTGCCGGTCGATAATTTACGCCGCTAGGTGGAGAAGGAGTCAGGTGAGAAGGTTCGTTCCCGTCCTTCCGGATCCGCAGATTTTTTTGTCGAATTTTTATAAAGGCCAACGGTCCCTTCTTTTATACCCTCTCTACCAGGGAGGGAAGTTAGGGGCGTCGGGAAGGCGGCTGGACCCTTGGTAGCCACCCTGTCTGGCCAAGCTGTCGATTTAACCCCCTCTGCGAGGGTTTTTCTTCCCCTCCCCCCGAAAATCCCTTCTCTGGCCACGCCCTCGACCTTTCGCAGCCGTAGAGCATCCTCCACCCTCTCGACCTCTCCACCCACGCTCTGATTCATCCTTCTCTCTGTTTTCCTACTTCCCTCTGGGTTTCTCATCTTGCTCTGTCATTTCCCGCCACCTCTCCGTGGAAGCGAAAGCTCCATCTTGGTAGCTTTTTTCTCTGCGGGTTTCTTTTTTTCCTTTTCTTAACTCCTGGGATAGGTTTACGCCGTCGCTTTGTTTGTTATACTTTAAAGCCCCGTTAAAGGCTTCTCCGGTCGCGTTCCTTTCGCTTCGCCGTCTCCCAAATTGTCGATTTTTTTGTTTTTAGAGTTAGTGACTCGGGATGGTGTGGCGATCTTCATGGTCAATGGTCATGTCGACCGTTTAGAAGGATTATCTCTGCAAAGTGATTGTCTTTTTGTATTCGAAATTAGACATGGACACAAATGAGTGGAGGAATACCTCATTATGAAGTTAATACTGTTTCATTATCCTGATTAATTTTCGGTTTCAATAAGTAGTTGGATGGTTGAGTTGAAGGCAACAAATTATTTTGCTTTTATAGTCTGTTTTCAGAGGGTAATAATGTCATGGAAGCATTTATGGTAATGCTGTTATGTGAAGTCACGTATGACTTGTAATCTATGAAAATGACTTCTATTTAACAAGATCAGCGAAAGTAACGGAACGTGATTTTTACAGAAATCGGGCAATCCTTTGCTGCGCGAACAAACACTTTCCTTGAATTCGATCATTTATCAAAGAAAATTAACGTAACTACAGTGAACTATGAAGCCGTTTTGCACTATTCTGGGTATTTGTCTTTCCCTGCAGTATTACACAATGAGAGATGGATAATTTAGGTGAATATATTTTTCAATCCCTTTTTATGCTGAGAAAGTATTTTATCCATGTTTGGATTCAGTAACCTGACGATTTATATTAAGATATTCTTCGGCCATCAAGTTTTTTTTCTTAATATCAAGGTAAATTTTTATCTTCAGCCATTTCATCTAGGGAAATTGGCGTAAGCTTATTTCTTTTGCACAAATATCTGTATAAACCCAAATTATAACCACTATCTGATCTATTCTTCCGTGATAAACCATTCAGCTTCCGGTCATGTGAGAATCCCTTTGAATTCAAAAAGACGATGCATTCCTCATCTGCTGCTGATCTCTGAAATCCTCCTCAGTAGATACTTATTTCGTCCATAGATGTCTGTTCTTTTGTACGGTCTTTTCCATCTCTCCTTCTTTCCCGCTTTCCCCAATGAAATCTCTCACTCCCTCTTCTTCTCTCGTTAGTTAAGATCTCCTCGCGTGACTCACGAATCACGTTAAGTCTCAATCTCGATCGCATTCTCCGAACCGGCGACTGTCGCTCCCGCATCCATCTTCCACTATCTTCTCTCCTCACCACCGGTATTTTCCCGACTCTTTTACTTGTCCCCTCTTGCCTTTTACCTCTTCTTCCATGTCGTGCTCCTCTGTACATGGCATTGGCTGAAGACGACTACGAATATCTTGTAATGGAGTCACAGGTGATTCTGTTAGTCCTCGCAGTATATATTCCTTCTCCTTAACCGTAGCGTAAACATTTTATCTTGGATGTGATTGATTCTGAGTTCTCCTTCCCCCCCGTGATGACTTCTTAGGACAAGAGATATGCTTGGCAATATAGAGAAGCTATTGCGGTATCTCTACTTTTGCTACGCCCATAGCAGTTATAATATTTTAATAGTTAAGATGAAGATCAAGGTGCTTAAATTGTTCTTGGTTTGCCTTTTCATTCTTCCTGTGGTTGTCAATTGTAAGATCTTACTGCTTATTTGACTCTGAGGTATTAGTGTAAGTATGCCTATGTGATATAGGTCATTAGGAAGTTCTCATTTTGTCTACTGCAACATTTTCGATCACCTAGAAAGACGTAAGCAATCCGTTTCATCTAACTTAATGACGGAAAAATATCAGGTTTTGTATCCCTTTTTAGTGTGAGTGAAACTTAGAAAATCTAATTGTTGGCATATCCATGTATGTAGTTCGTTAAGATTTGGCTAAGAATTCCCCATTATTAATGTTTATCCTTAGTAAAGACTTAATTAACATTCTTCGCAATATTTCACATCTTCTTGAGAAAATCAGTCGCCTGTCCTTGTCCAGAATATTTGTAAAGAATTTGGAGGAAGTGGTGAATATTTAATTATATGCAGATATCTTTTCTTTATTGTACTCTGCCAACTGAGGCGTGAGTTTGAGGTAATCATATTTTCTGGTTTTCTTTTCGTGGAGAGAATATCTTTCTTATAAATTAGGCGAAGAGTAATAGTTTTGTAATGTTACGTTATTTAACGTTCAATAACATCGACTACGACAGTTTTATCCAAATTAATGCAACACGAATGAAACAGTAGCCAGTTAATACGCTTTTCTTCGTCCCATTGTAGTTTTCGTTTCCTCTTGCACTTCTCTGTATTCAAGTCCGGTGTCTCCTTACGAGTGCTTGTTTCGTGCCCATCTCAGTCGGGTGGTCGTGGTGCATTTAGGCTGCGTTACGGAGGGCGTGCGTACGCAAACGTGCTAGGGCGGGTGGGATCGGAATGGGTGGATGCACGCCTCTTTCCGTGGCGATTGTTAGTGCATGCGGAGATGTGCAGAAGATACTGTTCACGAATGCTAATAAAGGCGTATTATGAGATGTCCAAGTTCCGCCGTGTATCTTCCTTAAAAGGCGCGCTTTTGCGTAACGGAGCGAACATTTCGCATCGTGTCTCCGTTATTATCACTCAATGGATTCAGCGCTGCCTTGTTGCACCACTTCTATTGAAAATTTAAATTCTTCTGCAGATCTTTGTCTGTCTTCCGTGTGGCTCTCGGGGACATGTTTCTTATCGGAAGAGACTGCTTCTTTACGAGCGATTCTTATCAGCTTTGCAGAGAGGGAATCGCGGTAGCCTTCCTTCTTGGATAGGAAGTCTGTGAAATTTTACTGGAGAAGATCCAGAGATGGTGGTAGAGCCATCCTATTATCTGCATGCTCACATACTTAAACATGTCAAGATGAGGAGCATTAAAAGACTTCTGTATCAACCACGTGCCCTTTTATTTCCTTTGAATTTGCGAATGCCAAATGCATTCTTCGCTGCAAATCGCAGTACGGAGGTTGAATCTAAATCGGGTTAAAACTTCGTGATTACGGCGATTGATTACTCCTTGATATTCAGTACCACATTAAGGAAGGTGAAAGTTTTCAAATGTGGAGTATTATGTGACGAAAGGAAATCCAAACATTTCTTCGTTTGCTATGGGTAATTATTCTAAAATGGGCTCACTGTATTAAAAAAAATCTTCTTTTCCTCGTGACTGCTTAGGATTGAATTTTAACCGTGGCTGACGCTGCAGAAGTCATCCTCCAAGCCTGATATTCTTAAATTTTTAAAAGTAATTTATCTCGTTTTCACATTTTTAGATAGTAATCTAAATTTTTTTTGCCCTTAAAGTATTCTAAATTTTTAGTTAAATACCAGGTTTACGCTTAGCTCTACTAAAACGACTTTACTGTTGTGTGTCAGTGGCAAGACGGAAGCAAGATTTTCGCCTATTCTTAAAGTTCTTCTGCCCACCTTAGCAATGAAGAGAAGTATAACTTGAAGGATATTGTCGGCTCCCCCTAAATGTACATGAAGCCTCCTTTCGGTGTGGGTCGCTCAAGTCAGTTTGTTTATCCTTGTGCCCCCACTTGGGCTTCTCCTTTTCAATCCTCCTTTATCTGCCAAACCCTGCGTTCCCTTCACTCCTCCTCGCCCATGAATCATTTTTATGGCACCGCATTAACTATGTGACTTGCATTATTACACTCATTTCGTCGCCTCTCTTTCTCTCTTTGTACAATTTTTTTCTTTTTCCCTTTCGTCTCCCCTCCTTGATTGCCTCTTTTCCCCTTACATTTTATCCCATTTTTCCATTCCCTTTCCACTGTTTGTCCCTCTTCAAACTCCCCTGCATTTTATTCTTTTTCCTTTTTCATTTTTCGCCTGATTTAACTCCTCGTTTGAGAAATCTCTGGTCGATTTATTCATTATCACTCGCAAGGAGGAGAAACTGGGATACCTACACTTTCGTATATATTTGCCCATTTTCTTCGGAAGTTTTGCGATTGCTTTACGTAGTTTTTTTTCTTTCTCTCCACCCTGTGTTCTTTTTCCCGAAAGAAGGAAATGGTCCACCGTTGGCATCTTCCTCCCGCCGTGAGAAATCTTAGTAACAATCGCCCTCGATTCATCACTGTTTTGAGGGAGACGTGCGCAGTACGCTCCCTGATTCCGGTCTGTGATGTTTTTCATTTGTCCAAATTTTTCCACCGTGTTCTTATTTTCTTCTGCTCCACGGATGTGACGTTTGCAAGGGTGGATTTCCCGTTCTAATTACTAACGGTAATTTGTCAAGGAGTAGTTGTCGCGGCACTGTCCAACGATTCGGGCAAGTCGTATTACATTGGTACAGTGATTGATAGTTGTATAACAGTAGGAAAGTCTAAGTTCGTAGAAGAAATCGCCACTTTTGAGTCCTTAAAGTTAAATTAATAGAATTGATTCGAATAAATAGATTTAAAGTAAATATATCGAAATGCTCTAATTCAATCAATTATTTTGCAATCAGGTTTTTTGACGATCAAGGCAGCTACAGATTTTCTCATTACCAATTTTATCTCGATTTTGATAAGGTTATTTAAAGTAANTGGAAAATCGACCGTTAAGCCCTCTCTGCCCATAAAAGGTGAAAGAGGATCGCAAATCAGCTGTTTTTTTCGGCCGTAAGAATAATTGATAATGGGTTAGGAACGTTATCAGCTCCAATTACCGAGGCTTTGGAAGGAGAGAGATGTTAATTGGGCGTCCTACTGCGACAAGAGTAAACACGTCACCGCCTCCCCACAATTGTTAGTTCTTTTATTAACTTATGTATTAATAAATATTAAATAGAATATTAATTGTTGAATTTTTATTGAAATCGTTAAAAAGTTACTATTACGATTACATAAGGACAGCTCTATTAAAGAAATAAAACTTCCAGTGTGGTCTGCCTTGAAAATGTTAAAGTTTAGCAATCGTTTTAGCTGATCTTATTTAACAATGGGAACGGCACCGAAATTATTGCGTTAAGGTTTTATTCCTCCGCCAAATCGTTTATTTAGCCCTTGAAGTATCCCCTCCTTTAGCAGCCCATCTTCCCTTATCATCTGGAATCCCTCCAGCACCAGCAGGCATCCCTATTCAATCACCCCACCCCTTCTTCTCCCTCATCCCTCACTCCTTGATCTACCACACGCACGCCCCATCCTTAACCTCCCCCGTTTCTAGCTAATCCTCTCCCATGATCCTTTTCTTACTCCCATCTCCCTTAATTCTCCCTTAATCCCTCCAGAACGTCTTTCTTTAATTTGCCCATCCGCTATCGAGTTTCCGTATCGCTTTGTGCTAGCCATTTGTTTCGTCATTCCGCGCTTTTTTCTAACGCGTGATTTTCTATTCGCTGGGTTCCATTGTAATACCGCTAATCGGGAAAGACGGATACTCCCGTACGCGTTTCTACATATTTCACAGATCCGCGAACGCTCTGCAAACCTTCTCTAGGAGAATTTCGTTGCTTTTCTGTTTCCCATTATTTACGCCGTCACAATGCCAAAGCGAACGCGAATTAAATCGGTCGCTACAGTATGTTTTTTTTTTCATTCTCTACGAGAGTATTTTTTGATGCTCCTCGGCGCTCGTGGGGGCCGTAACGTAGATGGCGTTAAGCCCCTCTAAATCGTATTTCTGTATTCTCTTCGCCATTCCGCCTCGCTTTTTCACATATTCCTAGTTTATGCAGCCGTATTTTCTTCCCCTTTGTCCCTCCATTCGCCCCTCCCCCCTTTCTTCCCTTTTTCTCGTAACTCTTGCTTCTCCCTTCCATTTGGTACATCACCAACTTCTCCCGCATCCTTTTCTCTCTCTAGCGCATCCCTACTCCTCCTCCTACCACTAACGTAGTTTCCTCGACCGGCGCCCCATTTCGATCGATTCAGGCTCACGTGATGGCGGGACGCCGGGCGTCGCCCCCTCGTCGCCTCCCCTCCACGTCGTCAGTCTCCCCTGCCCCCCTTTCCCGTCCTAAGGGGGAGCCAAGCCCCCCACCCACACCCCTCGTCTCTCACTCACCGGCGAGTGCTCCTAAGCCACCCCCACCTCTCCTTTCCCTCGGGCACTTTGTCCTCATCCCCCCTTCCCCTTTCATCTATTTCTCTCTCACTCACTATCCTCAGTCGGCGTGGGTGGGAACCTCTTCCCTGCGTTATGGCCGTCTGTTTGAATCACTCCGCCTCTCAGACTTTCTTACCTCCCTTTCTCTTTTCATCCCAATCCTTTGCCCTATCTATATCTTCCGTTTTCTCCCTTCATCTCACTCGTATTGTCTTCTTAATCTTCAATTTCTTTCTTCGCGTCTTCCGTCCCATTCCCGGAGCGCTTCGCCTCTCTGCGTCTTATTACGTCCTCTCCTTATCTTCACCGCCAGCATCTTTCGTGACGTCGTTCTCTCGATCCTCTCCATTCTTGTCTTTTCTTCTTTCTCACATTTATCTAATTATCCTGTTTTTCTTTTCTGGATAGTCATATTGCTCGGATTAGTATTTTACTTTTACTTACTCTGAAATGTCGTTTCCTTGGTTACTTATTGTCTCCCATCCGTGTTCTATGTTATCTTGTTCTTAACTGTATTTACCGACCGTCTCACTCTGATACAGATTTTGCACATCTAATTCGACAATTCAGGAATTGGATGAAAAGCTAAGCTTAATCAGTTAGAGATACTTAGTTACAGATTTTTAGTAATTATTTGTGACTGCTGCTTTTTAGTAATTATTTGTGACTCGTGATTGATTTATAGATATTCTAACGTTTCACTTGCGTACTCCTTATTTTAATTTCAAGTTGATAATTTTTTTTCAAAATATCTGGTGATGCCTAAGTTATATTTGGTTTCTTCATTACTGCGTTATCGAATTATTTAATTCTCCCTTCTAGGATAGAAAGGAGAATCTTCCATTTAGTTGACCTTTTTCGCTATCGTCTTCATTTTCTCCTCTCTGTCTCGCGGTCTTTCGATTTTCCCCGAACTCTTTTCCGAATCCCTTATCTCGTCCCCACGTCCTTTCCATCCACCTACACCTTTCCGCCCACGCCAAGTATGCTCCCTCGCGAATACGGAGTGGATCATGTGGTACTTTCGGGCCCTCGCGCAGTTTTGCAAATTTATGCCCGCGAAGGATCGTACCGCAATAAAACCTGCTCATTTACGGGCGATTGTTCTTTTATTTGGCACGAGAGCGGGCTGCAATCGAAGGAGATGCACGGAGCGCACTCCTCCGCAATCCACAAAAGGGTATTAAGAGTACGCCCTCCCAGTGCCTCGAGGAGCTCCCTCTGATTTCGCACCTCTTTGTTTCGGACCTTTTTTTCTTCGGGTCCGTCCTCTCAAAGTCCTTTTTTACTCCGCATTTCTTCGCCCGCGACCCCTCTCTTCCACTTTTTTTCCGCAGGAGCATCATCTTCCTCTCCTCCTTTCATCTCCGTCGAGTTTTTTCAAAAAGAGGCGCGCATCAGCGACTCCTGTCATTTTCATGCTCCTCCTTTGTCTTCCCCTCCTTTACTTTCTTTGTAGTTTTGATTCGGTTTTGTTTTTTTATGTCTGCTTGCGTTCCGAGTCACGTATAAGCCCCCCCGTCCCTCTCGGGGCGCCCAGGTGGCTACGGCGTTTTGCGGTTTTTTCGCCGTTTTTTCGTGTATTCCCCTTCTTCGTCGTTTTTGTTGAGAGCGGTATTCTTTGGCATTTTCTCCCTTCCGCTCACGGACGCGAAATTCGGTCTTCTCTTTGGTGCAAGGTAAGGATTTTTTGTATCAAGGATTTCTTTCTTCGCGGAAAGGCTGTTCTTCTGTTTCAGGGCCACTGCTTTTAGTTTTGGCTCCCAGGGCAGGAGGTTAGTCAGACGTTATTGCTATTGTATGGGTTCCCTTTTCGATTTTTTGCATAAATATGTTTACAGATTATTTACGCGGTGTTTTATTTTTATGCTGGTGGAGTTCCTTCTAAGAAAATTTCTCAGCCTTAGAAGTTCTTTTGGCGGAGTTCTTCGTCGAATAATAACACTAGCGGTATTTTCAAAAGAATCGAATTTTACTCGTTTTCATAGGATATTTCTATCAAAGTATAGAAAAATGTTTCTGTATATAGCTAAATTCCTCTGTCATTTGAAACAATAATTTATGTGATTGTATTTCTACCATGTCGATTGAACAGGTATCGCGTGCTACTATTGCATCCACGAAAAATGGAAATTATTTACTCTGATATCATCAGTTATTTTTTCCCTTTATCTCGGTGTACTTTCCGATTGCTACCTGTACATGTATTGCTGTCCGTATTTTTTCCTTTAGCTACGGTGTATGCACCATACAGTCGATTTCTGTAAGCTGATACTGTAGCCATTTCTTCGGGTAAAACATGATTTTTGAATCAGGAAGGACTTTGTTGAGTTTTTAAGTTATGTAGCACTATCAGATTGACCTATGTTAGATGTCATAAAATTTGTTATAAAGGTAATTGTGCTGCTTGGCCATGTATACTGCCGTTATCGTTCTTGGAATGTGTGAACCTACGACCAATTTGTGGAATAGAGCGCCATAAATGCATATGAAGTAGCATCCAGAAGCAATCAAGGGAAGCTTCTTTATTTCTGTTGTACATATCCCTTCGGAAGCAATACTGGTATTCGAACTATTTTTTCCATTACCAATGGGTCATTCCAGATTTTCCACTCTCATTCTCGGCTTCGGCGAAAAAAGAAAATTGATTTCAACTACCTAACAACTGTCATCAGTGGAAAATCGATCGTTAAGCCCTCTCTGCCCATAAAAGGTGAAAGAGGATCGCAAATCAGCTGTTTTTTTCGGCCGTAAGAATAATTGATAATGGGTTAGGAACGTTATCAGCTCCAATTACCGAGGCTTTGGAAGGAGAGAGATGTTAATTGGGCGTCCTACTGCGACAAGAGTAAACACGTCACCGCCTCCCCACTTCCTACGTCGCGATTTATTCAAGTTTGTGGTCCTCAGAATGCGGTGAGTGCCGGCCTTGCGCACCCTCTTTAGATATCTCTTTCGCATCCGCGGGTGGTAGATTCGATTGAACCCCGATGGCCCCGGGGCACGGCGCGGAGTGTGTAATGTCCAAACCCAATTATTGTAATCGAATTGTCGGATCTTTTCTCCCGCTCCATTCCATGCCATTTTTCATCCGGGCATCTATTTCCTTTGTCGGGATCCGAACACCCCTCTTCCGATTAAATACTGCATATGCTCCGCCCGTTTTCCGGGAGTTTACGGCCAAAAAGCTGCGAATAAATATTTGCTGGATGTTCTTTATGGAGATGAAACGGATTTCTCGCGTTTGGAGGCTGTTTCTTTCTTCGGAAAGTCCCTTTAAATATTCGATTTGTTGCTCGTGAGTGTGTTGTTGTGAGTGTGGGATGGGTCGACAATAGTGTGTTGCATGGGACCACATCCAGTCAAAAATGTATCGCTCAAATTTTGTATCGTTTCACTAGAAGTTTTAGTTTTCATGGATGTATGGTGGCCATCTATGTATTCATCTACGACCATTCCTTTTATTAGGTTTCTATTAATTTAATCGCCGAGCTTAAATATACGTTGTTATGAGTTGTTTGATCATGATTTTTCATAATTAACTATTTTTTAATTTTGATGCTGGAGAGTTAGCAGGTCACAATTCATACACTCAGATTTGGGTTATCAAAAATGTCTTATTAAGATACAAATATGCCACGATATTTTAAGATACTTATAACCATATAAGAGCAAATTTGTTTCGCTCATCCCGTCGTAGGAGGTCTTATGCCATCGCCCTCACCACGCAATTCAGCCGTGTTATATCTCACAGACATGCATTTTCATCCCCCATTATCACGGGATTTCCCTGGTAGAATTACTATTTCGTGGCGTATTTACTATATGTAAATAACATAAACGGAGACACTATGTACAGAGTGCTATTTCTAGACAACGGTGTTTTCCATGTCGGTGGAATTATATGAAATGATAGTATCTCACTAAGCGCAAGGTTTTTTTTTGTAAGGCTCGAATTTATTCCGTGCAATAAAGTAACAACAAATATCCTGTATAAAATGTCATTCCTTCATATATCCGGAATCTTTCATTTAATCCCCGTTCATATGCGCGATGTAAATATAGTTTTTCTTTCTGGTTTCGTCATTTTTGGTCAAAGAGATCGTAATGCCCTGTCGGAAATACCTTCGCTCCTTGACAACTTGGAAGGAATAAGGATTAAATGTTGTGATTGCTCCTGTACAAGATAAAGGTAAATATCGGAATAACTTTTCACTCGCTGAAGAAAATTAAAGGAAAAGAAGAGCATGCGTTAGAGATCAATGTCCGCGATTGTTTACGTTGTTACTTTGATATTTATTTGTCCTTTGCAGAGTCTCCTACAAAGATAATCCCCAGCTAAAGTAAGCCGCGGAGGATCGAAACTTATTTCCCATCCCTTCGACCTTTATCATCGCGACGTCGTCAACCCATATTTTCGGAAGAGAATCCCTTAATTGGGTGCACAGCGTCGATAGAGATTATTTTTTTTAAGCTCCTGAAGGGAGGGGTTTGTCTTAAACGCTCTATATTTCAAACGGCTTCGTTTTTCGCATCTCCCCCTCAGTAACTCCCATTCGTAATCTTTCCATTCTCGCCACGTCCTCCACCCCCTCAACTTCCTTTCATCTTTCACAACTTTCCTTTCTCTTTTCCTCCACGCCGACAGCACGCCTCCTCCCGCTCAGTTTCCTTATCCTTCCGATAGGGAATTTTGACCCTCATCTCTTGCTCCGCCTGTCCTCTCTATTTAAATATTCCCTTTGATGTCCAATTGAGGTTCAGCCCGTAATGAAGGGAGGGTGGATAGGTTTTTGGAAGAGAGGGAGTGAAGGGGTTGCGTTTTTCGGGAGTGAGGAGAAGGGGTTCGGCGTAGGGGTGTATCCTAATGGTGAGTTAAGTGGTTGAGAGGAGTGGGGAGTTTCTTTTCACGGCGGCGTACCCTTAATATCTGCGGGTCAATGGCGTGGGGGCGTAATTCTCCAAGTGCTCCCTTTTCCGCGGGTTCTCGTTTTTAACTCTCGGGGGGAGTTCGGTTCTCGCCCCGCCAAAGGGAGGGAACTTCCCGGAGAGTTTTGCTCCCTCACGCATGCGAAGTGCGAAAATATTCTGCCCCCATCCCTCATCTTTCCTCCCGTTCTGTTATGTTGGCTGAGAGGGTTTCGGAAGTAATTATTTCCCCGCGTTTAATTTAATTTTTGAGATTCCGTTCAGCTTCTCCCGCTTCGAAATACAACCCGTCGCCCTGTTTTTCCTTATCTCTCCGCTCGCGTTTCCTCCGGCCTCTCTCTCAGCAAATGTTCGAAAACAGCATAATGGGAGATATTAGCTCCTGTTAATTTTGCCCCGGCAGTTAGCTAATCCCATTGAGTGAAGGATTATGAGGAGCGCTAATCAGTTATTCGCGAGACTGTTTGCACTTGTTGGTCTTTCGTGCAGTTTCCCACCTTAGTTTCAAAAATCGGAGTCCTAATTCCATTTACTGGATTTAGTTGCTTTCTAAATTCCCATTCTCGTCAAAGAAGACGTACATTCTGAGAGTTTTGGGCTTTTAAGATAGTCTACTGCAGCCAATACTCCCTAATTGAAATTGTACATTGTATATTCAGGTTGTTTTGTGTCCCGTTTTCCAGTATTTTCGCTCTAAAGGTATTATATTGGTTGTTTCGTGATGAAATGCGGGTTTGTGCTGATAAGGAATTGGTCTTCAATTAGATAGTTGAAGGCCGTGGAAAAACTCTTTCTTAAGGAATGAGGAAAAATTGATGCTCTACATCATCGTTTCTTGTTTCATGATATGGAATGATAAATGAGGTAATATTTGTTATGAATCTGTAAAATATTGGTACTTTTAATCATTCTAAACCCATCATACGTCTTGAACTAACTTGAGCCTCATTTTATAGATTGCTAACGTTTCATCAAGCCTACGAATCTTAATGAAAAATTCGTCGAGTAGAGGTCGTGTAAATAAAATTTCCAGCGAATATATCGCGTCAGTTTGCTGTCCTCGCTTTATTTACTGTTCTAATTTCATTCCTGTCATCAACCCGAATCTTTCCCTTGTTTTCATCAGCATTTTCCGCACCTTTCCTTTTTTTCATTATCTGGTTTGTCTGTTCTCCTTCAGCGGAAGCGTTTCATTTTTGGTTCGTAATTTGCTTTGTTGGAGTTGAATTCCTCTCCCCCTCGTTAGTTTAAGACCGAAATGGGGTCGAAAGTTGCCGAAGAGGTTAGAGAATTGGAGCTTTTCCTATTCTCAGATGTATATTTTATCTTCTGATTAAAAAAAAGTTCGACAGAAGTTGTTCATTTTGTAAATTCCAGTCATTTTTCTCTCAGGAAGTTTTGTTTTCGAGATTAAGAAGAAACGGGTTCGGCATTGCGAAGTATTGACAAGTTATATTTCTGTGTTGGCTTAGTTTTCATCTTGATCTGTAAGATTTTATCGGAATTTTCGAAGGGTCTTTCGAAAGCAAACAGAGAGGCTCTTTTCATGGGAAAATAATCCAGTCGCACTTTCGTAAAGTGGTGCCTGAGATTTAATAACTAAACGAAATAATACTGAAAAATTCTAGTTTAATCGCTATGTTGACTAAAGGAAACGTTTAATGTTTCATTTTAGATGCATGTAACCTGTAATGACGCTGCTACAAATATAAATTTTAGTTCGTAACATGTTTTGGAGGTATGAATAGAGGGCCGCTTGTGTCTTGAGGGTTGAAGGTTCTTCACCTTTGCGAAAACTTGTTCATTCAATCATGTGCTTATCCATTTCTTTTCTGTACAGCGCAAAAATTGCGCCATTATCTTCAAGCCATCTAAATTCCGACCGTTTGAACTCGGTCCTTTTTTGTCTTTTTCTAAGAAACTTTCATGCCAGAATGGAGGAAAAATACCCTGTTCTTCCCTTTAAGAAATCGTCCATTTCTCCAATTGCTAGGGAGTCGAAAAATCTGGACGAAAGTCGCCAGAATCGCGGTCTTAATTCTCTTGTGATGTACGAAGTTTGTAGATGTATCAAGACGTTGTTTTCCTTTCAGCCCCTTCTCGTAATTTCTTTTCAATTCCCTCTTCTTTTTAAGTAAATCATCCGAACCCGTCTTTCTCTCTGCTCCCCTTTTCAGCGGCCGCCATGAATCTCGCGTTTCTTCCCCGCCCCCGCTGGAACTACCCTCTCCTACACATACGTCAATCTTTCAACTCCCAACATATCCTCTACAACCCTCACTATTTATCCGAATCCCTCTTCCCGCAAGTAGAATGCTACCATCTCTCTCGCGGAATCTTGCGGTAACCTATAAATAGCGCTGTGTTTCAGTCACTCCCCTCACAGTCTACTCATTCGAGCGATCGCTCATCTCTTTACTCAACCCGATCTCAGCACTCAGTGTTTGTCTTTTTCTTCGGATTCTATTTCTCTATCTATCTGAGTTCCCATCTTTAGTTCGCTAATCCTCGTCTGTATACATTATCTATGGATTCCCGTGGGTCCTTAACCTCTGGCTAGATCGCAAGCTCTCGAGCGTGGGTGAAATCTCTGCCTAGAGTAATTTATGCCTTATCTTACACAAGCGAGATCAGTAATTCTTGTTTATCTTTTGGTTTTGCTTGTTTATTCTTGGGTGACTATGAGTTTAGTGCAATTTTTTAAATGCTCGGCCTCACCCTCATGCTGTGAATCGCTTGTTGAAATCACCGCTGCTTCTGTCCATGACGGAATTCACGACAGGTTTAGCTCGGTCAATTTTAGGTCGGAAATTTTTATCCACAGCCGCTCACCAATTCGATGTAAGCAATTACTCAAGCAATAACGCAACCTTTGTTTTATAACCCCGGTTCTGTCAAATATCTAAGTTTAGTTTTATTACTCATTTTGACTCCCAAGCCATAAAAGACGAATAACTCTGGCTTTATTTTCGCGGCGATTATGAAGAAGTAATAAAGGCCCTTCATATTTCAGAAAATGGAGTCGTTTATGACGTAAGCGTTGTGGCCCATCGCCCCTTGTTTTTATATTATCGCTGCAGAATACATACAAATGAAATGGGAAGGTGCATTTCATGTGTCTCTTAATGTCCTCAAGGGGTCGTTTGGTCTTGAGTCACGGAAAAGTTGGCCCTATGGCTCGTCTCCAGCGTCGCATTATGATTCTTCTTTTCTATCGCCTGCATGCAAGTAATTAGTTCTCGGGGCTGCATTGCCCTTTGCCAGAGATGTTTATGAGGGTGGCTGTTACATGGGATTGACCTGAAAGCGGTGGACCATATCTTGCGGTTCCATTTTACTATATGAGACATGTTTACGGTCCACGGAGCGCCAAACTCTCGTGGGGTTACTGTGTAACCCTAACTTTCTGTACTAAGTTTTACCTCTTATCTGCATCCAAATTCTCCTTCATTGTCAACGGGTTTGTTTTTGTTACACGAATCCTTGCGTTTTGAAGTTTCTATCGAAGTGGCTATATAGAAGTTCTTCTGTAGCAACGTGAGTGACACATTTTTCGTTAGGAAATTCGGTTGTCGGTTATGTCTATATATGTAGACGTTCGTGTTCCTGGCTTTATAATTTTCCATCGAGTTGGCTAGAAAAAAGTCTCGGAGAACGTGGAGGTAGACTGTATTGTAATATGTTCTAGAATGCCTTAAAAGAAAGGACACTTAGTAACTTCTAAAGCAGATTCTAGAATGTAAATTATTATGATTTCATTGTAGAATACAAATTTATTTTACCATAGTTACGTGTTTGAATATTGGTACGATCCATCAGTTTTTGTGGCATTTATATACTAAAAATGTAGTGGTCATGATGTAGACTTTCCTTGATTTCGAAATTTGTTTGAAAATATTGGAAAATTTAGTTTCTAATAATTATGAAATGAGAACTAAGTGGGTAGAGATAGCCAGTGTTTAGGTGCATTGTTCATCATCGCCTAAAATCAATTTTAATCAGTTCGAAGTTTTAGGTTTTGAAGATAGTTGAGAATTTACAGATTTAGAATTCTTATCGTGTTCAGCCGTCTTCGCAATTCTTAATTTAGATCAGAAAAATAGTTCTAGCAGCAGTAATTACTGTGAAGGTGAAATATGTTTAATATTCTTTTCCATAAGTTAGGTATTGAGTTTTCTATTGTAAAACTCGTTTAAATTATTTTTCATGAGACGATGAAGTCACTGCACTTTGATTATGTATGCAAATATATCTCCCGGAATCAGGTATCAGACTATAAATGGTTTCATTGGAAGCTCGGTTTCCTTAGCTGATTCCCGTAAATGCTTGGGTGTGTTCAAGACCTCATTTATTCTCTTCCACCCGTTTCGTCGCCCTTTTACACACTGATTCCGTCGACCATTTTCGGAGTAAGTACACACCTTGTGTTGGAAGGAAACAATGGGCATATTTGACCTCACTCTTCTGGGTCACTGCTGCCGTCGACGAGCGCGTTTGTGTCAGGGCGTCATGGCAATCGATGTGCGGCGTGGGTGGCGGAACCGTATCATCATCCCCACGCTTCTTCGCTCCACCATCTCAGAATGCGTGGGAGGCTGTGTATGTGTGTGTAGTCGAGAACCGTTATGTCGAACCCAGGATATCTCGTCCCTTCTCCGGCCGCCTTTATCGCCTCCTTTTCTCCTTCTTTCTCTGGCCCGCACGGTTAAGTTTTCCTCCCATATTTTAGACTTCCTATCGTTAATTGTGGAACATCTAAGAATGTTAGGCTATATTTGTCATCATAGGTTAGTCTCAACGAACGTATTTTGTAAATCACCGTAAACACTATACGTTACAGTAACTACTTACCTGTTCCCGGATTACTAATCTTTTTCGCTTTTTAATTTGTCAGGCTTTTAATAATAACATGAACGAATGTTATTTTTACTATTCTGCCAAATATATTATTATAAGACTATGGTTTTGGTGAATTTAGATACCGTATGTTCAGTCTTTGATAATTTCTTCGTGCAGTTTTTCCAAGTACATTCTTATTAGACCTCTTGGGTTATTTATTGGATCGTATAATAGAAAAATACTACTCTGCAGTAACTTAAACGGTTTCTAGGTAAACCGGTTGAAACTGCGCCATTAATTCTGAAATGTGCCTTTCGGATTTATCTTTAACTCCGAAATCGGTCTTGAATTATCCTTAATAAGTTCATTTGCAATGGAATGAATATTGTCTCTAAAAATGGTTTAGGTTTGTCGCTAATAGAGTATATCGCTGAATGTATGAATGATACTAAAACGTATTTTTTTGGGCGAGATTTAGGATAAAATTCTTCGTGAAAATGAAAGAACGTATGGATCTTAATTAAAAAGGTATAATAATTATTTTGTATTGAACTTAATACGACTTTCTTGCGAATCGCATGCCTTAAAATCATGTAAAAGATGACTTTTGTCAAAATTGCCATAAAATCTTTTTCTAGTTATATTATAAATTGCTTCTGGCATAAATTTGTGGTAGTACTTTGTAACGTAAAAAAAGCAAATTCAGTACATCTCTTACTCGTACCATTGACATCCCGAGATGCCGGAGTCATTAGTGTGTTAACTCCGAGGTCCCGGGTTCGAGTCCTTGCTTTTTCCTTGTTTTTCGGTTTAGGCCTGAAAATGACCTGAAGCCATGGTAGTGTAGTAAATTTATGTAAATGTACGTGTAAAAGTTTGTTTTTCTTTCTTTTTCTGTTATGAATCCTGTTTAGTATTTGTAATTCTTAATTTGAAGTTCATTTTTGTCAGAAATAATTTTAAACGTCAGTCCGGAGTCGCCCTTTCCTCCTTCCGTATCTGTTTCCTGCACATTGCGGCATATCGAGAATTTGCAATTTCATGTGTAATCCCGGACATTTCTTTGGAATTGACGGGACTTATTCTTATGTTCAACCGAAAAGAATTGGGTTCTCGTGTAAGAGAGCAGTAGTTGCTTTGCGATCCGCATCCATTTGTTGCTTCCGAGAAACACCATTTCGTAGGAATCAAGCGATATTTTATATCGGTCCGATCGTGCCTCTCCGTGCGCTCTTCAGAATAAGTTCGCAATATTCCCAGAGATAAATCATGAAGTTTCCATCGCGTTTCGATCTACCATTTCGGTGCAGGTAATCGCATCGTGCGTCATCGGAAGGCACACCAATTCCCTTCGTGCAAGCGTTGCTTTTATGCAAATGTATCTGGAGTAATCTCGGTTATTTTTTGTCTCGGTCAAAAAGGACGAAATCCGTTGCTCTCCTCTTCTAGTTTCGTGCTTCTGTGAAATCTAACGAATACCTCAGGAGGAAAATAGTAATTAATTTTCAATTACTAATTTCAGTATAATGGAACATTTTTCATTTATAAACTTGTATGGCGATATTACAAAGTATAGAAATGTAAACATTGTCATACTAAGGTGTGTTACTATTATTCTTATACTTCCTGTTTTTTCATATTATCTATCTTTATTGTAAATATTCATTATTTTCTTTAATATTCTTGTTTTCAAATTTAATGGGTTTAATATTTCTAACTTTTGAATGTTTTTTACCCCCGCATTCTGCAGGAGGATCTAGAAAATTGTCTAGTGGAGACAAAATTATCGCCTGAATCCATTTCAGTTTACTGTTTAATGTCACAACCTTGTGAAAATCCACAAGCGTGTAATTTCATTCCGGAACATTCTTCATATTAGTTTTTAAATTTAGCATCTTGCCATTCCACAAGTAAATGGCTTGTTTTGCGAAATAATCCAGGAGCCATCGCCTCCCATCTTGATCCTCCCAGGCTTTTAGGTGTATTGTGTCAATTATCAGTCTTAAATTGATGACATTTTCTCCCACACCATTCCCTTTCATTTCATATATATGTAATTGTTAGAAGAGAATTGATGGAAGAGGGTCTCGTGAGTGCAGAAGCGGATTATAACACCGCGCAATAGCCGAGGTCCTCATCTGCATGGGTGACTGACTGCTAATAAATTCTAAGTAACATTATTCTGGTTTTTCGCTTCAAGTGATAATTTTATATTTGTTGAGTAGATCTACATGTTATGTTGATACGACGATATATTTGATTGTACAGTATGTCCATAATTATTTGTAATTTATAGAAATGTTACGCATTTTAGTTCAAAACTTGTTTATTTACTCTTGCCGTGGAGAGACGAGTAAGGTTTCTATGCGATGTATATGTGTTTATTTCATGAAGGTTTTCAAATTTTTACTCAATTCCTAGCGGGGGTTGAAGCTGATCTTTGCGCCTCTTATAGTCCACCTGTCCCAAAGAACGTAATTCTGCATAGGCCTTATGCACGCAATGGTATTTCTAACTGAACTGATATCTGCTCGTAAAAAAATTAATTTTCGCAAGACTCCCTCAATGAATAAGTATTTGCGAAACAAAAATTAATCTTTTCTGATTTTCAGTTCCCTAGGGCCTCTGATAGCGAAACTTAGCCCCTGCACAAGGGCCTAAGGGAGTTTACTTATCCAACTTACCGCTCCTCTCCGCACACACTCACGGGAAGGTTTTTCCCTCTGCTATCGTACGACTTTTCCGTCCTCTTTTGGCGCTCACTGCAACTCGAAATGGCTTCCTTGGAAGTTCTCCTCGGAAGTTGTTGCATCCGCCGGAAGCATTGGCGCGTTACGGCGTTGCATCGCCCATTCTTCCCTCGTTTTCCCTCCGTTTCCCCTTCCGCACCTTTCTTCTTTTTTCTCTCTTAATCCCCACCCAGCAGTCTCAATGGACGGCGGAAATACCGAACACGCCTTTTTGCGTTTCCTCCGAAACTGTTTTATTTTCTCCTTCGCTGAATTTTCGCACGGACTTCGATTCTCTTCGGCACGCGATGGGGACGGTAAAGTTTCCAAGAACCGCGTGTAAGGTTCCGAAAGGCGTGCGATAATGTGCGGATGAACTCTGGTTGCACGCGGCGTCTTTTTTATCTCGGCGTTACAAAGGAAAAGTTTTTGAAGTTGTTTGTTTCGTTATGTGTCGGTAGCGGGTGAAGTAAGGACTTTCTCGAGATGTTTTCTTTGAGTTCATGTCTTACCTACCAGGAGGAACGGGGTCTTTAAGGTTCAAAGGAAAAGTTATGCGGGGAAGCTTGGCGGGATTCTTCAGTGTGCTTGTTGTTGCTGTTTTATGCAGAATGAGGTGGATGAGTGGTTCGTTATCGGGTGTTGTTTTCAAAATTTGCTTCCTTTAAGCACTTGACTGAATTTGTTTCTATAGTAGCTTTATTGGGGAGATATTTACACTAAACGTTCTTCTCTTGCATCAAAATTCGATTGCCTTTTTGGGTACTTTGGTAAAAATCGTTAATTCCGGTAATAAGGTTTAAATAGGCAGTTATTATATTCTATTAATATATTCGGCTCTAAGATTAATAATTACACCTCTTATTGGGTTGGTAGTAAATGTTGATGAAATTTGAATTCTATTTTGAAAGGTTCTCTGTGTGATTTTATAGGTTTGACATAATGGGAAATTTTGTAGCCCTTAATTGAACTATTTTTCCGTATTTTAAACCATAAAATATGCAGTGTAAGAATATTCAAAGCACAACCATGTAGACAGTTAGGAATAGTTACAGAGGATGTGCTTTCCTTTGAAACCTGTTATTTTTACTTTTATACCGTATATTTCCGCCGACCCAGAGTTTCCAGTGCAGCATTTACTATCGGTTAGTTGCTTTCTTCCGGCTATTTGCTTCCCTAATTTGAGCTCCAATGACTTAAGTGCGCTCCGAAATACCCTGCCACGTTCTACTCCATTCATTCCGATTTCTGGCGCAGCTAAAGAGAGGTCTGCTCCCCTTTGAGGCAACCCCCTTTACTACGATGCGCTTCCGTTTTAATTGTTTTCCGTTATTTTTCCGGTCGGCCTATGAAAGAGGCTGAGAGGGATTTCTTTTGCGTTATTTTGGGTGCAGCTTCTGTTTCTAAGAAGTCGTTAGGGATGGGATAGAGAGCGGTCGGAAACAATGATGCAGCGTGCCTCCACGTCCCCCGAGGGCATTGACGTCCAGCCCATCGAACCCGGCACTCAGACTTCCGCTGCCCACACCACTCCGTCCATGTCCAGTCCATTGTTACGCCGCGGTAGGATTTTTTTATCCCCTTTTCAAAGCGGGAATATGAGATTCAAGTCGTGTAGTCTCTTTAAAATTCGCGTTCAAAAGAAGGGAAAGGAGTTTTCATCTCGGAATTTTTCAGCGGAATGTCTTTAAAGAAAGAGGTAGTGTTTTGCCTCAGAAGGCTGAGGTTATTACTGGAGATTTGAATCCTTATACCTTCGTGCTTCTCTTTAAGTTTATATTTTAATTTAGGGTATTAGCGAAATGTCCTTTAAACTGACTCGGGTTCGTAGAAGTCTACTTTTGGAAACTTGAGACTGTTCATAGGCTTCTTTTCGGTGATGCTTATTTTGCTAGTTGTAGCTGCTGTTTCCCCCAAAACTAATCCTATGATTAGTCATTACCTAAGTGTGTTGGATTACATGACGACCTGGTTACATTGCCTTTTTATTCTAGTAACTAGAAAATATAAATTAACTTGCTCTTCTAGGATAATCTTTCAATATATATTGTCTATAAGAAGTTTTCATTTCAATGTGGTATTCGAGAGAGTCATATTAGAGTCGTTGTTTGTGATAGATCGAAGAAAATGTTTTACCACGCTATCAGTCTTAGCTTTACTAATGGTCCGAGGAAACTAGATCTTTGAAATCGCAGTTCTTTGATGTAACCCTTCAGGTTCACTTCAATTAAGGTGATTTGTATTAAGGTATGAATTCATCAGAGGAATTTCTTCTAAATCTTCGCCTACGGACTAAATGATTCCTCGTCGTCGGTCTTCAGATTGAAGATATGTTTTGCTGGAAGTTGAACAATCAAGACGTCATCTTCTTCGGCCTGTTTTCCTGATGCTGATTTCCATTGAACACGGCGACAGTCGTCCCGAATAAATAAGCATATATCGTTACGTAGCTGTATTTTCTGGATTTCTCTGATAGATTTTGAAATCTGGATTAAATTATTATCTTTGTCATGCGTCGATTTTTCATTTATATTCTATGGAGTAGAATCCATTAACTTGGCCTCGACTTCGTGGTAGTCTTCCATCATGAGGATAAATAGAAAAAAACACTTCTACGCTATACCACAAAAGGACTTAACCACTAAACCTTTTGTGGTATAGCGTAGAAGTGTTTTTTCTATTTATCTTCATTATCTTTCTTTCACCAACCGAAACATACTTCCTTTAATGTAATGATAAAGCAACTCAACAACTTAAAGTTATATAAGATAGCTTGTGTGATGTTCGAGCAGGATATATCTTTCTACTCTCGGGCAGTTCATTTTCTTTTCCGGTAAATAAAGTATCCCTGATATAGCCGGAGGATGATTAAAAAGGTGCGATGGACACATTAATTAGCAATCCTTATAAAAACGCTGGAAAAATATTTTCTGTTGATAAGATAGTACTGTACTGTAGATGTGGATCCTAAAAATCAGTAGGATATTTTTAGTGGCGAATAATAGACCGAAAAAATTCAAACTTCCTACAGGAAAGTGTCTAATGTAGAAAGGTCTCGGCACGGTTCAGACTGTCTTTTCTGCTCTTCCCAGAATTAACTTTCCTTGACATCCTGGCGCTCCAGTTTCCCCTCTTTCCTTCGCCGATCGGAAATAAAAGTCCCTTTCTTTTTTTTTCTAGGGAGCGCTAGTTCTAAGCTGTAAAACGTCGAAAAGTAATTTATGACTTTGGACACGACACTCGGTTTCTGCCCTTGTCTCAAGTCCCGTCTCTCGTACGGAATTCGAATGTCCATCGTAATTTTCAAGAAATAACGACTTTTTTCGAAATGCAGTAAGCGTTTTTGCGCAATCATATCGTCACGTGTATTTGAAGGCTGAGATGGAGATTTTTCTTCTGCGGTGAAATTGTTCTTTTTACAGAGTAGCAGGAAGTACTTTTGTGATAATTAAGTTTTGAATGGACTATTTCTTCAGTGTCTAGGTATGCGCGTGATGTCGTAAATGAATTGTTTTAAAACTTTTTGAAAATATCTAAAGCTATTCAAGAGTTATAAATGATGGGACCTAGGTGATTTTGTTTGCAATGCTAAGTCTTAAAAGAGTATAAGTCATTGTTTCTCTTAAAATTGCCTTTATTTTGTTAAAAAATTGGGGAAAATCTCCGGAAATTGCAGATCAACCTGTGGAAAATTAAAAGCCTTATTACCGTGATATTTTTGATTTCTTAAAAATTGGTTTGATATTTTACTTATTCATGCTTTCTCTTCGTTTTCGGTCCATTTGCTCTGGCAAGGATTCTCTCTCGGTAGAGCGTATTGATAGCTACCCAATACGCTTTTAAATGCCGCCCAACCGATTAGTCGCCCAATATGATTAAAATGTGATAGTTTCCTGCTGTTTGACTTAAATGATATTGTAGATTTAATGGTATTACTCCCTGTGAAAGCCGTTATCGATTATGTTCATCTCCTTTCCATATTACTAAAAATAATCTAAAATTCGTAATTTATATCTTCGTTAGCACTCACGAAGTATTTCAGTGATCCACAGTAAGATTTCTTTCTTCCCCAAGATGAGTAACATTGGCGACTACTATTGCCGGGAACTGCAATCGCAGATATTTTTATAATGATTAATGTTGGAGTTATGAATATTTTCATTTAGGAGGGTGGAATAACCGACATTCTTAAGAATCTGAACAAGAGCATTCCAAGAAACAGAGTCGATGCAATTCAGAAGTGGCTTCGTCGGACAACGTATACGCAGAACATAGTGTCGTGGTCTTTTAATAGCTGGAACTGGTCCGACTCTCTCCTTGTTTGGGAGCTTGAGCAGGGAGAAAAAGCCCTTTCCCACGCTAGCACGTTGTGACAATCATCCCGCGCACCTCTCAAGTCGACTCTATAGCTTTCCCCTCCCACCCACCAGTCCATCCCTGCCCATGAAACGACCACTTATTTCTCCTGTACACCCACTTCTCTGGGCCCATGTGGAATGTGGGTGGCTGCCCCAACGAGAGATGCTTGCCTCCGATCTCTGCATCTCCTCCTCTTCGGCTAACGGTGTCTTCCAACTCGGCCCCGCTCTCACCCCCGCGATTCCTTCCATTCTTTACCAACGGCTTTTGTCGATGACGGCCTTTGCAGAGATACAAGCTCTCTAGTGTATGGGAAGCTTTTCATCGTAGTCAACCGGTCGTCGCATTTAAACGATGCATCCATTTGCAGGTGGTGTTGTATGTATGTTGCGAGTCCCTCGCCGACACGCCTTAGTAACAAGATATATATTAAGAGGATGTATTTTCTGAGCTTTGCTCTAGGCTTTCTTGTTTGCGTTGGGTTGTTTCACTGCAGGTAGTAACTGAAGGATGTAAAGTGCTCGCTGTAGAGAATTCTCCTAGAAATGCCCTTGACCCTTTCCTTTCGGTTTCTTTGACCTCAAGAGTCTAACGGTACTGTTGGTGAAAGGTCGTCATTTCTGTACACAGCCGATAAAAATCCCTATGGGGATTCGTTCTTCTTTACCTTTCCACCATGTTTGTCTCTACTCTGTAAATTAAACGAAATCAGATCGTGTTATTCTTGCATATTCCTTTGTGCTTATCTTCCAGCTCAAGTTGAAGGTTTTCTAAGTATCTGGTTATTAGAATGCTCGAGGAATGACAACTACAGTTTTGCTAAATTATTTGAAAGCTTATGTAATTAATTTCTTAGACGATTGATCCTGCATTCGAGTAATTAAGCAATGAAAGTGAAAACCCGTCGTCTCTCGTTGCTCTAAGTGACGCCTTCCTTTATGGAATTTGCCTATATTTTGCCTTCATTACACTGTAGTCTATCAGTTGCAGATTGAAATGATTCATTCGGAACCTCCTTACAAAACTACTACCTAAAAAGCTACGTCATAGCTATGGCTGAATGTCGTGTAAATGAATAGTTTTTAAAGACATCATCGTGTAGAAAGTCACTTTCTTTTGCGTATTTTCCTGGTCGCAGTAAAAAGTTCGTGCTGTAGAATCTGTAAACCCTTCGTTTAGTCTGTTTTAAAGGTTGAATGTGGTTGTAAAAATTTCAAGTTTCCCAGTGTTTTACCTTCACGATTTATTACGTGACGTTTTCCTTGTACACTCTTTCAGCGAGAGCCCGATTTGTGTAATAATTCGAGATTCTGAAATAAATTAAAATGCTAACACTTTCACATTGCCGTAAACTGACAAGCCCAGCAACATTTTCGTATTGCTGAACGCCCACGAAATAAATTCTTGACGGAGGTAACTTTTCGCATCGCCGTTCGTTTTTTTTTCTTCCTCTCGGCCCATGGGATCTGCGTCCACATACCAAGACAGGTCGAATCCAAGGACCAATTCTTCTCTTAGTCGCACTTTAGTGACCCTCATTGTCGGCACAATTGCTCGGTGACAGACTTGTTTCTCTGCTTGTTTACTAAATGAAAGAGAGCGTTAAAAAGAACCGTGGAGGGCCTCTTGGAATGCCGTTTTCCTTACGTCCTTGTGCGTGGGTTGGCACAAGTAATCACAGCTACCGCCTATTAAAAGCGTAGAAGGAGACGTGGTCGCCCGCGTAGTTCCTGCGGGTGCCTCGGGGTTCTCCCGCTGAATGCCGACGGTCTGCCTCTCACTTAATTCCGAGTCGGAATTCGTGTAGTTTGCGCGTGCCGCCTCGCGCTAACTCCCTCCATCATATGATTCCACGAACTCTTTCAGTTTATGCGAGGCCTTCCAGTTCACCCTTCCGGGAAGGTCGTTGAAGGAAGAGCGAATCTGCATTCCGGAGTAGGGGCGGTCTGTTTTTTTGCCTTGTTAAGATCGTTTGGTGGGAAATGGGACCGTTTGGAGGCGCGCTACGGAAGGAATGTGGTTTTTTGTCGTTTCATTTTTTCGCCTTTTTGTTTTGTGACGAGCGTGGCTAACATTGGAGTTTCGGGTTATTTTGCCCATCGACTTAGTGGAATTGTAGTGAGTATGAGTATAACCGTATTAATAATCAGATCATTTTCTTTTGCTTCTAACTTTCATTTAGATTTTATGTTAAATGTTGGTTTCTTCGTTGATGGAAGTCTACTTCGTTGTAAGTTGATAATCAGTAGTAATATTGTTAAATGTGCTTTGTGCGACAAGTAACAGCTTAGGTCATTTCGCACGTAGGCCCCCATCGGGAATCAAACCCGTGACCGCCTTCACTGAAGTCGAACGCGTTTCCCACTTGGCTCTCTGGGAGCCCAGGGGTTGTTAATTATTTAGTTATCTGGAAGGAGAAAGAAAAAAGGGGGCGTGGCTAATTCGTTAAGATTTCCATGCGTAATTCCCCCCTGGAAACCCACGTGGAAATTATTTCGAGGCTTCTTATCTTCCTTCCGATGCAAAGAATAGCATACCTTTTTAGTTCTCGATTAATTTTTTTGGATTTTCTGATCTGAGCTAGATTGTTCAAGGTTGATTTAAATCATTGATTCATCTATAAATCCTCCTTGTTACCCTAACGCCATCTCCAACATAAATACTATTTAAGTAGGAGAGAGCAATAGCAGAGAGGTATATCATTCCAGTAGGGTAGAATTTTCATTTATTACAATATTATAGAAATGGACGGCCATATATGGCCATACTTTAATCAGTGATAAACCGATTAGAAGGTATTCGAACTCTGGCGAAGGTTGACTAGCATCTAACCATTCTATAAGTAAGGTCTCTAAAATAATATTTGTTTGCGAGTGAATTAAGCTCATTCTAAACAATTATCAGACTTTTTAATTCTGATGACCGCCATAGAGATTACTGTCGACTGCCGTAATCAATTCCTTTTTTCTCCAATTGCTTTGCTCTCCGTCCGATCCCGTTTTGCATGCATACATAAGGTTGGGGTGTCGGTCGCGTTCGCTTTTTTTTTAATGGTTATTGCTTCCCATACCCCTAAGCCTTAGGTCGAAGACCGATTAAAATCAGCCGCATTTTAAACATCGCGTGGTAGCTGCCCGTTCTTCTCGCAGCGGCGTTATTTCTCCCTCTCCATCCCCCATTTTTCAAACCGAGAGCCAATCGAAGTCTCCAACCGGTTCATCGGAACTCTTTGTAAAAATCAGCTGTTGAGTCGCTCTTATACGCGCCCAGTCCCTCCACCCTGTCCTCCTTTCAATGCACCCGACGATGTTTCCCCCCACAATTGAAATGCCAGGTTCGATTCTAAGAGAAGGCTCACACCAGCCACCTCCCTTTTCTCTATACGGTTGATTGCTTTTTGTTCAGTGACTTTTCATCTGATTTCTTTTCGCATGACTTACAGTTAATCGCTTTGTCAGTTATTTCAGGAGAGAAAATATATTTCGTTAACTCATCTCAGTCGGTGGCTGTGATGATACGAAAGCTGCTGAGGTATGAGTGATAATAGTGAATAATGGTACTCATTTTCGTCATTTTTTATTGAATTTACTGAAACGTGTTATTCATAAGCTCGTGGTGGTGTTCGTTCGTCTCTGATAGTTTTCTAGGGAAGGAGAGCTTGGGCAAACTACCTCATTTCTCATGAAAGACACTACTCCATAGTGATTGCGCATGGAATTAATTCTGTGGTAATCCAAAGAAGAGTGAAGGGTTACGTTTTACTACCTCAAGATACCAAAATACCAATCAAAAAAATTATACTAAGTATTTCTTGGTGTTGTAAAGAAAAACTTCATTATTTGTTTATGATACAATGTTCTATCCCTCTTAAATATATTCCATTTATCAAGATGTGGTGGTAGGAAATGTATTGTTAATTTTTGTAAAATTTAATAGCATAACTCGTAATAGTTTCCGTTGAAATTTGCGTAGCAGTTTATAAGATATATCTAGCAGTTTATTTTTACGGTCGATGTATTACGTATAATAAATTTCCCTAACTTACAAAAAATGTTTACTATATTCACCTATCCATCATCCTAAACGCAATCACTTCGAAATTGAAAATGCCAACAGACTGCTTCAACGTGGAATAATCTTTTAGAGAGGCTCGTTAAATTTTACATTCCCGATCCTTTTTCAGCACGTACTCCTCGTTTATTGGTCGGCAATGATCATACGATCGGTTTCCTTGCACGGTTGGATTTCTATTCCGATTTATGTATTAGAGAACAGTCGGAGGAGAGTCCATAGAAGTCTTGGCGGACTGATTTAGGAGACTCTCCGGGGAAGAGCGTGATTTCTCCCGTAGTAATAGAGAGAAATAAAAAAAACTAGGTACGTTGAGTGATCCACTTAATATTAAAGATTCGTCCGCTTTAAAAAAAATAGAAAGTTCTCGGGTATGAGTTGATGTCCTGGCTTTCTTAGAAATCTATATTTGCTATCTTTCACAAGATAGCATGACCATCACCTCCCATTTTGCTATTAGTTTCATATTTTTCATTCCTGCTGGAATTTTGTGAATTCATCCTTATTGTTAGGCTTCAGATAAGAATTACTGCGAATATCTTACGACTTTTGCCACTGACGTTTCATTGAATATTAGTAATGGATTCCGAGATGTTTCAGGTAAGTCTAATGACTGTAATTTGATCCTGAAAATGAAATAATTAAGATCAGTAAAGTAACGAGTGACCTACTATTGTTAGGGTAAGATTTAAGAAGGGATGACGAAGTACCAATCTCGTCTGTAATTAAAGCGTTTTATTATTATTATTGTAAGTAATGTGACGTATTATCAAATGTAATAATATCCGAATGCTATCATATATATTTAGAACTGAAGAATTTACAACGATTTACGTATAAGTTAGTGGCGAGTGACAATAACCTACTCGTTGGGATGTTGGTGGGAAAAGTCAACGAATTAATCGATGTCTCTGGGCGACCGCTATTTTGGATCTCACACTGTCTGTGCACCGTACTGGCCTTCCCTAGGCGTGACATTGGGTGAAAATGTATTGTTTTATGTTTTCTGGCACCCTCCATGGGTAAACGCAGACCGCGCGCAGCTTAATCTCCCGCTTTCCCTGAAAATTCCATCCTCTCATTTCCTCCCGCGCCTCACCTTTTAAACCGCTCCGCAGTCGTCGCCGGAGGTGAATTACGGCTTCAGGAAGCGAATCATTCATCGTCACGGCGTTCCTTTTTCACGACGGAGCACGCGAGAGTTTTTGTCCGGCGAAAAAAAAAAAGAAGGCGGGTATCCCATTGTGCGGTGCGGGTCGAAGTGGCTCGATGGACCGTGAAAACTCGTCGTCGCATTCCAAGCGGAGCATTTCCGCCGCCGCTCATCGTGACTTCGCCACGAATCACCCATGTCATGCGCCCCGCCGTATGGCACTGCGATTTCGCCTCGTCATAGCGGAGGATTCTCGGAATTGCCGCTTTCCTCCCCGCGATGGCGGCCGCTGGTTGCATCAGAGTTATTTTTAGTACCGCCGGTTTGCCCCTCTCTCTTTCAAGAAATGCCTTTCCATTTACGGCCTAAACCGATTTCGTTTTTTCCTCCCTTCGATCGCCGGAGATGGAGCATTATGGGGGATTTCGCGGAATGGTCTTGTTTATTGGTCTCTTTTGCATACGGGGTGGGCTTTCGCTAGGTGGGTTGCGAGGAATGTTGGAAAAGATGATGAATTGTGAGCCTTTCCCAGAGAGACTTTTCCCACCAAGTTATGGGGATGTTAAGATTGCAGCCTTTCCAGTTTGCTAACTTTCTCTCGTTGGTAGTACTAAAACTATTAATTGTCGCGTCATAGGCTTTTTGGTTTAAATTGGACGTGATTCTCGTGATATGGTCGATGTTCTTTCTTTAACATACAACTTCAGATAGTGTTATCAAATCCTGGATGTACAACACCTTTATTCAACCATTCCCGTTAGGGTATTCGGATTATGCTAAGGCAGTAAAATATCCTTGATTTTGATTGCTTGGGCATTTTCAAAAAAAAAACTCCTCTATGGTGCGCAGAATGAAAGCATTTTGTTTTTATAACACGTTTTACGCATAATTTAATAGATGAATTCTCGATAGTGTTTTGACCTATCATTAGCTGAAGGATATTCCTCTTACAATATTTCCTTCTAAGAATGCACGCCCCCGGTTTTCGTAAATATGATGTTATTTCTGGAAAAGCTGTTCATTTGACGTAATTGAAGAGGAATCGATTCGACGTTCTTGCGTGAGCGTCGTAAAGTTTAATTATGATCTTAATTAAAGAAGGAAATTTGTTAATTAAATTTCAGTCAGAATGGTAGTTTATTTTTTCCAATTACATGACGTCGCCCAAAGAAATATTATGCTAAATCGTCCTGTCATTCATATTAAATAGTAACTAAAAATCCTTTCTTCATTAATTGAACTTTTTTTCCATATTCCTGGAAGACCTAACTGGGCGTGGCTCACATATAAACCTCGGGAAGGATGGAGATGAGTTTTTCTGGGAATTCGTTCTGTGGCGATGTGGCTTTCCGTAAGATATATTAGTATAGACCTTCATTTTTTTCAATTTTGCGGTCGCTCGTCAAATAAAACGTTTCGGAGACCTTTTTATAGATTTGTTTGCTAAGCTCAATAAATCTGATTATCTCAACACAACTCTCTCTTATGGATTTGCGTATTAAAAAGCTGAGAAACTCATGTGAAGCCGATATAAAATAAAATGGACCAAATGAATGATCCATTTAAATTTACGTAGCAAGTTATCGTTTTGTTGAAATTATCGGCAACGGTAAGCAGTTATTTTATTCAGACTTGAGCTGAAGTCAGAATTAACTTGGTTCGTGTTGTTAGGATTTTCTTTTGTAGGAAAAATATAAAGTATAAAGAACTGAGAAAATGAAAATTAGATATGGCTTCCTACCACAAAGTCTTGCCAGAATCTATTGATAATATAAAGTATCTATCGTTTATGAAAAGTGCAAACAAATACAGTGGCATGGCTTTCATCGTAGATACCGAATTCAGTACTTCTCGTTTCTGAGCCATCCGCAGATAGCTAAGCGCACATGCAAATTTCATTACTTAATATTTATTTAATCAAATTCCGCATTTGCATTTTTCCGCATACATTTCTTTTTTTATTTTTCTGGTGTTTCATTCTTATCAGCGATATTTTTTGCTTTACATTATCGTACGCTTACTTAGCTGATCTTTTCGCAGCTGTTACTTTAGTAATTTTCTTTTCGTTTATCTCTGCATTTTACTTTCCCTCCCTACGTCGTGAATGGCGCCAGCTTTGCTCACGGATTCGCTCCTTATCTTGGTGGAAGGGCATCTGTCCCCCTTGGAATGCCGGTGACGAGGCGCATCGGAACGCGGAGGGATGAGATTGTCTTCCCCTTCGCTTTCTTCGCATCTTCGTCATATTCCCATCGCGGATTCTCCCCCTTTTTACGCATCCATATTGACGGCCCGTTTCTTAACCTTAGTTAATGGAAGCGTCCTCTTAGTTTGCTAACTACCCTTTTGTATTTTATGTATCGTTTTTCTCCTTTTAAATTCTTCTGGAAGAAAACTGTTTTATTTCCAAATACCCTGTAAACTCCCATTTATTGGACAAGCACAGTAATAGAGGTAAACAATAAGTTGCTCAGCCAACCATTCCTTGACCAGGAAAAACCCGGTTGTACTCGAACGCGACACCTAGAATATGCATTCCGCCACTTTCATTTCATTATATATACATATATATATATATATATTGGGGCTTGAATTCAATTGAAATCAATTCTCTTTTTGCAGGATTAATCGATGTAGGCGTGAAGTTGAAATTTTCACCCTTTTCTTTTTAAGTTTATAATAGCATAGTACGTACATCATCGGAAGATTATTATTTGACCATTTGTTAGGCGGAGTCTTTACAATTTTAGGCGTGATTCAAACTCCCATCGTATAGTCTAGTGTCCATAAATGTGGAAACTTTTGCTACTCTGTGGTTTTTAACTGGATAAAACCGCAATAAAAGTGTTAATTTTGGCAAATATGTCATCAATTCTTGCATAAAACCACCAACTTGCAATTTTCTTCGTATTGCTTGAGTACGTACGTTATTTTCAGTTTCAGCACCCACCTATTCTAAATTTCATTCCACTTCGTTCATTTCCTCTTTTACGCCACTTCCCTTTTCGATCATCCCGAATTCACTGTAATCTTAATGGAACGTTAATGGATTCGTTTTTCTAGATCCGTTCTTCCTGTCGAAATTTTTCTCGGGCAGCTCGTTCGCTAATTACCGTGGCAGGAAAGAACGTCCCGCGTTTCTAAATAACCGGCGGATATTGCTTTCATTAGTCGAATTCAGGAACGCGTTTCGAGCATCATATTCACTTGGACAGCTCCTTATCCATGTCCTACGTTTTATCCCCTTGATCCAACTCGTCATTTATAATATATCCTCCTCTGAAAGTAAGACTCCCGTAATTTTTATTAGGCCTCCCTCTCGACTCCTGCGGGAGTTTTCATTTTCCCCACATCTCCCCTTTATTCTCCAACTTTATTACTTTACTTATTACTTATATACATTATCCGCTCCATATTTCACAAGGACTCACTCGTCATTTTTCGTCTTGCGGCATAACGAGGCGGCGCTTATCTCTATTGCTTCAGTTTTTTCTCTTTTCCCTTTCGTTTCCGTCTAGACATCTTTATTGCCCTCAATTCCACTTGCTTTTTGGATTTGATGCCTTCTCATTGTTTGGCTTCCTGCTGGAATGGGTAGAATGCGCCAAGACGTGGATCAGGGAGGAGGTGCATTGAGGTTAAGTAGGGGTGTCTCGGGGGTGGCTTCCAAGGGAAAAGACTACAATGAAGCGAATTTTTTTTCCTTCTCTTCGCCCTAAAAATTCCCGGCGTCTTTATCTTATTTTTTTCTGTTTCTCCCTCTCGCTTCAGTTATTAAATGTCGTTCCTGGAATATTTTTTGCGTCATAAAGGGACAATTTTTTGAGGCGAAGCAATTCTTTTTACGTTTTCGAGGTCCCTTTTGGGAAGCATAGGGTATCTCGAATGTAAAAAAGACTTGATGGCAGGACTTTCACACCGAGGAAGGTTACCGTTTTTTAAGCGACACATAAAGGATCGTTATTCTCATTTCTTCATCGTTCTTTGTTGTGACGTAGTTTGTACTCGTAAATTCGAAAATGGCAAAATCCTACTAGGTGTAAAGTATTGGCTGATTCTTAAACTATAGTTTTAGAAATTTAAGCATTTTTCGTTCAAACCGAAGGACTTCAACATTCTAAATCTTATCACACCTTTAGAATTTATATCCCTATAATAGTTTCTGTAGGATTATTTTAATATTCAATAGTCGCTTTATTGCGAGATATTTACCGCTAGAAATAGTTAATAGCGTCCAGTTATCGCACAAAACGGTATTGCGATTTCGGAAAAGGTCGCCAAGTTAGTTTGAAATGTGATCAGCAAAAGAGGAACTATAGGTATGAATAGATGTTATCATGAAGGGAGAGTAAAGCACACATTGTTTAGTGCCATTTGTCGTACGTGTTTTTAGTATCATATGAGAAGTTGGATGATGAAGAAAAGTAGGCATAGTCATGTGATTGTTCTATGAGGAAATTGTTATTCATTGGAAGGCGCCCAAGCATGAAAGCGTGGCTCCTCTGCTCGGATATTACTGTAAGGTCTGAAATACTTACTCCTTGCTGATGTGCGTCATGAAGTCATTGAAAGTATTTGCGTAAATGTTGAACCTTCAGATCCTCTCAGATTCTTTTTTTCTGTACTCTTGTCAAATTTTGGAATTTTAAGATAGGTGTACAAAGCTTCACCTCTCAACGTTTATAAAACCATTTACGCTCTGACAAAAGCTGATTTGCCTGATTGAGGCCTTTAATTTTCTCTCGCTTCATGGAAACGAAACGGCTACATCTGTAGCATTCGGGGAAATTTTCGAATCACCTGTTCAGCAGTTACCATGAATATTCGTTGTTTAGTTTTGGGATGTTTTTCACTCTCACTGTTGGCATAACGCGAAATATCACTCGCCCGTGTCGGTTCAAAAAGGCACGCCCAAATTCTAATTAGTCTCGTCGCGTGTTTCTTCCCAGTCTCGTAAAAATTGTCACGACTGCGCGACTGCCAGAATAAACCCAAAACTTGTCACCGAGGACTCTATCGGGGTTAGTTAGGGCGCGGCACCCGCCAGGAATGTCACATGGGCCAATATGGGTTAATTTCCTCCTTTCATTCTTTCTCACCTCTTTCCTATTACGCATTTCCTTCTACATTTTCCCGTCTAATTTCTTTCGGAAACATCTCTGCTTTTCGGTAGTAGGAGCCTTATTTTTCCTACACTATTATCCCATTTCTCTCTACTTTTCACTCATGTTCTAGGTTTTAATAATAGTGAATTTTGTCCCGTAGATGCTGCCGGCAATAGTATTACAAGTAAATGTATTGAAGCCGTTTTTGGCATCTGTATCATAACTTTAATAAACCGAAACCCACAAAAAAATCAAGTTGCGGGGAGTCTAATCAAGGGGCGATCCGCCTCTCTTCTGGTATTGCCGGTGCTAAGTAGCGAATCTCAATTTTGCTCCTTTTTTGACGAGATATTTCCTGCCGCCTCCCCTTCGGTCGCAAGCACCTTTGAGTCGTTTATGTGCATACCTACAGAGGGAATCACGTGCATTGGCGTCATGCGAATGCATTCCTGTTCGCGGGGCGTGGCGGGAGAGGTGAGGAGAAGACGGTTAATAGGAAGGTGTGGTAGTCGGGAGCCGCCGGGAACGAATTTGAAGAATGCGGCGAACGGAAATCGCGCCTTTCCTTTTATTTGGACGAGAACGGAGCCGTTTAGCGCGGAGTTGTCCAAGGGGTTGGATAACGAAGAGCCTTCGAACGCGAGCCTTCGAAGGCCTTCCAGAAAGGGGCCGGTATTCGAACTGGGTCTTTGTTTTAGGATATCTTTCCTTGCACCCAAGATGTAAAATAAACCCTAATTGCTTGGTTAATTTGAGGAGCATTTAGTGTACAATTACTTACTGTACACTCCTTACAATTTATTTATGGCACCAATAACAAGAATAAACGTAAAAAGAAATAATAATTTCTATAATGGATACAGGAAGCTAATCCCAATTAAGACCATTTTATTAAATATTACATACAATAACAAAGAAGAAACACGACCGTTCCCCACCCAGAAAAATCCGACTAGCCGGTATTCGAATCCGGGACTTTGGGGTTGGAGCGCTAGCTTGTTAGCACGGCCGGCCTGTAAATCGCACAAACATGCTCCTATGGAAGGTCTCTGGAGTATGTTTATGAAATTCTTTCATATTGTTGAAATTAGATATTCTGTTGTTAATTTTTCAGGTACCATTGCAACTGATTATGTCGCACGGCGAAACGAAACAGGTCGTGTATTTAAGTTCATGTGGAATTAATAACAAATTTCCTATATCCCTATGTCTGTAAACTTAAGAATCGAGAAAAATATTAAGAATGTATGAAAATACTGAAAATTATAAGTTTAAGACGGTTTATCAACCATTTTGACAAGAAAATATTTCTATTATGGAATACGTTTCTTGTCATTGACTAAAACCTTTCTCTATTCGTGTATATGGAATTCCGGTTAATTTACTTTGGAGCTGAACGTTTTCACTGAAAAAGAGACAACAGCAAGACCGTTATCTGAGTTCCGCGTGCCGCTTGGGGCAGGCGTAAGTTTGCCACCTCAGTTGCTGGCGATTTACTTACGAAATGAAGAATCTCTACATCTATGGTCTACGTGATTTTGAACTTTTGCAAGTTTGACGATTTTTTCGCAAGTTTGAATTGACGCTTCGAGTTGACGAGTAAACCCGATCTAAACAAGATCGTCTTGGATTTGACTATTTAACTCTTCCGTTTCAGAAATAACGCTTATTAAGACTTCAATAATAGTCTGCGTGAAGGAAAGGGTTGAACAAGGAGATGCTTTTGCATACGCGAAAAACATTCTGCAGGATTGGTTTCATTTTCTAAAGGAAGAGTTGGATGTTTAAAGCTTTTGCTCTTTCTTTTTTCCGATTAAGGGTGACGAAAACCGATTTAGAACTCGAGGTGAAGGGCGTACGTGCTTATGAACGTTATCGGGGCGAGGTGCTCCAGAATCATCATTATCATTTATCACTCGGGATCCCTGGAGTGTTTTAAAATCGAAAGGGATTCATTTGGGTAGAAAGCCCGAGAACAAATGCGATGCGGGATCGTTAAGGGTTGGTGCAGCAAGGGTTTGATCCTGGAGAGGGGCTGAGAGGATAGGATGCGTTAAGGGTCTTCAATCGAGGATGCGGTTTCAAGGGCTGTTTCGTTTTTTCCCCCGTATAGGTGGCAGAGGGAGGGACTGAATTTTGGAGAGGGACTTCAGGAGTGCTTCCGCATCTTCTCTGGAAATGAAAATGTGTATTTTTTCCAAGTGGGGAAAGCGAAAACCATGAGCACGTTCTTTCTCTCCTCTTCCTATTTCTATATATTCCTCCTTTACGTCTTACGTGAGTCGGTTTTCACTTCGTTTTGGAAGATTTTCGCAGTTGATTTTTGTGTCTCATTCCGTGCGGTCTTCCGTTCTTTATTCCTGTAAGAATTTTTATTCGATTACTGTGATTGGAGACGTGAGCTAATTTAAGAATACGACTAGGAGTACTTTGTTGTGTTAGTTTTCTTAGGACTTATTTTCTATGCCATCTAGTTTTTATCTGATTCGAATCCAGAACTAGGCATCATGAGATTTCATATCATTTTGTAAATTTTTCTTTTATGCAATTTTTTTTGGCAGTGTACCAATTTTACGGTTATAAAGATGGTGTATTTGAGTAGAACATCGGTCAGCTAAGATTAGTAGACCTTAAAACTGAGAAACTACTCTGAACTATGGGTTTAAGAAGCGCAGGTATATGTAAATATGATTATGATAAATTAGCTTGCGTAATAGTATTAGTTTTATACATATATCCCAATTTATCATTGCCACATCTCTGGTATATTTATTGGATAAATATGTAAAGCGGTACGTTTCAGTACTCATGATCTTTGTGTTACGATTGCGTGAAATACAAGAGAACGATTAAATAATAAATGATTATAAATAGTAATATAATACTATATCAAATGGTATTTATTCATTTAACTAAATATTTATTGTGTTTGCGTGGAGTCAGTTTTCAGCGTGAAACATGACGTTGTAATTTTACAATCACCGTGATGAGTATCTTAATAATTTCAATGACGTATGCGTTTAATTTGAAGAATGATGGTGTATGTTAATACATTCAGTTTTGATAAGTACTTTTTTATTCCCCGTGTGGCTTAAATGGCCTCGTTGGTTTCATTGTTTGCATTTTCCTGTAAGAGAAAGGCCACCGCACGTATACAAGTTTACTTACATGAGGCTGCAGCTCGATTAAGTCCACCCACGCGCCCCAGTGCCTCCCCCGCCTTCATTCTCACCGTACAACACTTTCCTACGCTCCATTTCTCCCAATGTCTTGCCTCCGTCTCTCTCTGATCTCCTCACAAAAATCCCTTTCACAGGCCAGCGAGGAAAAGGTCAAAGGACCTTCAATACTCGATTCCACCTCTTTCATTCTTCCCGTTTGTTTTTCACTCTCTCACAGTCCGACACTTGACACGAAAAGCCGGGGAGGTTTTCTTTCTTCCCTCCCATTTGGAATGGAGGCGAGAAAAATGGTTCGTTTGGGATCCAAAGAGGCGGTTTTTTTGGGGGGGGGTGGAAGCGTGATTCGCTCTCCCCCGTCGCTTTCAAAGAACCCACGTGTTCGTGCCACCCCCACGCCGTTCTTTTGTTTCACACGAGGCGCGAAAATTGCGGGGGTTCGAAGAGAGAAGTGGCGGGAAATGAGTCAGGGGTAGCCGGGAGATTGGTTAGCACTGTTGGGAGATGGATAGAGGAGATTGAGGTCGGGGAAACAAGCGATTCGGGGTGAGATTTTTCAATTTGTCGCGTGCTGATGGACCGATTGCGGCGTGACGGGTTCTCTTTCTTACAACTCCATCGTTTGTTTTTGTGTGAAGCCCAACTTTCGCGGGTTTTGGGTGGAAAGTTTTGTTTATCCTGGAAACATATTCAAGGGAAAGGAAGGATTCGGTCGTTTGATGTTTGGGTGGTGCCTAGTGGAGGGGTTTCATTCAAAAGTAAAGCTTCTGAGCCATTAAAATGTGCAGGGAAAGGCGTCGTTGTTTTGTGTTTCGTCGGGTTTATTGAGAGTGAATTCAAGAAGGTAATGAGTAACGCTTTTCCAAAGGAAAATTCGCTTCATTATTCAATGACTTTTTCTCTTCAGAGGTAAGGCTAAACCACAATTTGCAATTTCCTTTCGTCTAAGAAGACGTGATCGGATTTAAAAACTGAAACGCTAATGCTAATGAAGAAATGCTAAGCATTTATTTGTATCCGCTTGAAAATATCTGGGTTCCGTTGTATCATTCTTCATGTCGTATTCGTATTAACGATTGCTGAACTATACGTCCGTTAACGAACTTTGAAGAGTGAGCTGATGGAGGAAATTTTTATTGAATTTTTCTTAACGTGATTTCTGAGAAGCAAAAATTTAGTTCGTTTTAGGTAGGTGTTAACATGTAAGAAAAAGGCTCGTCGCTTTCGAAAGAATCGAGATATTCGCATTAGGAAATAAATTACTGCGTTTTTCGCTTTCCCCGTTGTGTTACGATTTTAAGGACCCAATGAGTAAAATGTTTTGTATCACTCGATAGCCAGCGATCTTAAAGAATGGCCGTATTCACATACGTCAGAACTCAAGAATAAATGAAAATATATTTTCCTCTAGCCTCATTCGTGTTAAAATTTTCTAGGGTTTATCATCATTCATCATTGTTAACGGCGGTACCTTTCACTTTTTTCTCCTTCGAGTTTTCCGTGGCTTTTGGCAAACAAGCAGCATCAGCTGTTAATGTTTTGTATCCGTTTATTAGCCCTTATCAGAAGCGAAAGTAACCCATTTTCTGATGTGATTCAGCCTTGCCGCGAATGACGGAGGAAATACTAAAAGATTCCGCCCTTAAAACCTTTCCCATCATGCATCGGAAAAGCTCCCTCGCAGTGTCGAAGCGGTGGTTATTGGAAGTGATTTACGCAAATGGCTCCCGGTCGGTCCTCCCACTCCCCCCTTCGACCGCTTTTAACACCTCTTTGAGAAATAAGGAGATTCGTTAATGCAGCGTCATTATGTCGCTCGCTGGAGTAAATGGATTCGGAAATGGATAGAGAGGTGGAGTGTGGGGAAATGGCAGGCGACCAACCCCCTGCAGCCACTCTTATAACACGCGTTTATGTTCATACATCCTTCATCTTTTGACGCACCGCATCTCCGGTAATGGGAATTAACACAGAGGTCGACGGAGGAAGATAACCCGCTGCGAAATCCTCTCGGATTGCCAGCATTCCATTCTTGTCCTTGTTCGATGTGAGAATCGAGAGTTAAGCCTCGAGTATCATTTTCCTTGGCGATTACGATAATGCGATAGCCTCGGTGATTTATGGCTCGATTTAGGTGTAATGTTACGTTAATCTCTAGCGCTCTTAAATCTTCCAGGGGCGTTTTCAAAGATGCGATGGATTGAAAAGGAAAGTTAAACGATCTTTAGGCTCGTAAGAAAATGTGCTCGATCTCTCCTCGTTGTTATTTATGATTGGCTTCGGTGGATTTTCGGGTCAGTTCTTTTTTATATTCACTTCTCCTTTTTGCTTTAGATATAGATGAATAAACGCGGTCAATAAATTTAAATTAGGAATCAGTGTCTGAAATTGAATTTAGGATGCCAAAGGAAAGATGGGAGAAGGCAATGGCACGAAATGCTTGATCACATGAGGGGCAGGATAAGTTGTCAAGAAACGAAAGGAAAAAATAGGGAATTGAATGGCAAAAGGATATTCGAAGGATAGATCGAATGCGATGATTGCAAAATAATCACTCAGCGTCATCAAATCCATGATGGTCAAGTGGATTTCAAGAAATCTGTTTCCCAGATATATAGTAGTATTTCCCAGTATATTTCATTTTTTGTATAATTTTATCTCAGAAGACAGTTACATATTTTAGGTCGTTTCCCAGTAAGAATAAAAAGCCTTACCAGTTTTGTGATATGAGAATGTTTTGCTTGCTTCCAGTGTTGTCAGCAGCCCATGACCTGTTGAGTTCATCTTTCCTTTCTTTTACTGCATGTCCTTTGTAATTCATTCAAAGATGTTGCAAAGCATAAACTTAACTAAATAAAATTAACTCCGAAATAAAATTTTCTTTTAGTGAATCGGTTGTTTGATGGAATTTTGACGTAGTAATTACTTTTTGCAAGTTAGTGTAAAAATTCTAATTTCTATTTTTTATCGAGGAATATTATTAATATTTATTGCTTTTTTATTAATAATTAGTTATTTATACTTAAATGATTTGGCCGATGAAGTTTAATTACTATTATTATTGATGAGTTCTGTTGTCTTCCCTGATTCATACACATTTTTAGTAATTGATGAAAAGATTAAGAAAACACACACGTTAGCACAGGATAATTTAATGAAACGACCTAGGTTTCGACGCGTCGCGTCATCGTCAGGTACAGGAAACAGAGCAAATTCACAATATATAGGAAGAGGAGCAATGAGGGGAAAGCAAGGGAATATATATTGTGAATATGCTCTGTTTCTTGTACCTGACGCCTCGAAACCTAGGTCGTTTCATTAAATTATCCTGTGGTAACGTGTATAAGTGTTTTCTTATTCTTCTCATCATGAATAGCTACCACAAAGCCGTGGCCGAAGTAGTGGATTTTTCAGTAATTGTTTATGGTCGTGTTGTGTGGAATTAAAATATGATTCTTTTAGCAACATTTTCTTCATTTCAACGTTGCCATTTCAGCATTCGTGACGGTTAAAAATTTGCACAATTCAGAACCTAATATGTTACGTAATCTGCATGTAAATATGTATCACGGTTTCGCTAATTTTGTCTTTTCTTTCATTTCAGGTGAGTGTGTTGTTCCCGTATGAATTCCCTCCATTGTCACACCTGATTAATGGAGACGTCAGTGGGTCAGTAGTTTCTCAAGGATTACCAGGTTTTTGTTTCCCGCGACTACCTTCTCTGTATGTACGTACGTATCCATGGCATGTTAATCTGCCGTTCGTCCTTCAACTCTCGCCTCTCTCCGCCTCTAATCGCTCGTGACCGGCGCTGGAATCTTTGCGAGGATTCCACGTAATTTTGCCCCCAAACCGTGCAGAATCGCCTCGCCTGTATTTGAATTGCAAATGACCGTGCGTGCTCCGATTTAAAAATTCAAGGATTTTTTCGTCGTGCGTGGTTACTGTTACTTTTCGGCGTTTCGCGAGCCTTTCCCTTCGATTCTCGGCTTTTCCACGCTAATGCATTTTTGGTGGTTCCTCCACCGGTATTCCCAGGGATGACTGAAATGTGTTAACTGTACAAGCGAAATTTCTGCAATTTCTCTCAATAAAAAAAGGAGGTGAATGACGGACGTCCCTTATCGTTATCGCCTTCTGCGAGTTATACTTGTGAATGTGCGATACCAGAATGAGAATGTTGCTCTATGTTATCATTAAATGAGCTATTTTATGAATTATTTTGTCTTTCCACAAAGTGACGCCTAAATGCATTCGCTAAATTGAGTTTAAGATTGCTTTTCGATTTTTGTTGTTGAACCATGGTATATGATGTATCATTCGTAGATTTGGTACAATTTAGCGCATTTTTCTTTCGTACCATTATCAGAATATGCATCTCTGAGACTTAAGTAAGTTGGAAAATTTTCTTTTTTAGCTTCCTTCCTGAGGTTTACTTTTCTAAATTTTTAGAAAAAGTAGTTTTAATTGCTAAGAATTTCGCCATATTTACTTATGTTTGCTGTTTTTGAAGTGTTTTTACCATATGCTTGATGATAAATGTGTCTTTTCCATTCTGTCGATTCTATTGCTCTTCTAAAGCTTAGAATTCTAGAAGAGGAATCTTTCCCTATTGCTCATGTTAATAAGTTGTCTGATGTCAATTTCTGATTAACAAATATAATATAAAAAAACATATCCAAAATATAACCTTAACCTTTGTAATAAGCATGTTCATACTAAAGCAAGGAGAACAGAATAAATATCCCCACCTAAAAGATATATGTACTATGTATATGACATGCAGTACTATTTTCATAGTTACTCTAGCAGAACATGTGCTTTGCCTATGCATTTATCGGGTAGGGTTTTCTTATTCAAGTGGACCATAATGTTCTATCTGGATAGGTTAGGCTGTGGAATAATCATTCTAACACCTATTTTTGTCCTGAATAGTGTGCGTTGTTAATTAATAAAAGAGTTCCTAAACATTTAAGAATTCATCGAAAGCACTGTTCGTGCCATCTGGCGGTGGCAAGTGCTTTAAAAAAGACGCTTTCCTACCTCGAGAAACACGTGGAGGCGCGGGAGACGATGATGACCTTCGTCTCATTTTTTGATGGTCCTGCCCCTCGGTGGAATGCAGCCACGCCACTTCTCCTCTTCTCTCCCGTCTCTCCCTCTCTCTCCCACTCTCACTCCCTCAGACTAACATTTGATCTCGCCGGTCCTTTGCTGTGATTAGAGGACTGGCCTTCTAAAAAATGCCTCATCTCTGGGTCTGTTTGTTGCTGGAATGGTCTACTCTTTTCCTTCCTCGTTAGCCTTCCGCGGTGCCGTGCTCTGGCGCTCTTCGAAGATATTTCGATTGGCTGGAATTTTTTCAACTCGGGGGCTTACAAGATATTTCCGTGGAGGTTTTATTCTGGTCCGCTGCCTGTTTTCCCACTCGTGTGGTTTTTTTTCCTACGTGGTTATGAAATTTTTCGTGATGTCTCGTTAGGTATACGTGATATGGCTCAGCTACTACTCTGTAGGGTTTGCTTTTAGACTCGCCGTAATTTTCAGCTTGAAGTTTAAGGGCTCGTTAGGGCCATGTTTTTGGGGATTGTAGCTCACAGGATTCTGTTTGTCGCGGGAACTTTTATGGTAGTTGTGAACTCGGTTTTGCACTTTAGGATCCAAGAGTATTTTTCTTTAAACTAGCAGCGACCAAAGGTCAGCAGTTGGATTAGAGGAAAACTGTTACTGCTGCCGGAACAAGCATTGAGGATTTAGCCGTATTTGAGTGATGGTGTTACTGCATCCTTTGCCGCGATGTATCATTAGCCATCGGATTTAGTTTCGAATCCTGTCGCAAATCGTTTTGATTCTTTTGGTGCCTTGCAGCATGCGAGAGCCGCGTAGTTGTTGCAGAAGCCCACGGAAAGCGGTTCAAAATCAGGAATTCAGCAATTCCTCTGCCGAGAAGCGTTGCAATTTCGGTAAATCTCCGTCACCGTGCAAAATTGCTTGCCTTTTGATTAATAAAGAATGAGACCTATGTTTGCAATAGAAATCTCGTCGGCTGGAATAGCCTCCGGTGATAATTTTTTTAATTTTCGAAAATAGTGGGTTCCACTTCACTCAATGGAAGCAATTAAAAAGGCGTCCGCTTCCGAACGAGTCAAGCAGTCGCGATCGTGCAAATATTTCCGGCTTTAATTAAAAGTAAGTTCGGTGCGACATTATTCGCAACACCCATCGGAGATTAATCCGCCCTCCCGTTTTCATTTGTGTTCGGTGAAGGCGCCGGCCCGGACCGCCCCGCAGAACGTCTAGCCCTGGAATTTCTAACTGTAATCTTTATTTTTGGCAGTGTAGCGAGGGTGGGCTCGAGGGAAATGCGGAGGGTTGTGGGCAGGTGGGCTGCTATATGCGTAATGAGGTGGTCCTGCGAGAGAGGCCGAGGAGAAGAAAAGAACCGGATTTTTCCATCCCCATTTCGGTAGGAATTCCGTTGAATCGCCTCCTTCGTCCACGCCATTTCTTTTCGATATCGAAAATTCGCAAAATTTTTATTTTCCCTTTATGTTTACGATTTTCCCTGCATCGGATATATCGGTTAACATTCTTATTGTAGGCGACGTTATTTCTGTATTGGTAAACATTTTCTGTCCAGAAGTGGCTTGGAAAATTAGTTATTTAGGAACCATCTGGAAGAGAGAACGAAGTCTTCGTTTCTGATCGTGGCTTGAAAGTAACGTTTCTCGAGTCGCGACTGAATGGTGACGTTGACATTTTAAGTATTCGCATGTAGGTAATGACCTTGATTTTCTCAAGAGAGCTTCGTTTCCTCTTTATATCAGAAATGCATTGTCCAGATTCCTTTTGTAGGCTTACTCTTTACGTAAATTCGATTTAATCTTTGACTAAATGTCCTAATCACTTCGTTTACTGTTTGCAATGCACAAATTCTTCTTAAAGTATAACATGAGCATTACGTGTGATTAGACATGTGTATTAAATGTGTTATCAATGGAATGTGAATTTATAGTACATGTGCCCTCTGGTTATTGCTTCACTTTTTATTCGACCTTACTCTTAAAATATCTCTATTGGAAGACTAAAAAATTTTGATACAGCTAAAATCTATGGTTTTCTTTTCGGACATCTACTATTACTTATGTGGAATGAATTGCTAATTCAGCTGCTTTGTTATTCAGGCTTAGTGAAGCGATTGATGGAAGTTGCTAAAATCACGAAAAAAGAGTTGCGGGATTCGAATCTCTGTTTCTCTGAAATTACTCATGAAATTTTTATGGGAAAAAATTTTTGAACAAATGCAATTACCGGAAAGATTTTCTAATTTGTGGTCCCCTGAGAGGAAGATTTGCGGAATGCGTTCGAACGTAACTCTCGCTGAGACCAGATTGACGTCGAAAGAGGATTCCAAGGGAAGTTGCGGAGGAGCGTTGTGGCAACCGAGCATCGTCCGCTTATCCGGCCTCCGGAGAGTTGTTTCGTAAGTGGAATCCGGCGATGAATGGAAGTTGGCGAAATATTCCGACCCATTCTCTTTCGTGGTTTATCTCGTGGACTACCTCCTCCGATATCCTCTAGCGTGCTGTAAGTCCTCGGAAAAAACTCGAAGGACGTCTATACAAACGTTCCTTCACCTTAATCATCCTCAAATCCCTCCGGGCGACGGCGGGTGGGCTTGAATAGAAGGTCTGCCGAGAGGATGGGAAGTTGGGTCATATAGGCAGATCCTCCCTTTTTTGTCGTTTCTCAATTTTTGCTCTCATTTCGTGGGTGGCTGGAGAGAATTGGAAGGTCCACTTGTGACTAGTGCTGCGTGAGTTTAAGCAAAGGCTTCTTTTTTATCGTTTCCTGTTTCGACCTTTCCTGTATCGCGTTCTCTTCTGAGATATCATCAGCTATAAATTTAACTTCCTACCGAAGTTTCTTCGGCAGTTTTTTATCTGTCCATTCACGAGGAGTATATCATTGCAGAAGTTTTTGGGAGGTGAAGAGGAAGTTGGAAGTGGGGTCGGCTCGAATTCCTGCGAATGTTTTCGGTAATCCCCGCGATGTTTTTGGTCACGTCTATGTGGTTAGTTTCTTATCCGAAACCATTCATTCACGATCAGGTCGTTTATGTAAGAGAAGCTCGTGTTTGGTAACAGGCACGTGAGAATCTTCCTTCAGGTGAGATTCAACTGAAACGACGTTGGAAATCGTATCGCATCGTATTTTACTGATATTTTTATCATTGATACTCATCTCTTCGAAACTTCCTTTTCAAAATTTCGCCATTGTAATTTTAAGCTGGGTTCTCTCTTGTTTTCCTAAATTGCTGATAATACTCAATAAGTAGTTAACGTCTTCCTTCTGTTTCGTAATAGCTATTTCACCTGATCTTCCATTTTCCAAAGCTATTTATTCATTCTAGGAAATGCTTCCTAAGGAATGCTAGGAATATTCGAAGTTCATAGGGAAGTTATTGCTGATTGAAAACTGGTATTGCAGTTGCATTCAATTGATGAAGTGCTTTCTGTTATTCAGTTTTTATTCTCGAAGGTCTAGATAACGGCTAGGAGTGCACATCCATAGAACTCGTGGGTCAGCCACCTGGTGTTTTGATTCATATCTTTTTCCCGCTTCGAAGTCCGGTTCCGTTTGTACTAATTCATCCAACATCTGGAATCTCAGGACAAACCATCGATTATCATCTTGAATACTCTTTGAAAAATTTAAAACATTCTATATAATTCTGTTAAATCTTATGTAAACCTTCTCTATATTCGTATTCTACTTAGTTAAACCGGCCTGGAGGGAGTATAGAAGATAGCTAATCCGGCGAAACTTGAGATCCTGGGTTTGATTCTTGTTAGGCCATGGCTGTTTGTATTACTTATTTAGAGGAGGTAATTGTATTCGCTTAATATAGTCGTGGCTGTTACTGTTAACTAAGCTCGTAAGCAATTTATCCAAGTAATAAGTCGCACAGCCGTGAATTTCTTAGAACGCCATAATACGGTTATAATTGTGATATATGGAGTAAGGAGGTCAAGCCTAGTTCAAATGAGCCGTTTCTTCTGTAATTATCTCCCATTCTACATAAATTCGCACCGTTACGCTCGCAGTCAAATCCAGCTAGTACAGTTGTGCATTCTTCATGTATATGGGTATTATCGTGGTGTATTTGGTAAAGAGGTCAAGCCACGGTCAAAAGGGCCTTTCTTCTGTAATTATCTTCCATTCTACTCGATTCACACCGTTACGCTCGTAGTCAATTCCAAGTAGTCTTCATCCGTGGCCGGCGGTTCATACAGTATGCATCTTCCACTCGGCTGTATTCACATCATATGTTTTTTTATCTCCACATTTCAATGTTAAACAGGTGGGATTAAGCATGTGGTCACAACTCCAATCCATGGTGGCCGCCGCTCTCGTATTTATCTTCCATTATCACAGTGCACCGTGTCTCGTCCGTTTTTCCTCTTCATTTCTTCCTCCAATTCATCTCTCCGAACCCCCTTGGAAACAAGAGGTCCGCTCACAGTGCCCTCTCGGAGGTGATCAACCTCTCCCCGGCCCCACCTCTCCCCATCCCATTGCCGCATCCGGATTCCTGAGGCTCGAGTCTGGGTCTCGCGGAGGGGAAGAGTCCGCGTGGAAGGAGGAGAGTGGGTTGGAAAGGCGGCTTGCGGACTTGAGGGTGTTGGAATGCAGAGTCTTCTGGGGGACAGTCCTCGGGGATTTTTCAGGGGGAACATTTTTGCGGAGAATTTGCTCTTTTTGTGATACTTTCCGGCCCTCGATGAAGCGGTCCAGGGTTGGAATGGCCGTGGATTTATTTCGGTCGGATTCTCTGGGTGGCGGCCGTCGCGTCGTTGGGTTTTGGGATGAAATTGAGGGTTTTGTATCCCGCTTCGCTGCTCGATTGGGTTGGGTTCTAATGCTCGTGGTCAGATGTCGTCAAATTGAATGCGAATGTCTTCGTTGTGGTTGACTCAGTGGTCCGAGACGAATATCACGCATGGAAACTAAAAGATACCCGTTTTATATTAACTGAAAAGACACCCGTTTTATTGGAATTGTCATTATACATACTATAGAAAAGTCTGTTTCTACATTGCTGAGATTAGCAAATTTAGCATATATCACTGTGACCTGATTTAATGGTAAAGGTGAAAATAAACAGTATGAAATCAGTATGATAAGGCGTAACTTTGTGGAAAGCCATGAAACTGAATAAGGTTGTGTAATTTCCACAAATTAAAAAAATTCGATAACTAAATACTTGATTTTATCATACCGTTTGGACTAAACACGCCATCATTTTGTGTTTCTATCGTTTAAAATTAATATTGCATTGATTTTACGTGATGTATCGACTTTTGGGTTACGTAACGTTATTATACATAGTTCTTCAGCGCAATCTTTATTGAGACTGTTTCTACGACGAACCCATAAACCCAATGCGTAGTGCATAGCAATTATAATTCGGATACCACTCCCGAAATTGTTGATTTTCCTGTTGGAACCAAGCTCGTCCATCAACGAAAAAGATACGGTTCGTACGTTACATTCTTCGTTTCTTTATCGAATTTGTACGTTTTACGCTGGAACGCGAGCAATTGGAAACGGGACTGTTTTCCTCGTAGGAAGGAATAAACTCGTCCTTTATTACTGACCCAGACACAAGTTTTTTTCCTCGCTCTTATGGGGTATCGTTACATCAACATTCTTTCGAGGTTAATCAGGTAAAGTCGGTGAAGTCGTGAGAAGTGAATGCTGCACAGTAGTTTCGCGTACAAATTTTGTGGTGTAAATTCCGAAATATGGGGATTAGTCAGTAAATAATTTTCTTGAGGTGGTTGATTGTAATTTATGTTGACGTCTGGCAAACTTGGTCACGGCTTGTAATTGTTATTCACGAATCGCAGTGATGCATTTTTTGGAAAACTTGAAATTTACTCAAGTCGCTTGAAAATCTATCGTCGATATTACGCATTTGAAAAGTAACCAAAATTTTCCAAATTTATACATATAAGGATCTTGGAGTCTCGTGGTCAAGGATACATTCCGCCCCAGTTAAGAAATGAATGATTGATGCTCAAAATTTCATCGAAGCAAGATTCAGAAGGTTTCTTTTTCCTTAGAATTATCGTTTAAGATAGAGGAAATGGTCCTCTAAATTTCGCAGCTGTTTTCTATGTCGTCCAATTATGCTAGATATCTATCGTCTTTTTCGCAATCGCTTGATTTATTGGAATTATAGCGATGAAACGAATATAGTGTTTACGAAAAGTGCTTTGGTTGGCTTTTCAGAACGATGATGAATGGCCAACCTCTAATCTCAACAGCGCAGCAAACATTGAGTTCATTCGGATCAGAGTTGTAAATAACGGAAGCTTAAAATCCGAAAAATTCCACGCGTCAAGATGTTCATGTGGGAGACGATGCGCTATTAGCGGTTATTTATACACTCGTCGTGACGACGCGTTTGTGAATTTAACGACGATCGTAAAAATCCGCCGATGACCCGTCGATGACCTACCGGCCTAGTCTCGTGCATCCCCACGTGTCTTCTATAAGTAGGACTTGCAGTCGGGGGAGGAACCCTTGACTACGTCCATGCGATGCCGTTTTGCTTTCGTGATCTCATCCAGATTTTATGCCGCTCATGGCCGCTTTTATGAATTTTAAAAGCGTCACTGGCTAAATCAAGAGGATCCGCTTGCGTCTTTATTTAAAATCTGTCATAAAGATATCGGGTGATATTCCGGATTCGTTTTTTTTTATAATTTCATAGTTTGTGACGCGAGTGGCTCGGGATAAGCTGAGAAACTGGTTTTGGGTGAAATCATAGGCTTGGTTCGAGTTCAAAAGGAAAGTCATATTCCTAATTTCGCGTAGAGTCATCGAGTAGAGGGTCATCGGACGGATGAACTTGTCCGAAGACTAGGTTTTTCCTAAGCCCTTTTTGATACGATTGCAGTTCGTAAAATTTCTTCCATATTCACCGCTGAGTTTATGGTAGAGTCACCGTTAATCGTTCAAGGAAACTTCAGTGTGTGCTTTTAAGCTGGTAATGAATCATGATTAGATATTTATCTCTATGATAAGAAAATTAAAGATTTGTGAGCAAGATGCTGAGAAAATAATGATCAAGTGTGGTTTTTATGTCCCGGCGAAAAGTTTTGCCTGGTTTCCATTTAGGATGACGGAAAACAAAGCCTCTAAGTCAAACTCGGAGTCGGTCAGCGATTTCGCGTCAAAAATTAGAATATCTCGTCGATTACAGCGTGAAGGTACAATCGGAAATCACGCGTCATGAGATGAACCTCTTGGCGGCCCACTGGTTAGGAATCTAGCGCTCATGTTTCGTACAGAGCGATTCAAAAAGTGATGATTCAACTTTCCTCGTTACGGAGCCCTTTCATGATTTACTTTTTAAAGTCTGAGATAAGTATAACAGTTTCTATGAATAAATTCTTACCAGACAGGATTTTTAGGGAGTATCAGAGATGGTGAGCGAGACGTGGTCATTCTGTTTCTTTTTTATTACTATTGTGGATCGTTCGCGGGAACCATGAGATTATATTCACGCATTCCTATTTTCAATCCCCCCGAAGTGGTAAGGGATTCATTACAACACTTATAAAGTCTCACAAGGATTCTTTTTCTGAATTTATCTAACAATCGCGATTGTCCTAATTTCCTTTCTTTCAAATATTCCCGAGTTGTGTTGGAGAGCTTTTTAGCATAGCTGTTATTATAGGAAATATTTTTATATTATTTTCGTAGTTTTAATACAGAATAATAACTTGACTTGTTGGCCTCTTCGGTTACTCTAGCCAGAATTATTTATTTTTTTTTTGTAGTTATAGAAATTAACCAACCTCCACGCGCCATCAGAAATAATTTTCTGTTGGAAACAATAATCTTGGCGCGGTAGCCATTTTTAACGTTAAAGCACTTGTCTGAAGAAGGATAATTTGTAAGGCAGCGAAATGAATCTCGCTAGTTTGTCCATTTTAAAGGTCAGGCGCGAAGGCAAACAAAAAGGCACGCTTTTATTTTCGCTTCGCAGGTGACGCTCGGTTGATATACACGGGTGTTCCTCTCACACGACCATCATGCGCATGCATTTTCCGGCGAGCTCGCTCCAGCGAGTAATTTATGTCGAATATTTCGAGTGTTTTAAACAGGTGCTGCGGAGTTCGAGTGCCACATTAATTTTTTCATTTTCCTCCCTCTCGACGCGACCGGATTTGCATGCGAATTGTGCAGCGATGCAGGCCATCCCGTAAACTGCGCACGCGTGATGGAACCAGCTCAGCGATAATTAAGGTTCCCCTCGTCTGCTGTCCGCGATTTATTGTTTTATTATGCAGCTGCCGTGTCTTTCATTATCACGTACGAAAAGGATTAGTCTCGTCTGCAAGGAGATGTTTATTTCGCGAACTATGGGGTGGTAATCGAATCGTCCGCCGGTTTTAGTCTTTCGTTTGGTTCGTTACGAAAAGGGTTGTGAGATAAAATAGAGACTTCCTGTCGTAAAACGGATGTAAAATCGGAAGGGAATTTTAAGAGAGTATATGATTGCTGCGGTGGGCGTCTGTTCCAGAGATAAAACCCGCTTCTCTTTGGGATTGATGCAGGAGTAATTATCTGTAAGGCTGGAGAACATCGGGGAATGTTCCCCGATTTTGGTTCTTAACTGAATTCATTCTCGTTGAGTAGTACGTTTGAAACTTGTTTCTCTCTTTCTTCCAATAAGTTCCATCTCTAATAAATCTTATCCAGTGTTACCCATCCTGTTCTGACTAACATAATTGGATTTTATTTTGAAGTCACTGTTACTATTAATTTAACATATTAGGCATTCGAAGTGTCTTTATGAAAACAAATATCAAATACTACATACGTTAATGCTATGAATCAAACAAAAATATCTATGAAAATGTCATTCATATTCCCACGTTACTTAGATATAAAATATACACGTTGACTTTTTTGGTAATGAATTGGACAGTATTTATAAAAATACATAAATAAACCAATGAGAAGAATATTCATTCGGAGCGAGTTTCGATAAGAAAGAACTTTCGTATCCATCGTACTGTGAACCAAATAAAAAGGTTTATGTTATCAATTAACTGTTTTCATATCATTAAATTTTAAGTAGGACAATTTTTTTTACTTTTAACTGCTATAAAATTATTGACTGTATAATGAAACCTTGTGGCGGAAATAAAACAGCAATGGACATGAGCATAAGGCCTCACTTTGGTTGAGCCAACAGACCAAATATAATTTATAAAAACATGTCTGATCAGATTTATAAGAAAGACTACACTGTTGTATCACCTGTCCATACATTTCTCATCTATTTCCTTCGTGATTATTTGAACGGCATTCATTATGAGCCGTTTACCTTAACTGCCTCCTTCACCCTCGAAGGTTGCTGACTTACTTAAGGAACCACTCTCGGATATATTTCAATGCTTTTGTTTTGCTGATGATATCTCACCTTGGAAACCAATCTGTAATGTTCCAATTAGTCATCCGAATGGAAGGGCTTCGCTGAGGATTTGGTTCCTACTCGTTCAAGCTATAAAAGCAGTTTGGATTAGCAGATGGTTCACGCACCAGCGTTAATTGACGGAGCTGTGCAATTTTCCTCACTTCCTTTCAAACGCCATCTGCATATACATGTATTTCTTTCTCCGTAGTCCTATTTCTGCGAATTGTTGGCTGTCTGTTATCTGTTCTAATGTTCATAATGAAGTTGAATTCAGTTTTTCTTTTCTTTCTCTTCCTCATAAGCCCCAGCGCACAGAAATAAGTTTACCTTGAATATGGCTCTTAAATCAGCAATAGCTTGTCGATGAAGTTTCCAGTTCTCTCCTAGTATGACCGTATGCCCTCATTTCCTACCTCTAGGCGAAAAGTGTGGAGCGTAATGAAGCGATATCTGAACAGAAAGAAAGAAGAACTATGTAAATTCAAGATGAACATTCACATGGCATTTCATTTTGATTTATTGTAGTTTACCTCTTGGGATATTGAATGCGATACATGCAGCAGATTGTGGGCTATTCGAATTGGTGCCCTTTGCCATGGTTACCCAGCTTGATACGTTGCGTAGATTATGATTTCCGCTGAAAATATTTTTACTTACAGAAACCCACGTATTAATCTGAAAAGCTTGCTCTTGTCCCGTTTTTGCTAATAATTGCTCTCAAATTTCCGAAATTTAGGCTTTAATACTGTAAAATGAACGAATTTAATTTAATTTCAAGAATTATTTTCTGCCAGGGGTTTTTTTAAGAGCATATTTGCCGGGGGAATGGAGACATTCCTGATCAATGAATCGAATGCAGGCATGCTCCTTGATGACTTTTTTTTATATTTAAACTTTTTAGAAGTCGATTATTGTCACGAATCACGATCTTATTGTTGTTATTGTATAAGTTTATTTATTATTGTAACTGGTGTGTTCATTATTAAAATTATTTTTGCGACAATAGCATGCTGTTCGTCATTTGATTTTCGCAGAAAGTATAGTCGATTTCTTCAGTGTTTCACTTATTGCATAATTTAACATGTAATGTTTACCGGTTACAATATATAGATCCATCTCTGTTTTCGGTTTGAGGTAACTATACCCCTTAGCAGTATTAAACTATCGCCCTGAGGCGGCCGCCTCTCTTGCTAACTGGGTGAATCCGGCCCAGTCCACAAACCCCCACTAAAACCAATCCTTGCCAGATATGTATTCAATGGCTGCATCCCTGCTATTGGCGACGTAAAACGTTTTACGTTCTCGGGAATTGAATTACGCATTTAGAAGCGTCTTAGGAGCTTGCCAACCACCCTCATGTTTCATCTCGTTTTAACCCTGTCCTCGTGCTTCCTGAGACCCTGTTTCTTAGCCCTCCATCAGCACCTTACCCTTAATTACCAGCTTCAGGTCCCATTTCCCCCTCAGCCAGCCGGATTCAACTCTCTCTATCTCTTCGAATTTTCTTCTCTCACTTAAACTCGCCTTGTTTCATTCTATAATGTTTTTATGTCTCCTTTCTCTCACTCTTGAAACCATTCTCCCCATTCCGAGTGCTGCCGCCGCTCCACTCCGCCGCTCCGTAATTACCAGGAGAGAGCGACTAATCTCAAATGCTGCCATTTTCCTCGCCCCTTTCTTCTCCCCACTCTTCCTCCACACCCTCGAGGGCTTATTTTTTTCCTTTTAACGCCTTCCCCTGCTCATCGTTGCTCTTTTTCGGCAGCGCGGCGTGCTTTACCCCAAGGTGAAGTGTGCTCTTTCCTCTATTCCGCCTTCCCAAATGGCTATGAAAGGGTCGTTGTGGATGAAGATATTCCTGTTTTTGGGTTGTCATCAAAGGTTCTTCTTTTTAGGGATAAGCTCTCCGAATGATTGTCGTTGGTATTAAAAATTTCCGGGTAGTTATTTTCGCGTAATGGGCCATCAGTGGATAGGTGTGTGGCTGGATGGTTGGTTTGCCTCTTAAGTAGGCATTCTGAGGGTTGTTTTACCTCCGATTTGGTCTACCTTTTGTGTTTTTATTGTGGAACAGTGATGAATTACCCAATCTTCAAAAATATCTTGCTCGGATTCTTTTTCAATTATCTTTAGAAATGTATCAAAGGCCGTTTCCATATTATACTAAATCACTATTATCTTCGAAACTATTTGTACTGAAGATTTTATAGTGTTCGCTCTTCCGAAACGAATTTTCTATCCATTCTTTTAAATTTGTTTGCAGAAAGGTAAATCACATAATATTTACCGCCAGGAAATCAATATTTCTACGAATGAGGAAAAGTTGCAAACGAAAGCATAAGTGGCAGAAATAGCTTTTAGTATATAATTCTTTTATTACTGTGCAAGTTGCAAGTAAGAACTTCCCAACTGCATCTGCAGTCACTTCTTTTATGATACCTTACTTATTGTTCTCCAACAGTCGGGATAAACCCTGTCTGAATTACAAATCGTTTCCATGAATGAAATAATTATTGTTGATTTAACTAGGCGCTAATATTGGGTGATTTTTCACTATTTTTCATCATAACTGGTATTCGTATTAATAGTAGTTATGAAGGTGTTGTATTTTAATTTCGTTGATTTGTGGTGAAAACTTAAACGAAAGCATATTCCAATCAAGAATTGTTTACGTGTACGTACGAAATGATATTTTTTTGCTATACAGAAATGCTGAACTTTCCCGGAGGTTTTCAACTCAATTGCTGTAACTTTCCTTTCATTCCACTGGAGATGTTTTCACGTAAATTACTGCATAATTATCACGCTCGTTTTTGCGCAGGAAAGCGAAATAGTTTCTCTGTAATATGTCTTTATTAGATTCTAATGGTCTTCCTATGTAAGGCGCCGCCTTTCTTGATTAATCGAACGAGGATGGTTTTCTCTTCGGTTGCAAGTGCGACTCCCCTATAGATTGTGATAAATACGTGTCGTTTTCTCGTTCGCATCCGTTCCATTTCGAGACTATCATTCAATTTAATGTCGTATGTTTTTATTCGCGCGACTGTCCAAAGGAAGGCCAATCGGCGTCAAAAAAAAGTCTCTCATGTTCCGGAAACGTAATTAAACTTTTTTGCATGTGGATATAGCTGTACATTCCTAAACCTGCCGAACCGGTCAATGGAGAGGAAAATATTTTTAATATTTTTTTTTTGGGATATCACGTCTCTGATGGTTTAAAGTGTAACGTCGGGAGTTCGTCGAGGCAACACAAGAATAATTATCTTTGTTTACCTCGTTTTTGTTTCTGTACGTACCGATAAGGATATCGCTGTAGTTGTTTAAACACGTTGCTGGTATTTGACCAGTTTCCAGTCCCTAGGGCTTTACGTTCGTGTTGTAGAAGTTTCGGCTGGTTAATATTTGTCTAATTGCTATTTTGGTCATTTTTGTACATCTTTTTGTGGACTTCTTAGGTGGACTTCTTTCCATTTTACTAGTAAAAGCTTGTTTTCTCTTTAGTTTTATTTCATGTTTCCATAAACGTTTTAAATATGAATTGTGGAGTGCGAAATAAATTGGTATTAATCTTTAAGCTGTTCATTCACATCGTATTTAGCGCATTGTTGTTTATCAATCACTTGAGGTTTCCCCAAAAAGAGATCTAAGTTGCCTAAACCCACCAATTCCTTCTGCATAAGTATTAATGATAAAAGGATATCTCTTCGTACCACATTTCCTGTTGACGTATTCGTGTGCCGTATATTTGCGCTTATCTATAGTTAGTCTGTATGCAGTAAGGCAATATAGGATATACGTAAAGAAAGCCCTGCATTTGAGCAAAACTGCATATATAGACTTCGAATGTAATCTGGACAGGAGCACGATTCCTGACGTTCCTGGCCTCTGCTGCTTCAAAATTCTAATCATTTTTAAGTATAGTAGTTTAATTCTGAGAACTTAACCAAAGATCTTTTTGATTCTAAAATGCACATTCGGGTTTATTTTATTAATTAGCAAAACATATTGCTGAAGGTCATCTGACTTGTTTCCACTATTACATCCTCCCACAGCATAAGTTTTTTACAATCCGTGCAGAAAGATGTCAATAACCATTGTGACTAAAAATTTCGTTGATAAAAGTCCGTTTGTAGTTCTTTCGAAAGCTTGCAATATCTGATTTAGCCAAAAGCTAAATGGATGGTTAATTATACCGATAGTTCACTTTGTATGCATTGACGGTGGATCACCGTTTTTCGTTATCTTTCTTTCTCTCGGCCGTTGCAGGTTTGTCCGTCGCTTAAATTTTTCTGCCGTCACCTTCTCGTAAATTACGCGCTTTCTTCGATTCCGACGTAACCCTCTTTCAGCGCCATATATATTGCTTCTTACGAGGAAAGAGGGGGATTTAATGAGGTGTGTGTGTGTAGAACCTTTTTTATATATCTCGAGTCCTCCATTGTGCGGACCTGCTTCTCTTCCACCATTGTTATCACCCTCTCTCGGGGCTATTAATGGTCCTCCAACGCGGGGAAGATCCCTCGCAATATCCTCTCTTAGTCCTCAGGGTTCTGCCGAGTTATTACTTAGACCCGTCTGTTCACACCCAGTGAGTCCTTGCTTTGGAAAAACTTCAAAATTACCTTCGCCGACGGAATTCGTAATGTCCTTCATTGAAGAAGCAAATGCTCGGCGGGTTGCATAAGGGCAAGGGAGACAGCCAAAAGTGTTGGGGGTTGCATAAGGGTAAGGATGATAATTGCCGTGCGCTACGATGCTTATGAACGAGTGGCCTCTTTCGCTCGCACAGGCATACGTTTATCTACAGATTTCGCATTTAGTGTGTTATTTATAAGCAGCTTGTTTTGAAATCTTATTATTAAGTTTCTTCAACTTGAATATGGATAATTGTCAGTGGTTTGAACCGAAGGTGACTTGCGTACTTAAGGGCATATCCGGCTTTTCTAGCTTTCAATTTCCTTCTCTTGTTCAAGCTATCTAAGTTATTTAATCACTTAAAAGTCTCATACTTTTACATTTGAAAATAAAAAAAATCCTTTGCTTAAGAAATTTTTATCATAGCAATTCGTCCGAGCATTTTAGGAATACATGTACTTTACCTCCCTTAACTGTACACCAATGCATTCAAGAATAGCTTTAGAACGTTTCTTTCTCTGGCAAACAACGCATATTATGAGCGTTCTCTAGGATTTTCAAAGCCGTAACATCGTTCACGCATTCTTCGCCCTCACTCTGTTCCGGATTCAGAAATTGGGTCCCCGGTTAGCGTTACAACCGATAACCGAGGCGCGTTTTGGATGCGCAATCGATTTCAGACGCGAACCCTTTGTTTACGTGTCATTCTTAATAACGCCATCCCTGGGCGTAAATGTTTCACCGACCCCGTTTTCGATGGGCGATAAATCATTAACTGACACAGTACAGCGGAATTCGTGCGATTGATTGATTCCGAATATTGTCTGTTTTGTTCCTAGTTCCTATAAGGTAACCGTAAAATAGGGTTCCTTCGTGTGTTATACCTGTGAGTATTGGTGACTATTTACTGTTCCAAATTCCCAATTGAAGATTTTATAAAGGTTATTTCTCAGCTTCCCTTTCTACATTATGAATTTGAAAGCTTTGACCTGCATATTTATTTCGCGCCATTGATATTGATATTTATTCCTTGGGGTTCGCTGCCATAGAAATTATTAATTACGTCAGGAATATATGGCAGTGGAAGTAATGACAGTATGTGCATTTCAGCTGTTTGCTTCATTCAGTACCTTGCAAGTGTGAAGCAAGGAAAATTGTCAGAAATATATAAAAATGGTAACTCAAGCTGTTTAAATAATATCTGCGCAAGATTCCACCATAAATATACCTAGATACTTAATCCGTCAGATTTTAGCAAACAGTTATTATCTTCGAGTATATATGTATTGCGGAATGTGGTACTAATGTGAGCATGTTTATTTCCCGCCTCCTGAATGCTAGCGCCGAATTTTACTTTAAACTTAGATTTCTGAAATACTTCGTCACCCATTCGAAAGATTCAGTTGATACGGAGGCATTTCCGTGTGCTATTTTATTTATCTTCATTAACATTAATTTTGTCGAAAGAGATTAATGTCTCGCTTCATCCGCAAACTGGTGTAGTAGAAGTAGGATCTGTTTGCTGTAAAACTTGAATCTAACGTTGAACCCAGTTTGGACGACATCATGATAGATGCACTTCCCCAGAAGTTCTAGTTCGGTGGCCCGTATATCGTAGTAGTCGTGAACTTCAGATGCCAGTTTGTCTTGTCTGTCGCTAGGCGTAATTGAATCTATACGCAGGAAGTATTCGTGGGCGATAGTCCCCGTTCTTCCCCTCATAAAGCGCGCCTTCTTCGTTGTTATTCTGTCGCCTCGCCCTTCAACTTGTCCACCCACTCCCTCTGTATCCCATTCTCTCCCCGCTAATACCCCCATCGGGTGCATCCGCCCCCCACATTCTATGCGGCTCACGTCTTCTCCACACTCCTTTTAGAGGAGGGGGCGTGGCTCTTGTGTGGACGCCTCCACTAGATACCACTACGTCCCTTTTCCAATTCACAGTTTTTCTCGCCAAGTTTATCGACTGTTTTCAACTTTCTCGTCTCGGTCTCTTTTTAATCCTCCGACTTTTCTATATTTAGTTTACGAGAAAAAGCTTTCTTAAATATTTGTAGACTCGATCGCGATTTTGTTTTATCCAACCACGTAATAGGACAATAAAAACCATTTATGGTTTGGTCCTCGTAAATTTTTTTGTCATGCTGCAATTTTTTCCCGAGATAAGGATATTGTTTTATCAACCTCTTGAAACGGAGCGTGATTGTTAGATCAACCTGGTAAGTTGAATCCATATTCAAAGTTTTATATTTCAGTTAGGTTATCTCTAAATTGGTTAATATTTTGAATCTCTTATAAGAGCTTCAATTTCGGGATTGTTGTTGATTCGCTAAATATTTTACAGTCAGCGAAAATATTACTTTATTTTGCCGTTTACGTCTTCAAAATCAAATAATATTTCTTTACTGCCACGATTTACCGGAATATATCGTGAATGTGCGTACATTATTATACTTCCTCGATTTTTTCGTATTCATAGAAGAAAGGAGCGATCATTTAGAATTTCTCGCAAGATTTTAATTACCGATAAAGACATTCTCTTCGCAATTATGAAGGGAATGATTTATAATGAAATTATGCCAGAGGTGTCCCCTCAAGTTAGACTTTCAGATTTTCTTCCGCGACATTTCATTCGAATTAAGTAGCATCTCAGCAACTCGTGAGTTTCGATCGTAGTACATCATTCGGGCTACGCCATTCTAGATTCCTCATCAACCCTTTTCTTTCCCTCGCCTTTCTCTCGCCCTTTTCCGACACTCATTCTTCCGAGATTTTATTTTCTTCCCTTTCTATCGGCCGCCTTATTTACCCCTTTCTCCCGCTTTGCCTCATTTCCTCTCCCCTTTTCTGTATCTCGTAATTCTTCTTCCAATCTTCTACCTCATTCCGCCGTTCCAGAAGAAGTAATTCGCCCGAGGAGACGTTAATTAACCTTAAACCAATTTCCAGTCGCGCAATTTTCCTTTTTTCCACTTTCAAGCTCTTTTTTTCCGTCCTTGACATCCGTTTCCCTCCTTTGCATTATCTCTTCCCTCCGAACAATTTGATTCATTCTTCAGAGGCGAGTAAAAGTTCCAACTTCGCAGCGGAATTGTAATTGCGAGGTCATCTGGCTGCGTTGGAAGTGGCCATTTGTGAATCGGCGTACCGTTACTTGCTATTAAGCAACGCAAGAATATCTATTCATCTAAGGTGCTCTGTTCTTCACTCGAAGTGCACTGTATTGGTCGTTCCTTCCACTTAAATAGTATAATTTTTCATTGCTATCCTTTGAGGCATTGTAATTTAAACGATGTGAATCGGCCAAATTCAATGGAATACATTCTCATTTTCAAACAGACACATTCGGAAACTTATATATGTGCATTTTATATTATACATAACGATATAAAGACTGACTTATTAATTCTTCAAGGATTCAAAGACAAGGAATACTTTGTAATTCGAAGTTTACACAGATAAAGCTTTATTATGAACAGTCGGTCTTGAGCTGGATCCTCTCAGCGATCTTCAGTTATAGGATAGAGGGTGTGAAGAACTCGCGCAAACCCACAATAATTCTGGTTGATAGCTCCTGTCATCCATACGAAATTGTACCAAAATGATAAAAATACTAATTTGGAATACAAATTGGAAAATGGATTTGTAATGGGCTTTGGAATATTTATTTCCTTATTCGTAAGTTCATGAAGACATTTTTACCGTACATTTCGCTGCGCGGTGTATAATAATTTCATCGGAACGTTTTGAAAGAGTATTGTTACGTAACCAAATGAATCTTAATAAATATTTAAATTCCATTAGAAAAAATTTTAAAACTCATTTGTAACACAAATTCAAACCGATATGTATAGTAAAATTTTATAAAAATACCGTAAATCAGATAATTAGTAAGTAAATAAAAATAATAAATAAGGAAATGATCTCATGTTACTAGTTTAATATAGGAAAGTGTAGTATTTACGTAAGAGGGAGTGTGATAAGGTCGTAAGGAGCGCGTGAGGATTGGGAAAGAACGCTCTTACCAACGAGTGGAAGTTGTGAGATTGTAGTTTTCCGGGTGTGTGTGGAGGAGCATATTGGTTGGCGCCGCTTATTTGATCTCTCTTTCCTAATGAAGACTTTTCTGCTCGGCCTCTCGTTTACTGCCCACCTCGCCCTTGTCTGTTTTTCTTTCTCCCCTTCCCACCCTTTTTTCACTTCCTTTCTCTTCAGACTCCACCCATTCCCTTAATCTTGTGTGTGTTGGAGCTGGACGTTGGTCCGGTGGGCGGGTGTTATGGGACTTGTGATGGAAGTGCGTAGTTGTTTCCGGGCCTGTCAGGATACTTCCCTCTTCGCTTCCTTCTCCCACCATCCCTTTCCGATGTCCCGTTTTCCCTTCGCTGTCTCTCCTTCCTCAGCTAATATTCCCCACCAAACTCCTCTCTTTTCTCTCATTATCACTGATAGCTTTTGCTCCTTAGGCGTACGGCAGGGGTTCCTCATTTCTCCGGGCCTAAACTACTCTTAGATTTCTTAAAATTTTTCTGTGTCTCTATCGATGTCAATATGAAGCAAATTCTTGAGTCTTAATGTTTACATTGGCATACTAGTGTGGATATCCTTAGGTTTGACTTGCGGGCGTGATATAGTCCGTAAATGTTACTAAAATAACTATTAAATAACTTTTGGGATCCTTCAGTAGTAAAATATACTCATTAACTATAATTGACCGGCCGCGGTGGTGTAGTGGTTAGCGTGCTAGCATTCCAGCCTTGGCCCTTGGTTCGAGTCACGGCACGAATGTTTTTTCCTTTATCATGCCGCAGTTAAGAATTCCCTTAGGTCTACGTCTTAAAACGGCAATTTTTTGTATCGAAATTTAGTTTTTTGTTAAATAATAATTTCAGCATATGTGGCCTTCCTCTCCTTGTCGATCACATGTAAAATGTGGTATTTCCAAGAGAAGATGCTGTTGAGGATCGCCTAACCAAGCACATTTCCCCCTGATATCTGGCCCCTTCTTTGTCTCGCCGGTGTTTTTTGCGTGCGGAAGAAAACTGCAGGGGATGTTTAAATTTGTGTGGGCTGGGAGATTTACAATTTGGGAGAGGGAGTTGACGTGCTAAACGGTTTTTTGGGTGCCCTCGAATTAATGGGTTCGCTCGTGCCTGGGCGCTGAAGGCGGAGGTGGGGTTGTTTCGCCTTCGATTCGAGGATGTGTTTCCGGCACACTTAATGTTTGCTCCTCCTTTCTTGTCGAGAAGTTAGGGAACCGGTGTTGTTATTTTATTGCTGGATCATGTAAGATTATGAATCTTCTTGTCAAATTATATAAAGATAATGACTTAATCAAGCTATGCTTAATGGAGCAATGTAACTAGTAAGAGGGAGATGTTTTTCTCTCCTTTCCTCTCCAGACTCAAATATATAAAAGGTGGATTGTGTTCAATCAACTTAAAAGTTATTACCAGATCGTAAATGTATGAAAATATGTTTTACTCCTAGAAGAGAGTGAGAAAATAATAATGAACACCTAATTTTTTCTACAACTAATCATTTAAGGAAGTAATAGCATTCCGTTAACTGATGAATGTTTCCTCTATTTCTGCGAAATGATATCTGGAAAGACTGTACTTAATTCTAAAATGTGTCTCGGTTTTCGCTTCAGGTTGCGGAGTTTTTCTGTTCTCTTCATCCAGACACACCATACATTGAATCAAAATGTTTAAGAGCTTGTCTCGGAACTTCAATTCAATGCTTATAAACCTTTAAGCGCATAAAATCAAATTTTTTCGGCGTACTAAACCCTGCGACTCCGGATTTCAGCCTAGAATGCTCGAAGTGCCAAATTGTATTCTTTGTTTTCGAAAAACCACGATGTTGCACTCTAATTTTCTTAATTTAATCGAAATTATTTCTTTTACTGTAGGCGAAATTTGTTTGCAAAAGTCCATCAATAAAATACTATCTTTTTAATGTGGTATTGAAATAAGAAAGGCGGTCGCACTTCTTGCTCATTATTCACTCCCAGTGTGCTGCAAAGGGTTGAAGAAATGAAACCTAATATAGGTGCCACCATGTGTAAAATGGTAACATGCGGAGAATTTTGAAGTCAGACTGCACGCTGGTAGGGAATGGCGTCCTTAAAATACCGAATATGGGGCGAATTATGTTCAGTGGCATTTCTGCAGAGCGTAATTGCTCTCATAGTAATAACTGATAAGGACTTCATTACGGCTGCCAAGGCGGCTTTCAGTGGAACACATGGTGTGATTTATCTGATAGAAGCCGTAAGCGCCAGTGGTACTTAGGAGGGAAACTTTTCCGCCCTTAGCTGAGGTATTACTCCTTTAACGACGCCATAGTAAGGCGCCAATGTGGGGAAACTGTCGCTATCGAAGGGGGCGTGCCACGGAATTTCCTGCCTCAGCTGGGAATAAGAGGCGTAACCTGACCTCTGTGTGAGTAATCGGGGAAGCACGTTGGGAATTGATGCATTACTCGCTCTCTCTTTCGCTGCTCAATGATCAATCGAGGCTGACTCACGGGAAAGGGATTTCTGGGGATTTATCCTTTTACGTTTCGTTTGATCTTTCTCGTACCTCATAACGCGGTTAAGCTGGACCTTAACGACCCTCGCCGATTTTTCCCGAGCATGTTGTGCTCGGTATCTGGCGCGTTCCCGGAACTGCGTGGAGGCAAAATTGGTGAAAGGAGAGGAAACGTGTTGGTGAATGGAATGCTCATTGATGTATTAATTGGCTTACATTTCCTCAGAGACGATGTAATCTCGCGCAAGATTTTGAATTTGCTGAGAATGGGAATTTACGTAATGTTAGCAGCCCACATTCCAGGTATATTTAAAATATTTTTATTTCTAGGCGTTTCTAGATTTCATCCACGGCAGATAAGTTTCATACAGATTTAAATAGATCATCCTGATCTTCTTTATTTGGTGAATCAAATGTCAATAACTATATTTAAAGAAGGATAGAAACGACAAATTGTTTATCATTCTGATAATTTACAGGAGATAATAATACGAAAAAATAGTTTTTACTCAACTTCTAATCCTGTCCTATTCCATTGGTATGTGTTTATTACAGCCGCTAATCTCTCAGAGAAAGGTTTCTGTATGAATTATGTTTTTATCACTTTTCTTCCAATGTTTTTGCAGAAGTAAAAGTAACCGGTTTTTGATACAGAAGTGGAGAAATCGAGATTTGGCTGAGTGGTCTATATTTACACGTAAGATAGAAAACGTTAAAAACAGTTGCATATTAGGAATAAATATCCGAGCGTTTTTTGAAATTTCAGTTTGCCTCGTCAAATTTCTAACTATTAAAAAGATCCTGTTAGTTTTCCAACAGAATTACACTTCATAAATACTCTAGAGCTACTCTAGCCAATACTCTTTTAAAGGCAAGCCGCCTTTCGGCGTATGGTGGGTTAATGTCTTATATGTTGTTCAAAATTCGAGTGGACCGAAATCTTACCTGCGTGGCATGCGTCAGCAGGATAGTCCGCGCGCTCTATACGTGTAAACATGAAGATAATACGCACCGATGTTTCCCAGAATGAGGAAAGCGCGGGAAATTTTGCGATGTCTATCTCCCTTGATGCCCTCATCTTCCACAGGAATTCGGTATAGAATGGGGAGAGAAAAGATCTTTAGCCATCCTTTCTTGAACATTCTTGGCTACGTGCCCCTCCCTCGCATAATACCTCTCCAGCTTCTCTGCTCCACACCCCTGCCATCTATCGATCTACCGCTGCAGCAGGAGGGAGTGAGTGGGTGGCGAAGGGGTGAAGGAGGGAGCTCGAGTGGAGTGGAGAGTTTTACGCTGGAGTACGGGACGCGGGGGAGGGGGGCTGTGTAGCATGGGAGGGAACGGCGTGCCCCATGCGTACACACGGGGAGAAGTCGCTCGTTTTCTCTCTCATTCTCTCTCCTCTCCTTCCTATTGGTCGATTTTCCGCCCCTCTCCCATTCCGTTTTTCCTTCCCTGCCCGATTCAAGCGTCAGGTCTTTGGCGGGAGAAGCGACGAAGAGTTTCGTGACACGCTGTTAACTACTACGCCTCCGAGGATATTATTCCGAGTCACGGGGATTCGTGCGTTGTTTTTGTTTGGGTGGCTCCGGGGTGGGTAGCGTGGGCGGATTTTTTTCGTTGCGCGTGGCTCGGAGGTTTAGAGGATTTTTTTTGTGTTTATTCTTTTCGGAGGTGGAGGGCTCTTGGAGTGTACCTACGGGGAAAATTTTTCGTGACTCGGGATTGAATCAGGGTTCGTGTTCTTTTCTCTCGTTGGTAAATGGTCGCCATTTTAGGATGTTGTCATTCATGACTTTTCGCGGATTTTTTTACTCGAGAATAATTGCTGAAAATTAAAATTAGTCGCTTAAATTGTATTAACTACTTTTCAATTATAGGTATTGGAAAAAACAGCTCATTTGCAGATATGGTTCGTTTGTGATCATAGATCATGCCTACTTAAACAACCTTCGCTTTGAGATAAACCGGTGTTCCGTCTTTTCAGACAGTACTACGAACAATGTAAATCAGGGTTAACGTTTTACTTTAGTTTTTTATAGTAGTCGTTCATTCATATATTTTGCATAGAATGTGCTGAATAATAAAACCACTAGCATTGTGTCCCGCCCTACTTGTTAGATATCTTGGCGACTCAAAATGAATAGCAGTAAAGGCAGCAATTCTGGATGAATAGCTTTCTGTGTTTAATAATAATAATGCTGATAATTTACTTGATCCAAAAATATGGTCAGGCAAACATGTGAGTGGTCAGAACAATATGTTCATGTAGATGTCCACTCAAGATTATATACTTAGTATTTCATATATATAATGTAACCAATACAACATCAACCTGTTTTGTATCGTTTGGGAGATATTCGAGCTTGATCACCTTAGCCATTAAGTACCCAGGAGTAGAAGGAATGCAAATAGAATCGCATATATCCTGTTTCCCGATCCCCTTGGAGTTCCCTTGATCAGCGCAAACATATCCTGAATTCGGTAAAGTGGAGCGGCATAACGTTTCCTTCTGCCTTTTACGACCATAGTTGAACCCTTGAATGGAGGTGTATCGAGTCGAAGACCCTAAAGTGGTTTATCGATCACCGTCCGGCGGATTTTAATTCACCTTCTCTCCCTCCCACATCTCGAGTTCATTGAACTCCGCTATCACACCCGCTGAATTTTCTCCTAGCGGTGCATGCACGCGCAGATAGGTGCGCGAAACACGTCCGCCTCGGAAGATATCGTGCTTGCATCGGTCGACGTGCAATTTTTCAACGCCGGAGATAGAGACGGAAGTGTCCCGTGAGAAATGCGGCTTTTCGACGTTATCCATGGATTGCGGTGTGTGAAGGAACGAGCTAATGTTACCACACTGCAGGAATGTAGCTTATTGTACTCGCTCGACCTTTGCCAGACGAAGCTTGCGTGTTGTTTTGTTTACGAGGCCGGCGAGGTTACTTGGAAAGTTGAGGAATGGTCGATAGTTCCGTGTAAAGTTACTTGGTGGTGATTCATCAGTCTTATGCGGTGAATGAATGTATTTGAATGAGATTCTGCTTTTTGCAGTTCTCAATTGGTATCGGTCTTAGATTTAGAGTAAAATATATCTGAATGCACTTTGGTCAACCTGCGAATTAGTTCAGCGTAACTCTAGTTACAGAAGACAGAAAATATCCTAATGAGCAATTTATCATAAACCCTTAGGAAATGTTGATTACTACGAAAATAGTCATCCTTATGAGAAGTTTACGAAGTAAAGATTTGTCTTTTTTTGTTAAATTTGCCAATGAGGTGCGATGTAAAGTAAGTTTATTTTGAAAATGATCTTCAAAATCCATAGATACGTAAAAATCCATAAATTCCAACGAAAGCTTTCCTGTCGATTCGGTTCATAAAAAGGAACCAATCTTATAAATAGCCTATTTACGCCTCGAAACCGAAAGGTCAAGAGGCCAACTCTCCGTAAAGATACACCTTACGTAAACCTGCTCTCTCATGTCGTAAAGCATTTAAGACTTCACTGGTTTGTGTCTACTCCGCATCATCTGGCGATTCTCTCATTGCAATGACGTTTATTTATGATGGCAGTGAGCCAGTTATTAGTAAAACCACTTTAAATCCTGGAAAATTGCCCCGTAGTGTACTAGCTGAAAATAAAGGAATGCTGAAAGTTTGTGATTCTGGTTTTTTAGAAATGAGTAGAGCCACCTTCGTATTCATCTGTGTGTGCACTTGAGAAGTATATCTATCCTTCAATAAATACTTTTATAATATGATTTTTCACCCGTCAAAGATAATTGTTAGCGAAAACAACGAAAGTTTCTCTGTCGTACAGTATTTATATTCGATAACATTTATTTTGGTTTTGTATTTCTATGACCTCATGTAGCGAGTATTTGCAGAATCCGGTAGTGTTACACTTACATACGAATTTTTTCTTCATCTCTGAAGATATTCTAGAGCTTGGACAGTCACCCCCCTAATGGCAGCAAGTCTGGACCAACTTTGCTCACATCTCAAACGATCAGTGAAGTGGAAAGGCCAAATGGCACATTTTTCTCGTTTTCTTCTTGTTTCTAACCTTTCTCCCATTCCTTGGTGATAATGAAGTACCCAAGCATTCTATCTGCGTCTTCCCTCCTCCGTGATCCTCGGGATGACTCGCAAGGAACAAGGCTAAGAATTCCATCCTTTGAGCGTGTGGTCCAGGAAACCGCGGGATACGACGGCGTTGTATCGGGTCGTTTAGAAGGATGGGTGTAATGGAGGATCCGGAAGCGTGTGGGTGGGATAGGAGAGGGGTCGCGGAATAAGGGATGGCAGCCACCCCCGCCGGCCCACCCTTTCTCTCGGTCCGAAACCCCTTCCCCTCGCCTCTTTTGCCCGGTCGATATTTTCGGGTGTGAGCCCTCGCTTCCGACCTCGCTGGTGGGGGGAGTGGAACGTGTCTGAGACTTTCTCCCTCCCCTTTCTCTTATTCCTCCTTCCATTACCGGGGGATCAAATGTCGCGTTACCCTGGATGCTGTCGCTGGACCCTTTTTCGTGCCGCCTCCTATCTTTTGCTGGGGATTTGGATTCTTTTTTGGGATTCTTGTATCGCTATGTTTTCGCTCCCCCTTTCACGTGCTTTCGGCTCCCTGTTTTGTCCGGATTGGTTTGTGGTTCGGGCCCGAGTTGGCGAGACGGCGGTTTATGCTCTCTGAAGGATGGTTTTGTTTCAGGGGTCAGGTTGTGTGGTATGGAGAATATGGGAAAATGGTTCGATTCATCGAGAGTATGGAGAGTTCTGCTGAAAAAGAAATGGCTTACACAACCTCAGTATTCTTACCTTCTTGATGCTATTTCTTTTAGATCATTTTACTGTATATAGTCATAGCACTGACGCAACATATATTCCCCTGCCACACGCCGAAAGGCGGCATGCAGGGTATTTATATTGATGTATACATATACATAGCTAGCAGAGTTCTAGTGCTACTCACCTTTTGAAAACAAAATTGCCGTGATTTCTAAGGAGGAAGCTAAATAAAAAATTTAGTTATTTGGTCGTTGATTGACATCAGGAATTGCTGGACGCTCCACAGGATTCATCGTGTGCAGTAAAATTAAGGAAATTATGTATACTATAGCTAAAATAAATATTGGGTGCTCAAAAATTCAGTTTGGTGGCATTTTTAAGAGTATTTGGCGGCCAGCTTAGATGGAATATAATTAAAATTAGCTGGTATATTTGTGATTTCAACTAGTGACTCCTAGGAAACATTTAGTATACGAGCTGTAAACAAAAGGTGAATTTATTCGAGGAATTTGAAACAATTTCAATTAAACTTTTCCTATTTTATATAGTCCAGAGATATTTGGTGGAACGTCATTATAATTCACGAAGATGTAATATTCACAGTATATATATTTCTTTTTGTTTGTAAGCTTTTCCTGGTATATTATATCGAATGTCGTAGGAGTATCGTCATGGAAGATAAATCGTGTTTTGATTTTTTTTATTAATTCTTTTATTAATTTATTTTTTGCAAGCGTCTCTTGGCAGTTAAAGGTTTGTTTGATGATTTCAGCCTAGGAGTCTATTCATTTATGGTCACTTCGGTTTTTGATAGCAGTAACCAAGAATGTTTGCAGCTATTGTCGTTCAAGCGCGTTATTTAGTTTAAATTTTGACTCTAGATGTTCGATTTACAGTAGAGCAACTCCGCTTTTATGTAATTCAGCATCTCTGCTGTCACTGATAAAAACCGAAACGGCTCCAAGAGTTCCATAAGGCCGGGTAAAAACGTCTACCATGACAAGGGTATCACGCTTCGCCCATTGAAGAATTCATCCGCCGAAAGCTCATTAAAGTTCTTTCATTTTCTACATCGACAGTTATTGGTAGTGGAGACAGGATCCGTGTCATTCTTTCTCCCCGCGTTACATCTTGGGCGCGTGAAAACTCCTTTCTGATTGGTCGCCGTTTTACTCCACGACGTGCGCATCAATCGTGGATCCCAAACAGTTGCGCAGAGTCCCGCGTCATCCGCCCGTTGATGATGAATGGGAAATCAGCCACGCGACGCTCGCAGCCCTTCCTCTCAACACCTCGTACTTCATCCGGGGAGTTCGTGCGCTCAAAACCACTGCCTCAAAGGTCGCTTCTTCCTCGCCTTCGTTTCGCGAAGCGAATCGATATAACTGAGAGTACGATGCTGTTCTCTTTTCTCCGATCAATAAACGTACGCAAGGATAAAAGCAGAAGTTATGTTAAATTTACCTGACATCTGTTACCCATGTGCCCTTTAGGATTTAGGTTGATGGTGATTTCTCAAGCATTTTAATGTTCTTTGTATCGGATGCTCGGTACCGGAAGATGTTACGTTACGAATAGGAGATAGTAGGAAACAGGAGAGATGGATGACCACATCCCATGTCGGAAACGGAAGCATTTCCTGTCCTAAAAACGCTATGAATTCACCATAAAAAGTACGATTTTCGAAGAATAAGAGTTAATACCATTACTGTTTCAATACGAGTACCTACATTATCTGTCAGGGTCTGGAAAACTTCGTCGACTAAATTTTTGTTGATGTTCTTTTCACCAGAGAGATATTGTGGCGATTTCCATACCTGTGTACTGTCCTGTTTCAATAATTCTATAAATAGGTTCACAACAAGTACGTAACTAAATGTTTTATTCCGTCTAGATATTCCAACAGCAATCTTGTTTTCTTCTCGGTGCCATGTCAGCATACTGTCACAGACAGAATAGAACGTAGCTCTGTGAGTTACATTACTCGCGGTTTATGTATCATTATTTTTTCCACAATAGAGATATCTGATGTTTTGTGGCGGACCAGATTATCTACAAAAACAAACATACCCGGAGAAAGGAAGTCTTCCCGCTTGAGAGAATGCCTATTTTTACCTCAAGCCTCCGCTTTTTATCGACGGATTAACCTCAGCGTTTCTCATAGTCGGCCATTTTTAAATGCCCGGCTGTTTATCAGGGTATCTGACTGGGGATTTAAACGAGCTCGCTCGGCTGGTCTGTTATTTCCATTTAAATCAGGGGTTTCCAACCTGCCTCCCTGAGGCCGTATGTGGACATTTAACTAATCTTGTGCAACTAAGTGGCTAATTTTCTTTCCCATTGCCGAAGAGATCCATATGTTGGCTTGGTTTTCATGGAAAAGTCTTTCTGTAATCATTTCTACTATCACTGTAATAAAACAACTCATCGACAAATACATTTTTAGTCACATAACGGTTCGATTTCCTTTTTTTTCTCTCCTCCACACCCATACTGACAGCCATGGAATATTTAATTCACATAGAAAAGAAAAACTATTGTACAAGTTAGAAATTTAAATATTCATTTTCAATAAACTGTTTTCTGAAAATACTTTCATGAACCCTCAAATCTCTTAAAATTAGTACCATAATTTCTGATTAATTTTTCTCAGTTGAAACAGAATTTCCTAGGGTTTTATTGTTTTTGGTGATAATTTATTGGTGATAACGATGTAAGTATTTACGCAAATCATTACGGCATTTTAGTTTAGATGGGTGTAATAATGTAATAAACTTTTTTTTAACTTTATTGTGGTTAACTATTTTCGTGATTAACGTTTCAAGTTCGGAATTATTTAGCTGGAGTGACAACCTTATGGGAAAATTATTCATGCATTAAATGCGGAAATTTTCACAATAATTGTTGTATTTCTGCCACGTTTCTGTATCAACAATTTGGAAGTTTGCGAATCCATCGGAAACTATCACACTTTTTAATAATTCACTTAAAAATTAATAAGTTGATAGCAGCGTCCATTAATATTCATTCTGCATTGTTTGAGAATTATTACAATTTGGGTGTCACGAAGTTGCGACAAACGCCTCTCTAAACAGGTTTCACAGTATTTTGACAGCATCCGAAGGCTTTGTGCGGCCTAAATTAACTTCATTCATTTGATCACTCCTGCAAACAATTAACATTCAAAAATCCGTTTTTCCTTAACTCCTCTGTACAGCGCCATGCAATTGACGATCGGAATTAAATTTTCATTGAAAACCAGCATGAATGATTATGCAGATTCTGCGCACCTTTTGGTCTACCTCCATTGACCGACCACGTTTCATCGTTTAGCCAACAGATCCATTTCATTTCGTTTTCTCATATAACTGAGTTTTAAAGTTAACTTAAGCTTAAAAATTCACGATATCGGCTAGATAAGTAACCTAGTTAAGGTAACCTCAGGCGTCCCGCAGGGAAGCGTAATCGGGCCGATACTGTTTTTAATATATATCAACGATCTTAGCAAAATAATCGATAGTAAAGTTAGGATATTTGCGGACGATACGGTAATTTACAGAGAGATTGAGAGAGAAGAGGATAGATTGATCCTTTCGAATGACTTAAATAAAATTGCAAAATGGTGCGATGATTGGCAATTGGAGCTAAATGTAGATAAATGTTCAGTAATTAACTTCTTTGAAAGAAAATCGATAACTAAAGATTACTCGTATAGCCTCCAAGGGAAAAACTTAATAACGGAAGAATCGGTGAAATATCTAGGAGTGACCCTTACTAATAACTTATCATGGAGTGCCCACATCCATAACATATGTGGAAAGGCTTTTAANAGGTGAGGACAGGATCCTAACCCAGATCTTCCTCTCTCCTGGCCGTTAATCAATCGAGCTTTCTTTCTACTCCTCTTTTGGGATAAGCGGAGACTTTTTTACCTCTGGTTTAAATGAAGTTTTCTATTTAGCTTAATTCTCTCCTGTATATAAAGGTCTACAATGTTATTTATTATTACTCTCTAATCCCGTTTAAGATAAAGTATTTAAATGGTTAACATTATAAATTATTAAATAAAAAATGTACGTCGCAATAACGTTTTAAATTTAAACATAATATTATATTGTAAATTAAATTAAAATCATCTTAATTTTTATATTGGAAGACATCTAATTGAAATAACAGTTTGTATCACGGAAGAGTTGTCGGTTAAATGGGTATATCCAAAGGTGTTAACGGTGAAGCGAATATCAGTCGGTCTTCCCTAGTGTTATACCCCATCACCTTTCGGTGGACATGACATATTTCCGAGAGTCCTCATTTTCCGGAATTTCCCGCCCCTTCTGGGCGTTCGTAACGTTTCCTTTCATCTCAAAACTTTTTATTTTCCCCCGCGTGCGCTTTTTTCCTTTCGATTCCCTCGATCCAGAGTCAAACCGGAAGATTAGTCTGAAATGTATTTCACCCGTCGGCTCTGTTATGAATGTTCCCCCATATCGCCCAAGGTTGATACACTGCTACAGGATGTTAAGGTGGTATCCAACGGAGTATTGGAACAAATCGAGGAGAAAATGGAGTTAAACGGGAAGTGGAAAATAGCCAGGGGCCCAAATCGAATATTTTTTCTTATATATAAGCTTGACTCTTTGTATGGGTGGTGTGTCATATTCGGTTATATTGTCTGGAATCGTTTGGTTGTCCGCCAGAACTCTTAATATTTAAATACTTTTTCCAGGGAATGAAAGGCTAATTATTATATTATTTAATTTAAAGAAATATCAGAAATCGTTACCTGCGCGCAGCGCATATCTTGCCACTGAAGGATAAATGCCGCAATGTACGTGATCAAATTTTCTATGGCTGTTTTTTCCTTCTCCGTTGCACTGGTTTTTCTAGTTTGCAGTGTTTTCGAAATCCGTTTCGTGATTAGTTATGTATGATTTTTATTGATTTAACAACAACCTTGGATAAATTGAGATTCGTGAGTTTAATTGAGCGTACCTTATTCCTTCCTCAGTAGTTTCCTCATGGTGATAACAGTTTAGCGAAAGTAATTCAAAGTCACAGAGTAAATGTAGATTTTTATAATAATTTATTTTATCTGTTTTTGCTACTTAGCATTTGTTGATAAATGTTTACTATTTTGAATACTGATCATTTTCACCTATCGTACATACATTTATAAATATCACTCAATGTTTCCTTTCCCTGTTACCAACAGTACACCAATACGTTATCCTGTTCTCCTACCATAATATACTAATTCTAAATTGTCGTTTTTTCTTGCTTTTTCAGGTAAGTTGACAACTTCAGCTCTTCGGCTGTCTGTAGTGTACATTTTGACATTCTCCGGTCATAGTTATCCTAGAGTGTTTGCTATACGTAAGTATTTTCGAATTTCGTCTCGTGTGGTTATGTGATTTTAACGGTGGGTTTGGCTTTAGTATCCTTTTGTTTCCTGGTGATAATAATAATAACAGTATTAAAATAGAATATAATGATTATAATTTCCTTTATCGCGTTGATTTCCTGTCCCGCAAGCTGCATCGGCTTAATTTCATGTCATATTTGTGCGGTGGAAAAGCGCCTTTAAAAAAAAATTATCTTGTTTGTTATTTGTCCGCTGTATCAATTGCCGGTTCGAATCTCAGTTTGAAAAATCGAGGTCTTGGTTTCGTAATGGTCGTATTAAATATTTACTCATTAGTGGTCATCCATGCGGAACACCGTCTCTGAAAGAATGCAGCTAATTTATTGTGGTGCTTTGCGTCCTGGGGAATTCATCATTTTTTTGTTTTTTTTCCAATCGCGTGTTTATACGCTTCGCTTGAAAAGGAATTGATTTCGTGTTGACGTTAATGAGCATTTATGACCTTCCCGTTATCAGTTCTATCGCATTTTGATAGACTTTTTGCGAAATGAGAATTAATTTCATTGTCGAGAATTTATTCTCGTTAATTCATGATGAAACTCTCCATACAATGCAGTTAATCCTTTCATTAAACTCCCACCATTCATGTCACAAAGCAGTTTGTTTTCGATGAAATTGAATAGTAACTAAGGTTAATGTCGTGCAAATCGTATCGTCAGTGCATAGTAACGTCTAGTCTAGCATGTGGACGCTGAATGAGTCCAAATCGCACTATGATTATTTAATCTTCATTCATCGCATTTACAAGTATGCATCCTCCGTGTCTATCCAGTGACGTTGTAAGGCCTAGCGGGCTTCCGTTCTCATCAGTGTAATAATTCTTGTCACATGTAGTGGTATGTTTTTCTGTTGGTAACGACCTAGTTTCTTTCCGTCGATTTAATTCAGAATTTATGGCTTCATTAAAATGTGCTTCTTTTATTGCAGTAACACGCCGTCCTTGTCAACGTGTCTTTCACATTAATTGACGTATTTCTTGGTATATTTATTAGACATGGATTATTCAGTCTCTTTATTTTCTCAGCCGTTTCATATTCATGGGCAAATAAGATTTTGCGCAAGTTCCTGTCGTAGTAAACACAGCGTAGCTCGCTTCAATTCCACGTGGCGTTCTGAATTCATCCAGGGCACGAGCTTTTAGCTCGTTTTGAGTGTTTCATCTTAATTTATCAGTCATTCTCAAGTGACCTTTTCTAATCGTGCGCAAATGGTTAGCATACGGAATACTTCTTGGAATTTGCTCGCAAATCCGTGAGTTCCTGGACAGGATTAGGGTTCTTTGAATCGATTGCATGTCAGAGCTCTACTAAAACGTTCCATTATCACCCGATAGAAGTAATGCGATAAAAGTGTGAAAGCAGCTAAAAGTCACAAATGTGAGTGTGACATAATGTGGAAATGATTACTTTTGATGTCCAGTAAAAACGAATACCATCTAGATATGTTTTGAAAGGAGAATTTTTCTCTCACAATATGAGTGGTATACCTACATTGCTACTAAATTTAACGTATATGTTTATCGAAGGCCTCTGTTGTTAATTAGGATTCTTCGACGTCGACGTGTTACATTCAATTTAGTTTCACCCAGACTTGTTTCTTTTTCAGGAGCTAATTCATTATCTCTGTAATAAAAGTAAGCTTCCGAAGTGCATTACGCCCTCCGTTCACAGCTCTTATAGCGGTCGTGTATTTCTTTCCGCAGTTTTTCTGCGAACAACCCCTCCCATTCGCATCTTCCGATGTTGTTGACCTGTTAAATGGTTCGCTATGGCGGTGGGATGCTCACTCTTGAGTCACCGTTAACGGTAACCAGGGCGTTGGCTCTGCACAGTCGTCAGGGTGTGGGTGATGCGTTGCGCTTGTATCTACGTGTATCTCGGGGTAAATGCGTGCGTGTGTGGGAAATTGTCCCATCGTGTTCCTAGTGTACGTGTGCGAGAACGAGTGGGGAATTGTGGGTAGTGGGCGACCTTTGGCTCGAGCTCATTGCCACCGCCAGAGGGGCGTAGTGTTGCACAATGCTTCCATTGACTGGTGTGAGCTGACGTAAGCCGAGGGAATGGTTGTGAAGGGGAGTGAACGAGGGGAAGCTCTCCTCAGCTGACATGTCCATGGCAAATTGGAGGCATCCGGAGATTCTTTCTCCTACGGCCGCTTCCTCGGACGACCGACTAAATTTACGTCCCAACTGCATGGAGGATTCCTTCCTCGCCTTAGTAGTTCTGTCCCTGATCGAGTTGTTTTTTTATCTTAATCATCTGGTCCGTTGCGAATGTTTAGGGAAAATCCAGGGTAGGTTTATTAGTGATACGAGATTATGGTGCGAGGTGAGGTGTTTACTCTTGATCAATTTAGGGGAGTAACGCCTTTTACGATCACACGATTGATGTATAAGTACTATGTATTTTTATGTCAGTTATTTGATCGCTAGATGACTTTTTTTTAAGTATTAGGGCCGTAAAAATCGCAATCGATGTTGCATTGTTGAAAATTTTAGTTTTCGTGAAAAATGTCGCTTCGGTTCATCGTTTTTGCGTCGTAAAGCAAATGATACTGCGGGTTGGTGTAGTTGATAGTATCCCTATCTCTCACATCGGTGGAATATTGATTTGCAGTAGCAAATTGTCATTCTACGAGCGGATTCTGTCCTCAAAGTTTCCGATTTGGCGAAAATCAGAGTAACGCTTGAGTTTTGAAATATTTGAGCATAGCGGATGGCATCCAACTGATCAGTGGAAGAATCATGCCAATCGCCTTATCTCCCCCGAAATCTGCTTTTGTAAACTATGTACCTGCTAGTTTTTAAGGGGAGTCTCTGCCTGTTTTCGTCTTTAAAGGAACGATCCAACGCTTAGGTACTGAAATCAATCTCACGGTCAAAACAATTTCATCTGTACTTTTTATTCGGTACCGCGATGTTGTTATGAGGCATCGCTATGGAGAAGTACGATTGAGCTATTGAATATTTGTGTTAGGTTTTCTTCGTGCAGTAATACCAACAACGGAATGTATTGAATCATCCATCATAACGTTCGCCTCACTCAGCATATTTCTAGGATCCAGCGCTAGAAAAGTATCTTCAATACTTCTACTTACGACTACTACTTACATCACAGTGTGCAGTTACAGCTTTACCACGTCCCCCTTGCAGGCGATCATGCAATATTAATTTCGCTCTCCTCTGAAATAACCATAAACGCCCCTTTGGCATCATTACTTATTTAAAACAACTCGAACTGGGACGTCGGCATAACCCTGCCCTCCCTCCATATATTTCCACTCTGGGCCCCTTTTCACCCCCCTTATCTATTTGGAATGTATCCAGGAGTTCATCTTCCCTTCCATCCTACATATCTTCCTCTCCATCTCGGCGTGGTCACCCTCTGCAGAATCTCTTCTCCTCCTCCCTCGTCTACTGCCCGCCTTTCTATTTTTGGTCCAGCCATCCGCCATTTTTATCTCCCCATCTTCCTATCCGTGGGCGACGATCAGCTGAGATTCGCGTTGCGAGTCTGCGTCGGCTTCCCCTTTTGGGGATCGCCGGCCAGCGATTTTTTTCTTTCTTTCCATCTCTCTCGTTACCATTTCGTCCCCTTTCTTTCTCTTCGCCCGCTTGTTTTTTTTTCGGTACATATTCCCCGTGCTTGGTTCGAAGAAAAAATCAGCTCGCATCTGTCCGGGTGGGGTCGGGGATTAAGTTATATTTTTTTCAGTGGGGCCCCTTAGAAAGAGGGTTGCGGCGGGGTATCGTGTTCTATTATTTCGTTATAAGGATCGCTGTAGAGTTGGACCGATTCGAAAATGTTGGTGCAAAATTTTCCGTCGTAGAAGGGTCGTGCGTGAAGTGTTTGAGGACCGGTTTTTCAAATGTCTTCTGTTTAGGATTCCTACTTTTAATCACCACTTGGGTATCTTTATCGTCGATGAACATCCTTGAGTATTTAAAATTAGATATTGCGGTATGATTTTCTTGGGTTTAGGTAAATAATAATATGTTTTAGAGTTGTGAATCGAGGATTGTACCAGAGTTTCATTTAGCCTATTAAAATTGCAAGCGCATGCGTCCATGCCGAGATATGAACCCCGCCGACATGTCGCTTGTGTTACTAGGAAATATTATTTCACCTATAAGGGGTAGGGATGTTGATATCGTGGTGAAAAGTTGGTTTGATTAATCCCGTATACGACCGTATTTGAGAATTGTTCTGGGCCATTATGTATTGGTTGCATGCAAGCTCGTGGTAGTTCAGAGATATTTAAACCCAAATCGTTATTATCATAGATTATTACCCACTGCACTTAATTAATAAACGATTATTCTTTGACCTGATCGGAATAATTTTTCCGTTAACTGTTTGCCGTTGCGTCGAACAGTGTCTCCGTAGAAACAAGGAAGATTCCATTGCTGTTTAATGTTGCCTTATTAGTTTTGGGAAACAGACGAAAGGAGATGAGCATCTTAAAGCCATTTGTGACGACGGTGTGTCAGATTTACGCCAAATTACTGTGATAATGTACAAATACCCCCAATCCTGGAGCAGCTGGGCCACTGCTTTATTTTCTCACTAATGTTTTTGAGTCCTGTTGGTTTTCTCCAGAGAGGGGTTGGTAAACTCTGACGTCCGAAACAGGCTGAGTCAGGAAGTATATCATTACGCCCTGGACGAGACCTGTCTTTAGTAGAATCATTCTACCTGAGAGATCAAAGGTGATGGTTTAATATTATAATTGGGTTTTTGGGAGCCGTAGGCTGACGTCGAGCCATATGCCCCCGGCATCTGAGGGTGATCTTTTGCGGGGCGTTTTCATAAGAAGAGTTTTGGGTTATGAAGGGTGTGGCACGCTTAAATCCGCCCCTTTGTAGCGATTCTCCTCTCGCATAGGGTTCCATATTTGGGTTGCCGTTGGACAGCTTCACTCGGCGTAGCATTTTTGCCCTTCGGATGCCTGCTGTCTGGATAAAAACTGTCAGTTCCTCTAAGCTGTCGTCCTAAAAAGAACAGCTTTTGTTGTTAATTCGAAAGAAACTGAAAAGGTGACAGGAGAATCAGTGGCAGAGGATACGGATTAATTTATGCTTCATCCTACCCTTTCAGTCATGGAGATTTCTACCCATTGAAAATACTTCAAAAAAACGAATCTGTAATTTCAGTTCTACTATCGTGCTAGGCATGACTTCGTGGAATGACTTGAATGGGCAATAAAAACTCGTTTGTATTATCCTTTCAGTACCACGACTCAAGAGGGCGTTTTTTCCTTCCATTTTTTTAATTGCTTCAGAGTACTGATTCATACGTCAATTTTCTTTTAATTAATGCTTTGTAAATTATTCGTAGGCATTGAAATCCTGGTAGTGTTAATTTTTTCGGTTTACTAAATTATTAAACTGCTGACTTTCGATTCAATATTGCAGCAACACCAATTTTAGTCGTCTATGGAATATCGTTTTAGTTCTTTTCAGAAAATCCCGATTTTTACCAAAATGCATCTCGTCTTTCATGTACAGCTTCATTTCCCTTTCCTTCCACGTGTCTAATTAATCGAAACGGGTAGTGACTACAAATATCAAAAAGGCTGGCGTTATCTCTCAGAAAATCCTCATCAGAAACCAAATACTCTCATGAAAGGATGTTTGGTTTTAGAAGTGGCTCAGATTCCCTCGGTCCATCATTTCCAGATTCCCAGAGTCGATCATTTTCATACCTTCTAAAGGTTTAGTAAGCCAAAGATAATATGCTCAAGGTGGGTGAGTTGAATAGGAGGGAAAAGTGGCCATCCAAAAGGCTTTTCGTACGAGGGGCATTCGAAGGAGGGAATACCAGCTGATAGGGCCTCCCCTCCGGGTCTCATCGGTAACACGTCACACATCCACTAACCCACCCCACATCGCCTCGTATTACTCAGCCACCCACGCATTTATTCCGCTGGATGTCTACCCCCTGGTGCCGTATCAAACATGCTGCCACCTATACAACTCACCGCCAAACCCGGACGAGATGTGGAAAGAAGGCAAGCATGAATCGCCATTGGGCGGGAGAAGTTCACGCACATTTATTTTTAGGAGAAATTTATTTATTTCCGATTTTCACTCAGGAATTTCCCTTTAATTGTTTTAATCAGAAATCTGGGTCGAAGGTTATGTTTTAACCTTATTTTTAAAATCGAGATAACAGTGCAGGTAAAATTGTTCATTTTTATTGTAATTACAGCAATTTTTTGGCAAATTTTTGTTGAAAGACGTTTGAATTTGCGGATAAGCTATTAACCTTTACCGAATATTGGAGAACACGATGGCTATTGTTTTCGATTGTGCATTTAAATTAGCGGATTGGAGAGGTCTATGAAATACTTGTTACTCTTCACCTTGTCTTAACTCTACAAAATGCCATCCGTTAGAGGATAAATTTCCACAAACTTACCCTCCTCATTATGTTTTACGCTAATTTGCCTTACGAGGAAGGCTCGATTCCCGAGTATATTAGAAATAACTTTGAAGACTTGCATTCTCAAGTCAACGTTTACATGACTTGTAAATTTTCCTTTAGATTTGCTCTTTCGACGGTCTTTTGACAATTGGTACTTATTAGTCACGTGCAGTTTCCTTAATTTTCCTTCAGTTTCTTGCGTAACAATGCTTTTACGTTCTTTCCGTTTATCCATGGATACCTCTTAGGCATCTTTGGTTTTTTGACAAAAATAGGATAAATTCGGCATTTGGCGTCAATATGGATGATTATTTTAAGCAATAGAAGTCACTTAAGTAAACCTGTTCTGCACTATGTAAATAGAAAATGCTGAAGTCCCTCTGATCTGCTCACTTCAACATCACTTTCGCTGTAGCCATTGAGCTGGACACAGACGTTTGCTTTAATATCGAAGTGCGTTCTTGCATCTTAATTACGGTAATACTTATCTGAGGAAGCACGTTATTTGCCTCTTTTATTTCCAACTCTAGCGCACATTTCTCGTTTTAGCCTCATCCATGCATCTTTACATACATTCCCTTTATTAATAGAAAGTTCCTTAGTAAAGAAAGGGGGAGCTCAATGAGGAAGTTATATTTAGAAAGTTCATCCGGGTTGCTGAATAGGGTTAGTCATTCGCGGAATTTGATCCCAGCCTCTCTTATGTCATCCTGTGATGCATTTCCTCATTCTGTGACCGTTTCATAACTCGATCGTCAACTTCTTAGACTTTCGGCTCTACGGTGCGTAGATCCTTGCTGGTTTTTTCAAGTGTAATACTTCTCTTGAACTTATTTCTATCTCACCTGATAGCCAACTGTTGAGATTCAATCCAGTCTTTTGGTTGAAAATTAGTACATTACATAACTAAATCAGCCAGGTAATAGCTGTCGCTATACATCAAGTTCCATGGTGGAAAATCAAATCCTGCATGGTTACGGTAGATTTGTTTGTTTAAATTTGCCGATTTATGAAAGCCCTCGAGGGACAGTTTCTCGGAGACTGATCTCCATCTTCTGTATTTATCGCTTTGGAAAGTAAGCCCGTATTGTTTTAATGAAAGATTCCACGCATGCCCCCTCCTAATCGCGTCTCTTGCCAAGTTGTGAGTCGTTATAAAAGATACTCATTCCTTGAATTAATAATCGGCAAGGTCGCCAGTTACCCTTTACTTTTTCACCTCACTGCTCTTTATATGAAGCGGTAAGCTTGTTAACTGAAAAAATGAATGCGCATATACGGATGTGATTGCATTCGGCCGTGTCCGTCGTTGTTATTAACTCGCACCTATGGTTAATTTAATGGATTTTGTTGCGAAAGTAAATTGTCTGTTACGGAATGAGGCTCTGTCAAGTGTCAAGGATAATATATGTATCATTTATTGTTAGTGTTATTTCCTTCACATTGTCTTCGCAAATTGCTCTGAATTATGAATTGAAGACAAATGGGGAATTGTTTAAAATTACTATAATATTGTTATGATATTGTTGCAAAGTTGCTGACTCTTTGTTACTCTCACATATTCCTCTGATTTCCTCTGAAGCTGCTTTGGGCTCGTTTGAGTGCTTTTTATGTATGCTTCTGCTACATAAGTTGGCTTTGCGTTAGTATAAATGGCTTCAAGTCACTTGCTTAATTAGGAAAAGAATAGTGTCTCCGCATGTTTTTATGAGACGTATTAGAAATTAAACCTGCTCGTGAAAAATAACTTCATAGAGAGATGAATCTAATGTTAAATGGGCCCTTTCTTAGGTTTGTTATTAAATTATAACCTTAGCGTATTGCTTCGTCAAATATAATTTGCTTTTGAGGTATCTGTAAACAAACTAGCTTGAGCAAGTATCCAGAGTATTATTTTCAGTGAGTAGGTCATCAAATCTTAACCTAAAGAAAGCGCTTCTTGGGTGAATATCACATCGTTAGTGTTACTATGTCGTGAATTTCCTATCTTAAGTATTGCTTATTCATAATTAATTCCTCTTCGTATAAGTAAAGAATTTTGTCACACTGAAAGTTAATGCAATTACTCTCGTCGATTATTTTATTTACTTAGGGAAGAGGAAAACATTGTTCGATTCTCCTCTTATTTTATATGGCTTTATTGAGCAAACAATTTTCATTTCATATTATTTATTCACGTAATTGAACAGCAAATATTGATATAATTATTTATTCAGTGAGTATTCATTTATTCGTCGTATTGAATATGCCTCGAAATTCACGCATTTTGTTTTATCATTTCATATTAAACGATGCTGTGCAGCTGCAGGAAGAGCTTTACGTCCATCGTTGTTTATCGTTTCAAAAACTTAAGAAATTTTTTTATTCCATGGTGGTGATTGATGATACGTGTTTTTTTATGATAATATATGACTATTTACAATAGAGAAAGACATTAAAATACTTAATAGTTTCCACACGAAAAATAATTCGTGTGGAAACTACGGAGTGTTTTATTTCTTTCTCCGATAATCTTCGATCGAATCGCATTTAAGACAGCTGCGAGCTCTTACGTAATGACCGCTGCGTGAGTAGGTATAAATACATGACCGTTGTTACTTGTAGTCTAGAAAAGAATGACTTTAATTTGCTAATTCAGAGAGAGTGAGAGAGCTCTTTCGTGTAAAATTACAAATGCGAATGTTTGGACCAAGTGGAATGTAAACACGGGCAATCAGCTGATTCGAAATCAAACCTGAAAACTGATCTCGAATAGAAAATCGAATTCAACGTCGAAGCTTCGCATTTTCTAAAGCAGCGTGTGAAGTCGATTCTACCAGGTTTAGTGTAAACACGGGCATCCAGCTGATGTGAAATCTGACCGGGAGGCTTAATCATCGTGGGCATTTGCCGATTTTTCCAAATTCCATGCTTATTCGATTCGTGGGTTTTTATAAGTATACATTATAAGGATGCACCAACTGCATGCGACGCGTTATCTAGTTGGTGTCTGGTTCGATGAAAGCGGTGCATCCCATAATAGCTCATCTAATTTCTTCCCTCTCTATTTTCTCCCCGACTCACGGCTACGTCCATCCTTTGGTGATGCGTATTCCAACCTCTCCCCCTCCCTTAGTGGGCCTCGTTTTTCCACCCTGCGCAACAACAAACCGGTGATTCAAAGTCGCGTGATGGCGAGAGAGTAATTGGCTCTCTCACGACCTCCATAGGAATCTACACAACGTCCTTCCTCCTCTCTTTCCCCTCGTCCATACCTTGAGGCCTCCCCCTCACCTATTGGCACATTCGCTGTTTCCCTTTTCTCACGATACTATTCATAGAGGGAGGGAGGGTATTGCGCAGTGGAAAAAATATCTCCACTTTCGTCACTTTTTCTGTTTTCTCTGGAGTTTTCGTCACCCGGTTATGCTCGTAGTCTGTTGAGGTTTGCTCAGGGATTTCTTAAGGATTCGAGTGTGTTAGTTGTAATTTATGACTTCTCTCGTGGAAATCAACGATTCTCTACCGAGGATGAGTCATTCGGGGGAGCGTTTTTAGTACGTCTTGAATAATAGCACGGGGTTCTTAGTCAATTGGCCTATATCAAATTATTGAGGAAGATTTGAGGCTTTGTTTTCGTTTCTGTGGTCAATGGGAGGATACATTTAAACGAGATACGTGATCTACATTTACTGGCTAAATTTCCTATTTTATGCGGAGTTGCAAAATTACTGGTATCACGTGCTAGTATTTTATATTCTCGAAGAAAAAGTTACGTTACTTAACCGTAGTGTTGTTAAAGAATCTTATCTTCGTAAAATTTTCTGTTAATGTTCATGCCGTAATTTACGAGATTTGGTGATATTTGTGATTAGCTGTAGAAAGTGATAGGTTAAGAAAGTGATAGCTGTAGAATGTGAGATAGGTTAGTTGGTCAAATCACGGATGTAATCCGTAATGTCCCTAAAATCAGTAATGTTATCAGTGATATTTTTAACAAAACTTTCTGATCGATGTATCTGGGAAGGGATTAAAGTTAACCTTGCACAAATTTTCGGGCAAGATATTCTGTAAGTTTCTTCCTATTATGTTTTTTTCCTCCAATATTATACTATCTAAGGACATTATCTAGTTTTTAGGTAAAGTTCCACGAATCATCTCTCCTAAATTAATCAACGTATTTTCCCGAATCGTGCATTAGTATGGAATGTTAAAGGGCACCTTTGTTTTTCAAGAACCGTTCCCTCGATGTTCGTGATCAAACTGAAGAATGGCCTCAGTCTTTCTGCGCACGATCATATTTTCTTTTTTTCCTTCGAGTGGAAAGTTAACCGCCGCGTTTGTCTTCGGGAATCGGTTCCGTTCGGTCGCTCGAGCGGAATCCAACGTGCATTTATTTCCCTAGGTCGTCGGTTTGTTTTCATCCTCCGTTCCAGAGGGAGTCTCTGCAGACCTCAATGTATATCTCGCAATCCCAAGGTCACGGGGTTTTCAAGTGCCGCTCCTGCTTTCTTCTCTTCCTTTGCTTTCCTCGTCTTTGTTTTTGTGTTTCTCGCCAAGGTTTAAGTGTATGTTTATTTCATGCGGATTCCAGTTTGCGAAACTCCCTCATGCAGCTTGAGTTATCTCCAACTTCGTTTGATGGTAAATTGTTAGTGGAATGTTTTTGATTGCTTTCACTTCGGTGCATGGTTACGAGGGTCTTTTTTAATATATACGCAAAATAACGTTATTTCTAAAGACTTCGCTCTTTCCCCCCGGTGAAAACGGGAAGAAAATCATTTCGGGTTGTCAGCCTTGTAAATTCACGGAATACCTACTGGACAGCCTCTGCCAAGTTGGCGTTCGACACGTCGCTATTCCGTGAACTTACCAGACTGAAATTCTTCCATTTAATTTCACTTTATACATAGTGTCTTACAATTTTATTCCACATATTTTAGTTATTTTGATCGAGAGATTCTGTCTGTAAAGGTTTCATCCAGAAGGCTGACTTTAACCCTTAATAATCCACCACTAGCTTCTAGAAGCCCTGGAGTGGGAATGAGGCTTGCTAGCCTCATGAGGTATGATGTCGTTTGCCCTTGTTTTCCTCTCTGAGGAAGAATACTGTTTGCGGAAAAAGTTCTCGCAAGCACGGGACAGTATACCTCTGTATGACACTTTTAACAGTCCTTAATTATTGATAGGATGAATGTCATCATAAGTAATCATTCATACCTAAGTAGCAATGATGTAATCACAGTCGTGTTCTGATAGGATAAACAAAGAAAATAAAACGTACATTGCTCATTTCATTTCCCAAAAGATCAATGAAATATATTTCATCCATCATGGTAGGGAGATCGGGAACAGAGCGAGGAATAGTCAAATCGTTAATTTTTTACCATTTGGATAGTTAGGTTCTCGTTTATTAACACTAACGTGATTGCAATTGTGCATGCTCTTTATGTGATTGGTGAGGTAACCGATTAACTCCGTTGTTGACAACTGTAAATTGGTGACTCCTCTCCTCAATGAAGAATTGCTTACGCACGTAATTTCGACGAAGTTGAGTGTAAACACTGGTTATCAGCTGATTCGAAACCTTTGGATCCTTGAGTAAATTCAATCGTAACAGTTGTCTGGATCAGAAATTGAATGGAATGTTGAAGTATAGCATTCTATTGCGTTATATAATCTGTAATTACTGTAGCGTTTGATAAGCTCGAGAAGCCGTCAATTCCTTTAGGAATTAAATTTCCATCGCCTTGAGGAACGTGTTCCCTGAGAAGGTTTTTATCTCTTAAATATCCAAAAAATTTTACTTTATCCTCCTGCGAGATCGTGTAACTCCTGTGACTTTGGCTCGCAATTAGTCCCCCCGTTTCCATTTTATTTTTTACGTCGCAAATACATTTCGAGCGGTTGATCTTATGGAAACTCACAAATCACGGGAAGGTTACATGTTAAAATGCACACTCATCAAATTACGTTAGCGCCGGACTTGGAGGAAGAGGCACTGATTAAACAAACAATCTCCGAAAGGTGTAGGTCTGGGAATCACGTGATACGGTAATGTCACGATCAGGGCCGGTCTAGTACAGCTAGCGAGACAACTTCAGGGCATTCAAAGGAGTATAAACGAATCGCTACAGCAAGGTGTTGTTAATTTCTAGACTTAATAATCCATTGGTCTTGTGTTGTTTATGGATTTAGAGTTAAATTATGCAGCGTAATAATGTAGGTCATTGATAAATAAAATATTGATGTAACAATGACCGACCCCAGAGTTAAAATGAAGTCGTAAGTAAAGTTTATGGAATAATATAGTAATTTCCTAATGCGTGTCAGTTATAGACGTCTGGATTGTTGAATTCTCCGTCAAAACGTTCAACCGTTGCGTCGGCAATTAAATTTGTTTTTGAGGTACGTTCCTCAAGTCGCTATTGTCAGTGGTTTATCTTTTCGTGAAGTTTGTTCAATTCCCGGTTGCATCGATTTCCACAATCATTGCACGAAGTGCCCCATGTAAAGGATTCTGCCGCTGATGCAACTCGGGGATCACCGCACTCTTTTGCGCCTCAGAAAAATCAGAACTGCGCGCCAAAAAGACTCCGAAGGGGAAGTGTTTGTTGATCTTACTTTCTCCCTTCGACCTTGAACTTCCCCTCTTCCTGCCTTTGTCTCTTCCTCACCTCATGTCGCCGATTGCGTATAATTCTCCACGACGGGCCTGCGTCGTCAGCTGTTTTTCAGAATCCGTTCAGCACGCCCAGTGACGTCACTCTCGTTATCTGTGTCTTAATAAGTGCGTGACTTACGTGCTCCTGGCGTTTAATGAGTGTGGCATCGCAGGTTTACTGTTCGTCGCGATTATGCATTCGGTGTTTATCTTAAAACCATAGTCTGCTCTCTTTTCATTTGAGCTAGCTTGAAAATGCGCTGAGAGGGTATCGCCAATATATGTTTCGATATCACCTATATGTCTTGTTTTATATACATCTCGTGGAAAATGTAGCTCCGTCCTTCCCTCAAATATAGATCTCAACAAAAATGCCCCATTCTTTCCTTTTGCTCCATGCGTATGTTTTTTTACGATGCACGTTTGCATTGAGGAGTTAATGAATTTCTGCACAGGTTTCTGTAATTTTCTTTGAAAACCAGAATCACCGGCCAACTGAGGTATCTTATTCGAATTCCTGTTCGGGTATGAGTTTTTGTGCTGCTAGTTATTTTTATCATCGTAGTTAGCCAATGATACATGTAAATGGAGTGTTGGTGAATAAAAAATTGACAGCTCAATTTTTTCTCATTGTCTGTTCTTCGTGCATTAAATTTCAGGCGGCAATTAACAAGCGTACTGTCTGTTATTCCCCTAGCTTGACAACATTTCATAAGCGTGCCTTGGAGAAGGTTGGTTTTAGGAGGCCTTCTTTTTTTCTTCGTTTATGAATTGCATATGGATTAATAATGTGAAATAACTCGCTGATGTTAAAAGATTTCCATATAATTGCTGATGTGATTGCTCTATATTTGTGGAAGATTGTCTGAAGTTCTGCTGTACGTTCTCCAAACTTATTTGTCTGCGATAAGTTTACCTGGAAGTGATTGCATTGCTGATAGATTAAAAGTTTAGCGAGTAAATATCTCGCGATACACTACTAACGATCAAGCAGATATGTTTTCCCCTTTCTCAAAGTAAATTATTTAACTCGTACCTTCGCGGTATGAGAAATCGACTCGATCTTATCATTCTTGTGTGTATGTTGTTATTTTGCCTCACTCGCTTACATAAACAAATGGTTTGCTTTCTTCTGAGAACTGTCGTTGCGGTGAATCACGGCGTCGAGTTTGAACCTCGTTTCATCATCCGTTTTCTTATTGCTCGCGAGTTATAAATGACACCGCGTTATTCTGGTCGTGAACAGAGAAGTTATTTTAGCCTCCATTGTCCGGCGGCGGCTCGTCGGAGTCTATTAAATCATAGAATACGAAGAATAATTGACCCCTCGATAGATTTCCAGAGTGATCATCAGCCAGCTAGAGTAGAGGCTTAGACTTCAAAGGGATTCCATCCTCTCCTAAGCAGGAAGGAATTTAGATACATTAAAAAAATGTAGGGTGATGGATGCATCCCGTAGCTTCCTGCCGCCGTCGTTATAAAAGGCTCCCCTTGTAGCCAACGCTTTTGTTTTTATCCTCGGACGAAGCGAGTAGGAAGATAAAAACGGTAAGATGGATGGGTATAGTTCGTTTTCCTTGTAGGGGCGACACCCATTGCGGAGATGAAAAAGGAATGGAATCCGAATGAGGTAATCGTTCGGAGTGAGTGCACGAGGGCATCGGTCACGTAGGGAGTCCTTTTTCTGCAATGTCGCCGTGGCCGCGAGGTGAGATGGTGCGGCGGTCGCCAGAGTAATGATGGTTGAGCTCATCGCGTCTGTCGTTGGCCGGCGCCAGGATGTGTCACCTCTCTTTGCGTAACCAACAGGGTTTTTCCTCGGAGCACATGGGGATGATGCGACCTCAAGGATCATTATAATAGATGTTACATTCAGCGCGATGCGGATTCTTCTAAGGTTCGATTTTTTGCCAGAAGTGAACTGCACTGAATCCGGTTATATTTTTTATTTGAAGTATTTTTTTGGAGTTGCGGATCCTCCTTGGTGAATCCATCCCCGGAAAAGCTCGATCCAGGAAGTGCTCCCTCCATCCCATCCGGTCCTTAGTTGCCTCAATCAGCCGTACATAATTTTTTCACATGTCTGTCAGCAAATGTATCCTTTTTCTTATCTCCCATTCTTTCATTCTAAATTTACATTTAATACTCATTTCTTCCAAATGTTATCTTCAAGGAAGTGTTCAGTTCAGCATAATTCTTTCCAGCAGATCTGATTTTTTTTCTGCCATTAAATCATAGAATACGTTTCTTTTGTTCATTATTTATTGTTTTCATTTTTAGGCGGATTTCTATTAAAAATTATTTGGAATTATCGTAATTTATGTGCTTATATTTAGTACGTCTACAGAACGATAAATGTGTGAACATTTCTTAGTATTTTTAAAGGATGAGTGTTTGTGATGAATCAAATAAATCCAAGTAAGTGAAGCCAATAACCACATCATGCACAAAACGGCATATTTAAATTATTAACGCTAAGTTTCATTTTATGTTTAAATTGTTATTTGGTTCGTCTAGGGGTAGTAGTTATTTCCTCCGCATTATTCTTACACAGCTGTTGTAACAGCTGAAATGGGCTGTGGCGCTCGTAATGCACTGTTTGGAGGATTAACATCGTATGTGTGGCCATCGGCTCTGTCAGTGAGGTTTTCAGTGAGATTTGCTCACCTATATAGCTAACATTCAGACTAAATATAGCTAATATTCTGTTAGAGGCCATTTATATTATGGGTTACTCGGTTATTTCTGTATTCGTCGTGATGAAAGGGGTCCTGGATGGAAGCAATATTTTACGCGAGAGATATGTCAAAATCTAATAAAGCGCACGTAGTGATAAAGATAGGATAGGAAACCTTAAGTGAGCGAGAGGAAACATCAACAGGAAGCGTCTTCATCGTGGAAGTGAAAGGAGTTTTCTTGCAAAGCTGTTCCAAGGCTAGCGACTCTTCCAAGAACGGCTATAGGCTCATGTACGAATACGCGCTTTTAACATCATTTAAGGCGTATTTTTATGAATGGGATGAATTGAAGGCGTCTGTTCGATCGCTACCGACACACTCTGCGGATTCTCGAGCGGCAGGAAAGGTATGAAAGGACTTGGCAACTTGAGAGATTTGATCGTCCGCATCTTGTGAAGGGTTTTCCGGAAATAGTTTTAAGGTATTCATTTTAAGTTTGTTGTGAATGGTTTCCGGACATAGTTGGTCATAGTTCCCTCCTGACTGTGATTGTTGAATGTTCTTCTTAGGGCGGAATTTAGAGTATTAAATTACGTTCTCAGGCAACGATCGCCATGAACAGACCATTTTCGTTTTTAACATACAGAATTAAGGAATCATATTCCATTCGCTTAGATTAAGCACGCTGATGAATCAGAGGATTAATTCTAAGTTATTTCTTATTTTTATGAAACTAGGCATTTAAGGGATTGCCTAATAAATATTTAAACGGCGCCTAAAAATATAATGATCTCCTAGGAGGCCAGTATATTGGAAACTCCAGTAGTTGTAGTAGCAGAAGTAAAATGTACTCCTTTACTTGAAAGATATCCCCTTGTGTTAGGGTTTTAGTAGTAAAATCATGTCCATTTATATTAGTTGAAGATCATGATTATCTCTGAGCATTATTATTTCTCATTGTTTTGCATTGTGTAACACTTGTATCGGATTTTTAATTAATGACGAATTTTTGAAACACTATTGAAGACGTTTGTTTACATCGTTTTTGTTTTCGTTTATAATTTCCGAGCTTTTCCATACCCGAGAAGAAAACACCGACTTTCACGAATTCCCCTTTGTTGTTCTGTTACTTATTTGCGCCCTTTCATTCATCGCCCTCGGTCCTCGGAACTGACGCATGGACTTGCTTGGCTTCCGATCTGCAAATGAGACGGAATCTTGGTAACCTTGACAGATGAGACAGCTGATTCGGGGAATTACATTATACTCCCTCCTCTCGGTTCCCATCAAATAAAGGCTTCTTTTTATCGCTCTGGGAATATCAGTGGGAAGCAGAGAGAGTGGGATGTGCTCCCCCGAGAGATGAATGGAGAGGCCAAGGTCTTCGAGAGGGAGAGGTAAAAGAGTACAAGAGGAGCGGAGGAATTTTTCTCTCCTTCCACTGTTTGGTAGCGGTGGTCTCAGCCGGTGGTTGCCCCTGGGGAATTTTACGGAGGGACTGCGTTGTGTTGTCGCTCCAAAGTAGCCCTGGAGTCTCTCGTTCGTTCACTCCATCCTCGAATGAATTGGGGAAATGGGCTCTCGCAAGGTGTCAACCCACGTTATCGTCTTCATTTGTTGGTTACCACTACGAATGCGTTAGTAGAAATTCGATGTCTTAGGATCGTGGAAAATTTAATAATAGACAAAACCCCGGCGAAGTACGGTTTATTTAAATAACTTGACTTTAAAAAAGATTATAGGAGGATTTATGCATAGATGATAATTTATAAGACTATTTTATTCTTACTATTTCGTAAAATTTTTCCTTTAAAAAAAAGGAAGCTAAGTACGTTCAGTGGTCTTTCTCAAGATCTCCTTTTAAGTGTCATGAATCTGTTCATTAGTTTAAATGTACTCTAATTCAGTCTCGCAAAAGTGAAATCAGCTATTCCTAAATTCGTTGGCATCTTTTATCGTGAATGTAAATGGATATGTAAAATAATTCCAGTCTAAGTTAAAGAATTTTACCGTCTAAAGTCACGTATTGGGAAAGTAATAGAATTTTCAGTATCTCCATCGGATGCGGCTCCAAGAGTGAAATCCATTCCATGCCCTGTTAACCAAATGGCAGCGTAGGATGACTACGTAGGACGCTGCGCTACCACATTTGACATGCCTGATTTGGGTCAAGAGAAATGTCAGGCAATGTAGTTCTTTTAAAAGATTTTCGGTTAATGAAAGCTCTCATGGGTGTATTCAAGTCTGTAAGTGTACCTCGTGTGATAACCGTGTAATTTTAATGCAGTCAGTTGACAAAAATCAAGAATTTTATCATCCGATTTTATAAAAATTAATTCTGTGATGGAAACGGTTTTCCAGTCATAGCGATCAATATTTATAGTATATTGGACCAACATTTCTATTTTTCTGCTTCATTTGAAAGCTGTCAGAATGAAGGAATTTCTTGGCCTCTTTCTGTGAATATCTCATTACCGTAATTCAATGAAATTACTTATAATGCCTTGACTACTGGAATGCCTTTCCATTGTAGTCCAAGCTGAGCATGAGACTTATTTTTGCTGTGAAAAAGTTTAATAGAAAATATTTAAGTCTCCTATTCATTTTTTATGTATTTTCTCCTTAAATTCTCCTCATTTTAGCTTGATAATTTAAGCGTCTTAGATCGAAATTTCGACCGCTCGAACTTCTCATTTCCGCGCATCGATCGAGAAATATCGACCGCATCGATTTTCTCACGGTTTTCCACTCTCTCCGTCGATTCAAACTCGGGAAGATTTTTTCCTATGCCGGTCTTTCTACTCCGCTGCGTTCCTACGTTTCATTTACCTCTCCCAATGTCCCTCTTCTCTCGAGACGGGAAAGAAAAGAAATCGTCCTGTTTGGTTTGGTTCTTCCGTCTGCCAGACTAACCCTCCTCTCTCTTTTCCTACTTCTCTCCTCAAGATTCTTTAGATGGGTGAATCGTGCTGGTAAATGCGCTCCTCGTGGTCCAGAGCATCATCTCCACTCTCCTAGCCAAGGAGTGAATCCGACGGACATCAGAGCTTTGGTTTCTATCTAATTCTCGTTGTTTATTTCGTCTATACTTTTAGAAACCCATGTATTTACGAAACTGGGTGCGAACAGTTTTCATGAATGGGCCAATTTTGCCTCACGCGGATTGGATTTTTTTTCGTTACCGCTAGGGTTTTCTTCGAGAAGTTTTTAGTTGGTTAGTCACTTGTGGATATTTGTATTGTTTAGAAAGTTGTAATTGTTCCAACTGTAGAAGTATTGGCAGGTTTTGAGAACGGCCCTGCTCTGCGATGTTTTAAAAGTCAGGCAAAAGCGAGGAATTATCCGAGCACCGAAGTGAGGTGAGTATTGTTGCGTAATTCGCACGCAATTGCGTAATGATCACAAACACGTTGATGTCAACCTTATCAGCTATCTTGAGTACTTCACGTCGCTTGATGTGATGATTGTAATCGAACGGTTCTTTTTAATGCGTTCAAGACCCGTGTGGTGCAAAATTAATTCTATACTGAATGTAAACGGTGAATTCTTATAAACGAGGCAACGAAATTCTTTTGTGATCACCGTAAGATAAATCTTGGTAACAACGTAAACCTCCGTTGTAATCGGCTGGCATCTTTGGCGTAGGTATTATTGTCACAGCCTGCCGTTTCGGGTTCGAATCCTGGTTTGACCATTAATTGTTCCTGATCTGTTAACTGATCCTTTACGTTTAATTCTTAAACAGTTGTCTTAGGTCTATAATTTTCCCAATAAAGACGTAATTATTATTATGCACGACTTTTCCCTCAATTTTGGCGGCAGTCTTTTTGTGTTTGTGTTTTTCGTCGTATGATCGAAGGGAAATGATCCTGAAAAGTTGGCATGTAGTGATATTGTATGGTGCATTTAAAAGGAACTTGTCGTAGCTATCGCGTTGATTAATCAAATTTTTCTCGAGTTGTTTACTTTGTAGCCCTGGTCATATTTACCTGCAATATCTTTGTTCTCCCCTCAAGATATGCAAGAAAGCTCGACGACGGAACGTGTCTTCTCTTTTCTCGAAAAAGCAGTCTTTTCGCGTAGATGGCAGCACGTATCACGCGTTGGTAGTTCGTCGGTAGAGTTACATCGTTAGCAATCGAAGCACTGCCAGTGTTGGTTGTGTGCTACGTAAGACTAATAACCTATTGAAATAAAAGGGAATCAGATCTACATAATTGCCGTATTTTTTATTAAGCTATTAACAAAGAAGCTACTAAACGTAAAGGCTGATATGTATGGAAGCAGCCTTTTTTACCTCTATTATTGAACGGTGGGGGGTCATATGATGGCAATTCATGTAAAATGTTGTTTGGCTTCTTTTTCTCCACGATTTTCACTCTCGTAAACCCTTTCTTATCCCATCTATCTATTCGTATAATGAAATGATTAAGGAAATAATTTTCGATCTCAAATTCGCATAATGAATCGATGTAGATAATGCCGATTTTTACGGCGTGTAACATCATCTGATGCGTACGTGTTAAAAAATAAACGCGAAATACTTCAACTTTGTTCCTCTGCTGCTAAAGGAGTTTCGTGTTACTTATACGTTAGGTTTTCTATCGATAAATATTTTCTTTTCTGAACATCTAGAAATGAGTTAATCGGGGAAATTTCAGGAGTAATTTTCCACACATCACTGCTACTTAACGTCACAGCTGATAATGGTATGTCTTTAGCGCTGTATTTAAGTGAGGATAAGGCCGATGGTATTCTGGGAACACTATCGCAAAACAAATATATCGAATCCATTCCAGATGCTTATGTGATGAACGCGTTAAATCTACAGTGATCTTTTTTTGCTTTGCCAATCTTGTTTTCTTGATACAGGCACTTTGAAAACGCGATGCGTTGAATCTTTCAGTCTTGCTCCAGTTCTCTCCGTTTTTTCCGAAAGGGTTTCGTAATTACAGACTGATACGCCGTTCGGTGGCACTGAAAAATACCAGTTCCAGTTTGTTTTGGCTGCGTCCGATGTAGGAGTTGTCTGGGAAGAATTATGTAATCAATCTTCCCTCCGCCTCGTCAGGTAAAGGACCTTTTATTATGTTCTTTGGGGCCGAAGTAGGTGGCAGAGAAAAGAGAGAGAGGCTAGTTATTTCCTTAATTCCTGCGTGTTCTTCCCATTTTGGGTGCATTTCTCGGACGACCGTTGCGCTCAAATATCGCATCCTCTCACTAATATCTTAGGAATGCACTCGGACGTGTGCACGTGAAGGAGATTCCAGAAGATGAGGTCAGCTCTACGCTAAGGACTCCTCACGTTCGATGATAGTATTCCTTTGCTCTCTAAGAAATTGTTTGTTAATCTGTAATAGAATTCCATGGAGTTGAGCTGCCCGAGATATTTATTGACGTTAGTTCCCTCGTCGATGTCACAACAATATTCGAATACTGCTGCTCATAGAAATTCATTTTCAGCTTTTTCTCTTGATCCAATAATGACGTTAGCTGTCGAGGCCCTGTTATAACTAACACTACTACTACTACTTTCTCTGGATTCAGAGCACCTCGCCAAAGTCACGTAATGCGTCATAGGTTGCCCATCCTTAGTAAAGAAGATTGTGTGTAAACGGAAATCTAAATGAAGAACTATTGACCGCCAGAAAAAGTGCGTTTCTAAATTTGCTTTATGTTTTGTGTCGAATTCATTCTTTCGTTATTATTCTCGTCTTCTTCGCTTTCCTTCGCAATTTGGCGGGAATTCCTAATTTTTATTGTCTTAACGATAATTTGCTATTTACGAAGTTGGACGCCCGACCTCTTTTCGCTACGAATTTTAAGTAGCATCACTTCTGGAGACTACATTTCTTGGCCGAGTTTTTTTAACGTTCCATAGTTTTCCTTCTAATCTATATTCAGGAGTCGATTCTGACGCAAACCAGTTAAGCAATTAGTCGTATTCGTTTCCAGATTTCGTGTACTTTCGCAAAGTGCGCGTTACATAATGCTCAAATGTCATGATGTACTCTATGCATTCCCTCGCTCTCACATTTAGATATTAACGACTATTTTTAGTTGCATATCTCTCATCTATCCTACTAACCTCGGAAATGTTTACCAAGCAGCTGGACGTAGCACGGAAAAGCAGCGGTTAATTCAGTTTGTAATGCCACCATATGTTAGCGCAGAGAATTATATCACCTCGCGGACAGATTGCGCAGAAAAGTTATCGCACCGGCCTTAATCGAATCTGATGGAGATTAAAGCGGAGCTCATAATTGAGAGAATTTTCTAGCCTCTCGTAACATACGTTCCTCTTGATCTTGCGTAGTGGCAGTAGTTTATGTTAGGAGTGATTCTTATATTTACATTTGTCTATTTCGCTGGAAATTCTGTCAGAACAACAGAGTAACGTAGTTCACGTTCATTGCACAAGAAGTGGGTACGATTACGCGTATCTCGAATTTCTGTGAATGGAGAATTGTAACCATGCCTTCTGCATATATCTATGATTTTGCTGTCTTAGTCAATTTCAATATCGAAATAATTTTAGGCAAAAGAATCAATATGATCACTTAACCAGAGGTAGGTGTGGCTGCAGCATCCCATCGCATGAACCGATAGACGCTTTTGCTGGTGGTATTAAAAATTTATTTTAAATTACCAGGCATTTAAAATTTAAAGATAGTGTACAATTTTGTGAAGATTGAAAATCAATGTGCGTGCTGTAACATAGTATTATCCAAGGGAATTTATTGTAGAAAACAACTGTAATTGGGTTTCTATATTTATACAATACCCATCTGCATTGTTCTGTATACGTGTTTTTCTATTATTTTAACCTTTGTTATAAGAATACATATTGTGTATCCCATGAATAATGCGTTTTTAGCGTTCTTTGAGTTGCCCTATGCAAACATCTATATGTTCTTGCACCTATTATTTTAATATTGTCATATAATAAATCATATAGCATAAGTGATCACAGTTAGTAAAAAGTCTGGTTCAGAGTGCTTCGCTAATAGTTCTGTTTTATCGGAATTCCGAGAGGTGAGTCACAGTCCGCAGTAATACCAGGTGTTCATGTTTGTACGCGCGTGTGGACCTTATGCGTTATCGCTGTATTCCGGTATCAGCGAGTGATGCAATGGTCGGGCGGTTTCTCTCCCCAACTTCTCTTCTCGGGCCCCACCCTTTCGTGTGGACGCGTAAGCTACCACGCGGCCCAGCGCCATTGGCCGAAGATTATTCGGTCCGCGGCCGCACCCTGCGGTGACCATCTTGGGCGAATCCGGCGAGGATTCTTCGGTTTCGATCCGTGGTTTCCTTCCTTTTTTCCTCTTTGAGAAGTCGTGCGTTTTAGAGGAATTCCACTGCTCGCTACCCGCATTCCTTTTCCAGGGCGTGAGGTGTTTTCTTAGGTACGCGGTGAAAGTTTCGTGGATGGCTCGTCGGTGGGAATTTTTCGAAGCTGAATGATTGGTTTTAGTTGGAAAGAGATATGGTTGTTTGCCTTCGTTTGTCGGGAGGAAGGTGGCGGATCGCGAGGACCAATCGTGTTTCGTTGTTCCTCCTATGACGATGTTTCCGGCCTCTACTTACCCATTTCTGAAGGAATTTTCGATAAATACGTATTAGTATGTCATTTTTAATAATATGATAATGTACGAACGTTAGTACTCGTATTGAATATTCATTTCTTAAGGCATTGGAATGAATACATTTTCTGAGGTAATTAAATGGGAAGCTCCAGAATAGAATCTAATTATTAAAGGTGGTGTTTCTCGGTATGAATGCGCTTCTGCTCGCCTAATTCGTGTTAACTCGATTCACGGCCTAATATCAAACCATGTTCTTGAATTCGAATTCACGAGGAAAATTAACTTTGAATGCTGGGTGAGATTGTTGTTTTCGAGCTTGCGATATAACAAGATATATGTATTCATTAATATATTAATCATAAATCAACCTTTAACTAGTCTGTGCACTTTATTCGGTGAGGTATCCCCGTACTTTTACTTCAAAATTTGGTATTGTCTGAAATCCTCAACATTCGGTTCAGAATTGTTTTTATAATCTCAAGAGTTAATTCAGAAAAGAAGCTTTAATTTGCGATGTAACGCTCTGCACACTGTGGGAAACTGTCTCTGTAGAAATGTTTTATATCTGTGTATCGCTTCTATCAATTAGTATGGCCTCAATAAGGCTTTCAATCCTCCTCCTTTGAATGGAAAGAGTCAAAAAGAATATCGTTCAATTCCCAACGAGAAACGGACTTGAAAAATATCTGACGGGACCGGGACTCGAACCCGTCAGACTTCTTTCATGTCTGTTTCTCCTTGGGAATGTCCTAGGTGCACGCCTTATCTTGTCAAGTCATCTAAATCCTATTCCTCGGATATTGTTCAAAATCTGGGCGCAAGATAGAATAGCTTACCTTTAACCTAACAGAATCTGGTAATAGTTTGTCAGTTGCGGTATAGTCTACATTTTCGGTTAATGTGTCGTTGCCTTATCCGGCTGATATCCGCATGTTTCCTCTCATTGAGGTTATTCGGTCGGCTTTTCCTGTTCGCTCTGAGTTGCTCTCCTCGGATTGGCCAAAGACAGTTTTCCTTTGTCGAATTATCAAAATTCTGGTCAACGAAGTTCGAGTTGTCTCTGAATTTCCTCTTGTCGAGGTTTTCCTCGTAATTTAGGCTGTGTATTTATTCCTGTTGAATGTCTGACATTCGGTCCGACATTGTCCTTCCTTCATGAGCAGTCTACAAGTTTTATTCTTTAATTTTGGTCTCTGCATGTTCGTTAATATTGCATGAAATATTATAATGGTACAGTCATATATTAATTCAACCTGCTTCGAGTAAATTTACAAATAGAATGAAATTGATTGCTTTTGTAATGGGCGGCTTTAGAGGCTGTTAATCTTAAAGATTCCTAGTTCAAGAAGTTTATTTATTTAATCGTCAATAATTGCGTTTTTAATTTCGAATAGCGAAGAAAAGTTAAAGTCATTCATTACAGTGATATGTAAAATTATATATAATTTCAAATTGAATGTTGATTTAAAAATGTTCATCTGCAAAATCACCATTAAAATCTTGTAAATGAATTTATTTCCTTCGTTCTCAATCTGGGAGTTGAATACAGTTCGGAAATAAAATAAAGCACGTTTTGGGTATTTATAAGATTAGTCCGGCTATTATTAGTTATTTTGTGATTTTCCGCGTGTTTCTGTGCATTATCACGCAAATTTGGTGATGTAGACCACCCAAGTATTCGGGCACTCCACCCAAGATAAATTGCTCGCGTAAATTGCGAATACCGCGAATTTATCACAGCCTCAGTAGGAAAATCCGCGATGTTAAGGATGACTGATCCATTCCTACCTTTTCTCTCACCCCATCCCAAATTCTAATTTCTTCAAACAGATGGCTTTCCGGGAAGGTCCCTTCCTCGGCCTAAGAAGCTTAGAGAGAGATACATATCAATCGCAGTGGTTGGAATGCTCCCCTCCGATCGCTAATAGTTCTCGCACAAGATCGCTGTAGGGGTTGTAAGGAAGGAGGGTAATGCGTGCGGAGTGTTCTCTTCCTCTCTGAGGGAAGCCTTAAGTAGAAACATTCTCCTCTCGCATAGCCCGTTCCGTTATACCGTAATCGTGAGCGGAATCCCTTCCATGTAAACTCTCCGGTCGGGAGGCTGGGATACACGTTGAGTCAGCGGGATACTTCGTGCGAAAGAATTCCGAATCCGGGGGAAGCAAATGGGGGATGGGCCCTCCCTCTTTCTCTCCCGTTTTTTGTGTTGCCGCGATCCCATCGAAGATTCCATTGTCTGGACGCTAAAGAGATCTTTTTTCTTATCCCCGAGGGATCGTCTTCTTTTGAGGGGAATTAAAACGGAGGGTTTTTGGAGTGGTTGCTATTTTTGCGTCTTCCCCAAACGGGCCCCTTTTCTCCCCGTTTGGACCACTTTTTTATCAGTGAACGGCATTCGCGAGTTATTTTCATCCGGAGTTTTCGGTCCGTCGGACGCCTTTCGGGTCTTTTTTTATGTTCCATTCGTTCCGGTAGGGTCAGAAATTCGGGGTCCTTTTTAGGTTGTATTTGGCATGGAAATTCCCCGTTACGCCTCGAGCGTTTACGTCAGCGGTGAGGGATATATTTCGGATGTTATTCTCTCGGTTGGGAGGCGGGATGAATCTGAATCTTAACGCTAGGTGTAAATGAGTCAGTGTCTAGGTGGCGATTCGAAATATTTTAACGATAATTTAATGTAGATTAATGCTTTAAATTTCAAAAAGCTTTTCTCTCGAAGCGTTTACGTGTTGTGTTTATCTAGTTCCTGTTTTCACGTGAAAGGATTATTGTGCATTTGCATTTTGGTTCAGAAGAGAGAAATTGTCTTTCAATTTCTTAACGATTGATGATATTCCACTATTTTCAGACTACTTTTCTGTCAATTCCACGTTTGACCATCTAATTTTATTTTGTTTGATTATTCAAATTTATTATAATTGCGACTTCCTTACAATCAAAATGAGGCGTTGCTACGCGTTCAATGCTGAAAAGTCGTGGCAGGTTTTGGCGAAGAACTGAAAATGATTCTGTATTCATTTTTCTTTAAGTTTATGAAAGAAACATCGTGAGTGACCACGATCTTGTAAAATCCAGTAGTACTCTTTACGTCAAAGTCCACCTATTTTTTCCAATAGCTCCTACAAAATCACTGCCGCCCATAGGTAACATTTTCTAAACTGTTTCTGTTTTTAATAAGAACGTATACGTGTGTACTCAACACTAGGAATTCTAGCCGCTGACATTCATTGTATAAGGGATTTCTTTTGATCGTTTCGCAAATTACTATCTCCGTTCGTGTTTTGCTCGCGTGCGAATGAAACTGTATTTAAAGCGGCTGGCATAATGTTTTGTGCATGCGGTAATCGCCAAACGTAGGTGCTGCGAATTAAGGTCGAGTCACGATCGTAATTTGCGACTTTAGTGCATACGCGGTCGTCGAGTGTGGAGTTTTAGCCTCTTTCCGACGCATATTCATGAATGCGTTGACAATTCGCGAGAAAATGGAATCGCCGATACCAGCTAACTAAGTGATTGACTGCGGAAACTGTAGCGTGCAGTCTGGAGTGGATTCGGCGGCCTATATAATTCTCGTAGTATTTCCAAGAAATTCGGTTTCGTTCCTCGGTCGAATTCCCAGAAATACGGGGAATAAAATTTGACTTCCAGCGATATAGTTTCATTGATATCGTAAAAGTTGCAATTTCTCTTGAGAAGACGGGTTTTCCATATTTTCTAGATAACCTGTATTTTACCTTCGCTATATTTTCGCATCTTTGCTGATTAAAAAATACAAAGATACAATTTAAAAAACTTGTATTTTCTCTCAGATATTTAGGATAAGGTCGTAAACTTCGAATTTTTTCTTCCGACAAGAATGGTGCTGAAAATTACAATTAATTGTGTTTATTTTGTAGAATAATTTAAAAAGAATTAAAATGTATTTTGANAATATGAAATAGTTTAAATGCAGAATAACTATTAGATATAGCACTCTGTGTTCATTGAATAATACTTCTGTACTTTTATACTTTCCGGATCTGTAATAAGTATCCTTGTTAACAGTTACACATTTACCCAAATTTAGCCGCTGGTTAATCAGAAACTCTGATTACGATTGTGTCTCTTGCTTTCTTGCAAGATTAAGCATCTAAGTTTTCTCGGATGTCAGTACAATTGGCGCAGTATAATAACTCTCCTTAGAAATCATATAACGTTACATATAATCATATACCTACCCAAATCATACATCTCTGTTTGGCCTTATTTCGTCTTTTTAGTCCGATGCAGCGTTGTCTTCATTTCTGTCCTCTTTCTTTCTCACATATTTCAACGAGGGTTTCGTTGCCGTAGGTTGGATTTGTTGTTATTGCGCCACTCCGGCGGTTCCCATTTCTATGCCTGCCTGAGATTATTTTGGGGTATCTTTTTTGGTGTATCCATCATACGCACCACCTCTTTTAGATAAACGCCAAAGCGAAAGAGCTGAAGATAAGGTTGTTTGGCATGCGATAGGATCTGTGGGCTCACGAGGGGGTTTTTATAGACCAGCGAGCGCGGTCGGACGAAAATTCAGATGGCATAGCACGCATGGCGTGTTGTTTTCATAGTCTGACAGTTTCTTTTGCTTACCTCAGTCTGTATGACTCGCGGAATGGCGAAAGATTTTAAGGATTCTTTGGATTATATGTATCAGGTTTAAAGTTTACAATAAATAAATATGAATAAACAAAAAAGGTAACTGTAGGAGTTTAAAAGTGGTATCCTAAAGTTCATTGAAGTTTCGACTTTTTCCTTCGTTCCCGCTATTCGGTTCAGGTGCACGTCACCTATTCAGCCAAGAGCATTATAGTAAGATCTCTTGTCTCCTGAAAAATGCATTCATCCAACAAAGAATCGCGGATGCGGAAAGCCCAGACGATAGCGCGCTTGCTTCCGATGAATACCGCCCGCGAAATTAGAAAAGATAACAATGCTCTCGTAACGGTCTTTTTTCCGTAAAAGTGAGGAAACGCCACGTGATCTGCCTCGGTACGCATGCACCAACCATCGTCGTACGGGAGGTGCATAATGCTTTTGATAACGGGAGGGAAAAAGTAAACGGCAACTCGTAGTGTCACGCCGCACGTAAAGAATTCTTCCCGAAAAAAAATTGGCGCATATTTTTTTAGATTTAGACGAGATCCCGCTCTCTCCCCGACCACTCTAGGGTCTTTTCGAGTGCGATTCAGTGCATCGCGTTCTCTTCAACGATGGCTGTGAGATAAGGCGGGAGTCTCACCGCGATCTTCACTTTTCCTCCGCGGTTCCCTCAACGCCCGCCCGCGGCGCCACTCTACGGTCGTCGCCCGGCTGGTATCGATCTCGCCGCTCTTGTTCCACCCGCGCTCGCCTCCCCTCCGTCCACCCCTTTATCGCGTCTCTACCCCCGACACAACGTGCGCCCCCCCTTCGCCTCAGCCCCCCTTTTTCCCTCCCCTTACACCAACGAGATCCTAAAGCAAGGCGCCCTTGTATCCCGAGTGCACGTGCACTTAGAATGCACCGAGGCGTAGTATTGTGACCCTCACGAAAAATCGAACTCCGCCGCGCTCCCCGTAACTTTCCACCTCCTTACCTTTCCCTCTTCTTACCCTTTCTTCGTTTCCTATTAAAATGCATATTAATTTCTTTCCGAATTTGCGTTTTGATGTGCGTGACGTAATCTGTCACTTTCTCTGGCTTTGTTGATGTTTACATTGGTTGGAATGTGGCGAGGATTGTGTTGCTTTTTCTTTCCGGATACTTCGAAGTTGTTGTTGTCAATGGGATTTTCAGCATCAATAGTCGATCGAAGGAAATATTGGTGTCCTAAGCTCTTAGTCCGGATCAGATTATTCGCATGTATTTTGCTTGTTTTTAATTGCAAGTCTCGAATATACTTGGGTATTGCATGGAAGTGGCAAGGTTTAGTATTTTCTTTTTCCACAGTTTTAACGATTAACATGAAGTCATGACAGAGAAAATATAACGACCAGCCTAATCGTTGATACCCGTTCGGAAATATTTTTACTTGCGCTAATGGTAACCTAGCCGATCATTTTTGCGCAATACATCCATATTTTCACTGCCGTTAACGCTCGTATTTTTACTATGAAAACGCTCACCCAATTGCAAAGATCTCATGATCAATAGGTTACTTGGGAAAGCCCTTTGCGTTGTCCGCATCCTTACGAAAGAAGTTAAATTCTGTCTACGCGGCAGAAATACTTATGCCTCGAAAAAAAATTATTCTGATTAGAATGGTAGGGTTGCATTCAAGTGGACAAAGATAACTCCTCGTAAGATACCTTAAGCTTTTAGCGTGTAAGCATTGCCATCTGTTTATTTTATATGAGGTTATTTCCTTTACAAGGTTCATGATGATGTTTTCGACGCTGTAGTCCATTTAGTAGATAGAGTGAGTGTCATTTCTTTATGATTTGCAATCTAAAATGGAGCCAAGTGAAGAGGTTCTCAACGAATATGAAAACCTCTTTCGACGCGTTTTTTAGGTGGTGGGCTTTGGTCGAATTTTGGGTCGTTAGCAGGGTCGCGTTAAGAGCCCTGCCTTGGAGTGGTCCCAAATTATAGACGAAATGGTTTTTGTGCTGCATTTCAGCTACTCTTTCGTAATATACGCCCGCGTTCTTCTTCAGTTAGTTATCCGCTTGCCTCGTATTAAATTACTTCATCGTAAGAGGAAATGGGAAAATCCGTCAGCGTAACATAATAGGATATTTAACACGAATATATGCATTTGTATATTATGGTAAATTATTTTAATAATATGAAATAGTTTAAATGCAGAATAACTATTAGATATAGCACTCTGTGTTCATTGAATAATACTTCTGTACTTTTATACTTTCCGGATCTGTAATAAGTATCCTTGTTAACAGTTACACATTTACCCAAATTTAGCCGCTGGTTAATCAGAAACTCTGATTACGATTGTGTCTCTTGCTTTCTTGCAAGATTAAGCATCTAAGTTTTCTCGGATGTCAGTACAATTGGCGCAGTATAATAACTCTCCTTAGAAATCATATAACGTTACATATAATCATATACCTACCCAAATCATACATCTCTGTTTGGCCTTATTTCGTCTTTTTAGTCCGATGCAGCGTTGTCTTCATTTCTGTCCTCTTTCTTTCTCACATATTTCAACGAGGGTTTCGTTGCCGTAGGTTGGATTTGTTGTTATTGCGCCACTCCGGCGGTTCCCATTTCTATGCCTGCCTGAGATTATTTTGGGGTATCTTTTTTGGTGTATCCATCATACGCACCACCTCTTTTAGATAAACGCCAAAGCGAAAGAGCTGAAGATAAGGTTGTTTGGCATGCGATAGGATCTGTGGGCTCACGAGGGGGTTTTTATAGACCAGCGAGCGCGGTCGGACGAAAATTCAGATGGCATAGCACGCATGGCGTGTTGTTTTCATAGTCTGACAGTTTCTTTTGCTTACCTCAGTCTGTATGACTCGCGGAATGGCGAAAGATTTTAAGGATTCTTTGGATTATATGTATCAGGTTTAAAGTTTACCGCCGTTGTTACTTGTTAGAAGTATTTATGATAGAAAGTTGGTTTTGTCTTGAGAGTAATTTGTAGAAGTGATGAAAAAGATCGTAGGCGACATTAATTAGCGCTAGACTCCATCTATGTATACTATGCATGCAGGAAATGGGACTGCGTACTGACGTTCCGTTTGTGACTAGGAAATGTCCAGCGCAAATCAGTGTGTTTTGCAAAGCGTTACTAACAATTACATCGGTCCGTAAGCGTCACCAATACAGTTATCCACTTAGTATGGAAGTTGTATAGGTGGTTTAATTTTAAGTCGAACTTAGCAAATTCAGAGATGGTATGTTTTTTAAGGCGTGGTTGGTATTATGCGTCCTTGCTTTCACTTACCTTTCATCTTCATTTCAAGAAAAGTAGAGAAGTAGATGATAGAATTGGCTGAATCTAAGATTTATTTTTTTCCTTGCACGATACGTGACGGTAGCATGTGCGAGAAGTAGACTTATGGCTCAAGCACCCCCTGCCACACGCCGGAACCACGCTGGGTGCGTGTGTAAATGTTGCTGTATTTCATTTTCGTCATTGGAGAATTGATTTCATCTGTGCTTGAAGGGAGTTAGCGACGTAGAATTCACCTGCGCATCCTTAAGAAATTTCAATCATATCCCGTCCGTGTCTCTCTCCGTATTTGAATTGCTTCCCTCTCCAAGTATCTCTCCTCTGCGTGTCTCAATGGAAATGAGAGAAAAAAGTTCTCGGCACGCGGAAACGACCCTTCTTCCCTGCGGAAGTCCACCGGAGAAGTTATGGCGGTGGATTTTTTTTCTCGACCGGTCAAAGGAACGCTACGGTTTTTTTCCTTCTATTCTCTCTCGCGATTTCTTTCTTTCCGAAGTGCATAGCTGCTCTTCCGCCACTTTGTTTGTTGGTGCATGAGCCATTATTCGCTCATAGATCACGGATCTGCCTCACCAACCATAAGTCACTTAAATCGCACTTTCTCTATTCTTCTCTATGCTTCGCTCTTTCATCCAAGCGGCTCTTGTTGCATTTCTTAATGGGGCATTGTTTTCTGCTCGGATAAATACCTTGTTATGTGTTGCATTGTAGCCTTTGCCCGTTTTCTGTTGTATAAACGGTATGGTAAGCAGTGTCAAACTTTTATCTGTTTCAGTTATCAGTTAACTTTTATCAGTTTCAAGAATAAGACTAATTTTGTTAAATCTCCGTGAAGCATATTCAGTTATACACCCATGTTTCGTTGCAGGGAAATTTAACCCCTTCCCACTGCGTCCCGGTATTAATTAATTTTTGGTCGAATTTGAGTTTTATTCAAAACTGCTTTAACGCTAACTACTTTAACGTATGTATGATGCTCACTTTGAGCGAAAGAAAAATACTGGCCCAGAACTCGGTATTATTACCCCAGGTAACGACCCAGAGGTCGTTTGGGTTGTTACCTGGTAATAGATATTACTATTTTCCCTGAGCATTACCTACAAATTGTCTCTCTCTCCATTTTTTTTAGTACGCGTAACATTCAGTATCTAAATCAGCTGAACTTAATATTCCACATTACTTATCGCTTTTGAATTGTTTTGTACGACGGCTTCAAAACTTAGTCGCCGATATCTAAAATTAAACCTTCTTCTAGTTGTTGGGTGAATGATGCATACTCTGAATAATGCTTGATTTATCTTTTATGGGAGAAAAGCTGCAGTTCTATATGGCCCAACTATCGAACGAACGAAAATATTAAACCTAACATTGTCATTGCGGGTTTTAAGAGTTAAAAAATTTGCACTTCAGCTTTATTGATTTCTCGTCCTAAATTTGAATTTCGTTAAGTATTCCGCGAATTTGTTTCTGTGTTACATCATTGATAGTGACATTGATATTAAAATATTATTCATAATATTTAAATATTAAAATTATTAGTTTCTTATCGGCTTCCTTATTAGATCTATTTTATTAAATAACTTTATAGAATATGGTGCTTTAAATTATTCGAATCTGTCATGCTGTACGATTGCATTATCTAATTCAATTATTATATTCATTTAATAATTCTTGGTGAAATCGATGTCTCGAAATAGTTCCCCTCTCTCCCTTAATCATCGAAAGATGACCATCTTCGTTTTGGTCCATTCTGCTTCTCTTCTCCCCATGTTGCTCTTCTATTCCCCCCTCTGACGGCACTTTTTCTTTCGTTCTCTCGATATCGTTTCCATTTCTTTCCCTCCTTTTGTCTTCCCTCTAAAAAATCTTTTCTTCCTTATCTCGCTCATTTTTCCGCTTCTCTCCCACGCACAATATCCCTTCCCCGCAATTTTGTTCCCTTTGTTTTCGAGCGGAATTTTTTTCTCAAATACTTCCGCCTCGATACCCTCCTCTTCCCTACTTTTAATTTTTCCGTGCGGAAAACCGCGGATTTTTTAGTTGTTCTTCCCGCCGCCGAACGGCGCTTCAGCAGCGGATGTTTTTGTTGCGAACTATGCCGAAATTAAATTCAATAAGAACTCCGTTTCTCTCGGCGGTGCCGATAAAAGGCTGGCGGTGCGGAAACATTTGAGGGAGTGCGTGCGACCCAATGGCCCCGATCGTCGTCTGTTTCCGAGAATCGCTCCGTGGTTTCGTTTTGTTTTTGCGGGGAAAATCAGACCGTAATTTTTGTGCCATGTCTGGAGCGGCTAAAAATAAAGTTGTCGTTTATCGCGGTGGTTTTCGTCCGCGTTTATTTCGTTCGAAATTTTTTAATACATGCTGCGGGGGTCGGTTGAGTCAGCGAACCGGTTTTCTCATTCCAGTTCGCGGTTTGCTCGCGCAGTACATGTTTTCCATTGATGATGTCGCGGAGTGGCTTGATTGTTTACTTCGTCGTCGTCCTTTTGGGCGATTGCGTGTCTGGCCCTCGCTGCTGATGGTCGTGGGTTCAAATCTTGACGAGTTTCGGGTGAGCTGTCTGAGTCGTTTAATTCCGTGTTGCGATAAGACTGGATTATATGTAATTTAATGTTCAGCGATGTAAAATTTCGATTCCTCCCGTTGTTGTGTTTGTTAAAATTCGTCAGGATGCAATTTCTGTAAATTAGAGTAATTAGTTATCGAGTATGTGTGCTTAATTGTGATAGATTTTCGATATGTTACGGCGTAAAGGTACGTCTATTTAGTACTATATTTATTTTGTAGGTATCATAATGATGATGTTTTTCGAACATATTGCCCTTGATATATTACTGTCCATAGTTTCCATTAGCAAGCCACCTGAGGGGATGTAAAGAAATATTACGTTTTATTACAGTTAGCCGTTGTTATGTACAGTTATACGAAATTCCATATTATTAAATGTATTAGCTGTGATTTAATGTATCATTTTCAGAAACCTGGAAATTATTATTATTTACGGTAAAGAAGTGGAATTACCTGGTGAATAATGCAACATCACTATATTTCCATACGTTACTCTTAAATTACGTAACAAAGTTATTTAAATGTTACATAATCGCATAACTTTGGATTTAAACTGTTATATAATGACACCAATGACAAATAATCATTAGTAGGAATAATACTATCCTAAATCGATTTCCATTAATTAAGTTTTATCTTTTGTTGAGGAGCACCTACATGCATCATACGATTTCGCTCGATTCTTCGCTTTTTCTGTGTTAGATTTCATGATTAAGATTCAATCTGAAATATTCGTTTTTAATTTAGAAGTAGGTAGGTATTTATATGCGTGTGTATATGCATTTTCGTTGCGTATAGACGAAGTGTCTCACGTGAAGACGGATATCTCCGTCACCTCCTGTTTGTTTACATCCCTCGTTGTCAACGTCAAATGTCATTCCCCCAATTCGCATTTCTTTTTTTTCCTCAAAAGATTTTTTTTCCAACGTCTCTTGTTTGCTCGAGACAAGCGGTTTCGTAGTTTATTTCTGTTTGAGGTTTCCCGCGTTTATGCGTGGGGTAATCTCAAAGTTTAACCTTTGGCAGGAGGAAATCGCCATAGTTACCATTGGCGGCGCGTGGGCGGAAGATAAGGCTGCTGTGAAAGCAGGAGACTGATATTGCGTTGGCGTGGTCCGTCAAGAAGAAACCCCTTTTCTTTCCCTCGGTTTTTTAATCTCGCGAGCCCTTCAGCTTGCGCGAATGATTTCACGATAATCGAGATCCCGCCCCTTTCTTTTCATCTCTCAATGGGCGTCTGAAGAGCCTGATATTCCTTTTTTCTGATTCTTTGATCGTAATGGTATCATATATCCCCCGGGGTTGGGGCGAGAAGGCCTTTCATTGTACTTTTATCTCGGGAATATCTTAATGGCTCTTTTTGTGCTATTGTAGTGGAAATTTCCAAGTTTTTTTTCTCCTCGGTTAAATAAATAAGTGATCGTCTCTCTCGCCGGTTTTTTTTCTGTTAGGTGTGGTGTTTGGGTTGGGGGATCCGAATGCCGTATTGTCAGGATCCAGGGATTTGATCGTGTATCGTTACTGGGCCATTTGGTGGAATATCCTCGTATTATGTAAATAAATGAATATATTTATTTATTTAATATCGGGATTTCCAATCTTGGAAAACACTCGAGTAGGCGTACATTCGACGTAGAATAGAAAATGGTTGATGATGATGTATAACCATTAGACCTTTAAAATGTCAGGCTTAATGAATTGATGGGAAAATAATGCGAGTAAATTTAACTACCGTTTGATTCTTTAGGAAAAGTAGGTGTTCTTATATTATATTATAGAAATTATTTAGAAAGCTTTCAAGTGATAGTTGCTGTAACTCACCCTTGTTTAATTCAAAATAACTTAAAATTCAGAATTCGTATATTATTCCACAATTTAAAAATGCAAGTCGTGAAATAATACATGTTTTACGTATTATTGGTATCTGAACTCTTTCCCCTCGAATCCTGATAAATTTTTATGATTATAGTTGAGAGTGACTGAATAATGCAGGAACATAAAATAGCTTCGTCTCGATTTGTTTTGTTTTTCAAATATTGAAATATATTTAGTCTGAATGTATTATTCTTATTAATTTACTGTTGTAACTTCTAGTAAATACTTACATATCTTACTTATCATATATCTCAAATTCACATATTTCTCTATTAAGTACGTTAGATTCTTCCACCTCCGTCACTCCATATTCCCTTGCCATATGGGCCCTCACTCCGCATATTCTAGGCTGCGCTCGGGGTCGCACTATTAAAATTTTCCACTGCCCGTGCCCTTCCCAACGTTTCAGATGGAATTCGTCTTTCTTTACCGTGAGCAGCTTTTGCTTCTTTAATGCGGTTAAATCTTCCAATGATCTTCTCTTCATGCCAATGGTGAAGTGGTATCAGGAAGGAAGAGGTTATTTATTGAACAACCCGGAAGAGAAGTTCGATTTATGTGCCAAAGATAAAAATAAAGTTGGTAAATTGTAATAATTTATTTCGTCTACCCCAGTAAGATTCAACTTTTTTGTGTACGAACTTAACACTTGCTTATTAATCAAAATTCGTAGATTTATCTATCTACTTACGTAGGTATAGCATATAAAGTAGAGAATGTGGTAGTTAATGTTCATAAAACTTACAGACACAGGGAGTTAAAACAGCCCTTTCATTAATTTATGTTAGCAGAATTACAGTAGGCGTTAGTGTAGGCATGTCAATGGTGGAATTCAAAGAATCACTCAGTGGTGACTTGATTTTGGGAACAGCCAAATAGTAGCAACGAGAATGTAGTGTGATTTTTAGTCTTTAATTGCGTCTATCAAGGAGCTATCGGCAGAAAGATGTTGAAAACCTCAATCTTACTTAATGGTAGACAGAAACAGAAAAAGAGTGATTGGGTTTGTTTCCATTGGCCCAGGTACGAGAGAAAATTGGATGAAAGAAATTCGTATCACTTATCGTTAACTGGTCATTTTAAACGTATGGTAATTTTCTATTCTTCGGAGAAATGCATCAGCTGAGAGTAAGGACGCTACCAATAGAAAAGGGATAGCGCCGTACGACACAGCAACCAGATCAGCACCAAGTGTGTTGAGGGTGGAGGAAGTTCCCAGGGAGTCTGTATATGGACCAACTCTTAAAGATGTGCGATTCTTAACGGTATTGCATTTGTGCCCTTGTGAAGAATGGCTTTGTGCCCTTATGAAGTAATTTTGCGTATTGAAAATTACATAGTTATTTCTTTGTCCTGTATTTTATTTCACCTTGTACACTTCTTTGTACTTACAAATTATATCCTCTTGCATGAAAAGTATTCCGCTTAAACCGCTAGTGCTTCACTAACCTTAAAGTCTGACAATTTTCGGAATGTTGTTAACGCTGCATTATTAAACAGTTTGTATAATTGGGGTACAACCACGAAAACATTCACTAAATTAATCCTGGACGATTAATTGTGGATATCCAATATGATATGATAGCGAAGGGAATGTTTACTTTTCTCAAAGTTGATGTTCAATTAGATCAGCGTAACTCTGGTGGAGAAACTGTGATGTTTAAGTGGGATGTTTTCATTCTCAAAAAATGTTCTCGGTTATAGGATAAAGTTTGCTATCTCATTGACAAATTAGATCTCTGTCGATGTGTTTTATTGATCTAAATCGATTATTTAAGGTTAAGTTAACGTCCGTAAACAGTCATCTTTGTCGATTCCTGATTTGTATGCGCATCCATACCTTTTGCTATTAATGTAACTCCTTTCCTCGTAGATTTTTCCCTCTTCCCTTAGTGGCTCAGTAATGAGTAGTTAATAATTTTCCTTTGATTAATTTCAGAGATTAATTTAATGCGGTGAATATTGGAACGAAAGTAATATTCTACTCGGTTTCTACGCAGTAAATTTCAGCCCCGTTCTTCGCCATCGATTTGACCTAGTCTTCGGGTCTTTACAAGCGCAGAAAGTACGACGTAGTATTTTGAGGACCAGGAGGTCCCTTCGCCCCACCGCGCCTACAGCCTTTTTCCTATCGGCGCCCTAATGTAAACGTAACGCCAGGAGAATGGGTGGGCGGAACCGTGACATGTCACTCAAAAATTCTCGCAGCGGGCCCCCGCGAGCGACTGCAATCGGATTTTAATATCGCGCATTGCGATCCTGACGTAATTAAAGCGTAATTATAAAATAGCCCTCCCAATCGCATCCTCAATATCCACTCCGGGAAGAAATGGGGCGAGTAATATTCCTCCGCGATGGGAAAAAAGTTCCAATTTTTTTTCTTTTGGAAAGTATGACGCAATAGGGCAGTGGGGATCGTTTAGTGTGGAGAGGGCTGATGCAACGTACCGGAATGTTCCACATACGACATCTTCCACCACCTTCGGCCGTGCTTTTTCCTATAAGCCAATCCTTTTCTTGTGCGTCACATGGCCCCCCTACACCTTCCTCCACACTTCCTCCCCCGCAGCCCCTCCACTCCGATGCAGACTACGGCGCAGCTGAGCGGAAGAGGATGACGTCATTTCTCCCCTCCCAATATCCTCCTCCTCCCCGTTTGCTTCGCATCCCTTGAACTCTTCCTGATATTTTACTTCTCCCTTTCTCTCTAACCTTTTATTTCCATTTCATCCCTTTGTGTCCTCTCTCAAGTTTGCCCGCAAATTTCCAATTGTGAAGTTTATCTTATTCGGCGATCCGGGCGGGTTCGTTTTCGTGGCCCTCCGGCACCAAGTTTGCCCTCCAGAGCGACTCAAGTGGACCAGCTGGCTTTTAAAGGGCTTCAAGTTCGTTTAAGAAAGTTTTCTTTGGTGTGCATTTGGTATTCTCTCTCCTAGAGGGCTATCGGTGCGATGAAGCATCATTTAATTTCGTTTCCTCGTTCGATTTTTATTCAAAAAAGTTACAAATATGTTTTCCTATGAAGTTACCTCAAATTACTTCTTTAAGTTTACCTTTTTCAGCGGATTAAAATTTTTTTTCGACGTCGATTTTCATAGAAATATATCCTAAAGATATACACATCCAGACTGAATTTACCATTTAGTAAACAACGCGGCATATTTTATTTATTTAGATCCCCTTAAATAGTCAGTGGACAATACCATTATTTTTGGAATCATCCTCAAATTTTCAGTATGAGTGGCCATCTGTATCCATTATTGCGCACTTTCAGTGTGGAAATTAATATCGTTCTCCATCTGGAATAGCAGCATCCAATATAAACTTTATTTTCTATCCGATATTTTCCCTGCACCCGCCCCCCTTTCTCCTGAGAAAATTTCTAAAGTAAACTATTAAAAATGCAATTGCCGCAATATTTTGCGAGTTCTACTTTAAAGTTTCTATTTAAAAGTTAGATTTCCTCTCTCGACGTATTGGATAATCCTGACGTTTTATTTCTGAAGGAGATTCAGGAAAACCAATTTCTTTCCTCGTTAATTATTATTATAATACAAATGCGCATTTAACTGTTTGGTTGGAGAACAGAAATCGCCTCAGAAGCTCCCCCTACTTCATCACTTCACCTTGTTTTACTCTGCTGCTCTTAACTACGTAGTAATAGCAGCGGTTCGATTTCGTTTCCCGCGATACGATTCGCTCTCTCCTCTGCTCCTATTAGTGCGCAGTAGCCTCACAATGTCTGCTTCTGTTGGGAAGCATCCTTCTAGGTGAAAGATTCGCCTGTATCCGAAATTCATCCCATAAAAAATGGTTATATACGCCCACCTTTTGTGACCTATCTATGTGGGATCAACTCAATGAAGAGTATTCGCAGAGAAACACTCAGAGGTGAAATTTCTACGCCGAAATAAATATATTAGTAGCTAATGCATATGAAAACAGTAACCAGTCAGAATAAAGTGGGAGTATGTGTGAAGCAAGTAAAATTCGTCATAGAATGCCTCCAATGTACAGCGAAATTCAAGTCGAAAAATCTTACTCAATTATGCGATGTTTCACAAATACAAGGGTTACCGAAGTACGAAAAACAGTGTAAGAGAAAAATCGCAACTTTCACGAAACTAATGTTACTGCCATGAAGAAAAATGAAAAACATTCTTTTGAACAGTATAGCTTTTCATAGGGGAACTGCGGAGGGACTTAATTACGTCGTCAGTGATGTTAGGGTGATTTGTGTCTGAATGCTCCTTAGGACCGAGGCGGATGCCGCACTGTAAACCGCGAATGATGTCCAGACTGAGCGGCCATCTGAAGCCGCATCAAGGAGCAGATGACGAGGGGGGCGCTCGTGAGGTGTGCGGCGACGCTACAAACGGCAGCTCGAAAATAAACAAGGCGGAGTTTGTTGTCTTCCGCATTACGGGTCAAGAGTTTTCAAGTGATAGGATCGACTCCCAGGACGGAATACGTAAGAGGTCGCGTGACGCCCTTTCCATCGAATTCAGTCTCGTTTTTCTTTGCCGGCCCTCGTAACGAACCTTTTATCTCCCACGTCCAGTAGAGAGGAGACTGCTCGTATTCTAGTGCCGAGATTTTCTGTCAACCACGTCAATTTCGCAAACAGACCGCCCAACTTTTGATCATTTTTGAGATGCATTCGTGAAAATGGATTTTAGATTCGTCTCGTAGATCATGTAAATCGTACCTCAGAGAAATCTAAATTATTGGTCGGAGTGTCAAGGCAGGAATTTTTATCAAATACCACGAAGCCCCTTAACGTTAGGCAACCCTTCTTTCCTATATGCATTTCCTAGTTTTGCGATATTTACGGAATAATCAACAAGGGCAAATAAGAAACAAGTATCTGAATCCGCCATTTACGACTCGAGCAGCCCCTGCGGTAAACTCCAATTCTAACCGAAACAAGAATAATTTACTTTAGTTTCTCCTAATTTCTCCTTTAATAGTTTGAAAAAAATTCATAGATACCGACGTGCAATGTTGGAAAGCTTGGTGTGGTTGTTTAAATCCTTCAAAGACCTTCATATTAATTCGTCATGAGAAAGATGTATGCAGTACTAATATATCAATACTGTAAGTTATAGACAAATTCTGGTTTAATTATTTTCAGAAATTCATTTAATTTTGTTTCATTCTGCTTTCTGATACGATAGTACAGCTTTAGCCGGTTGCTATTATTAAAAATTTTGGATTTCGGTCTATTTTATCAGCCCGGAGACAAACTGGATCCTGGATTGCATTCGATCCACCGTTGGCCACCAAAAGCCATGGAGAGGGATTGAGGTTTAATCGTCAGGACGAGTATTGAGACAGTTTTCTCTTAATCTGTACATTGCACTAGAATGCTATAAATGTAATAACGTAGTGATTGAGTGGACCCGATGAATTACACTCACCCTGACATTCTGTAAGGAGTGACGAGAATTAATACCATTTACAACGAATACCTCATACCAGTGCAAATTAATATGCGCTATTCACATTACTCTAGCATCATTAAACAAAACTCGAGATTTTTATCCTCTCCGCAGTTGAAATTGCATATGATTTCTATACGGGTTTGTCCTAAGGAGACTTGCCTTACAACAGAAATAAATATTAATGTCAAATCATCACGCATCAGATTCGCTGTACGGAACCGAAATAGAACTAGATCAACTCCGGCAAGATAATCCTGGCTCCTGCTCTCGTCCAACCCACTTTCGAAATCCGACCAGACTTGGAACGAAAAAATTGATGCTAAAAATTCAGAAACGCTCCGAAAAAAAAAGGATACGAGGCGCCGCCCCGCAGCCGGCGGAAACCACCAAAAATGGCGGATGCCGAGAATGAGATAAGCGGGGAGAAATAATAAATCAGGAGAGCGTTATTGAGCAGAATTACGCCGATAACACGAGAGAAGGGAGAGAGAGAAATGGGGCAAAGAGAAGGGGATTTTTGGTGGGAACTTTGGGCAGACGTTTCGGTCCCATTCGATCGATCCGACCTTCCGTCACTCAACCGAAAAAATGCGACTTTTACGCGTCAAAAGAAGATTTGAGGGAGACATGTCATATTATGAAATAAGAATACTCTTACGAAATGATAAAATATTTATAATCCGAGATATGCGTTTAGAAAGCTATACTAAATTTAAATTTTAATCTTAAAAAAGCTATAGAGTTCAAATAAAAATGTTTATTTTCTGAAAATTATTTCGCTTTATCTTTCATTGTAAAGGAAAACGAAATAATGATCGCAACGAAAAACGAAATTACTCTTTGCAGCCAATAAAAACATAAATATCGATTTTTTTCTGTTTTCTAGGTCTACTGAAAAGTATAAAATCCACAGTCGCTGGCGATGTTTGGTGGAAATTCATCATGATGAAAAAGAAGGATGTTGTACTTTTTCCACAAAAATTGTTTTATTAACAGAATAAAAACACAGAAACACGACTAGTTTCGGCGAATAATCGCCATTATCNATTCTGTTAATAAAACAATTTTTGTGGAAAAAGTACAACATCCTTCTTTTTCATCTACTGAAAAGATTATGGTAGTAAAATAGTTAATGAAAATGTATTGATACTGTATAGGGATTGACATCTTGTGTCGCGGAAGTACCACACAAATGTTGCATACTCAAATATAACCAATATATGAGAAAGCTACTATCTTCAATTTAAAAGTAACCGATTTTGGAAGCTTATCGTGAATACCTATAATTCTCCTGTACGTATAAAATTAACATCGCTGCTCTTAATAATAAAAGAGAATTTCTTGAAACATGAAAGCCATTCAAGCTTAGTTTTAAATGAAAATGTTTGTTGCGAATGTTATTCGGTCTACTTTTTTGCACTGATTTTTGTCGTAACCGTTACGCATTTGTTCTTAGTAAATACTTACGAAGTAGCATGGCTGAGTTTTCCTCGACGATTTTATCTCGCGCGACATTTCCTCTGTTCGCTCCACCAATTCTTCCATCTGGAGGCATTAATGATTTAATTCCTTGACCTAAAATTTTGCTCATGCGCGAAAACTGTTAGTCGTTCGAGTTAGTCTATTCTGAGAATCTTAGTATCGCCCGTTTGCATCCGTATTTGGAAAATGACTGGTCATCTATCACGCAGAATTTAAACGTGTGCTCATGTGGCTAATGTTAGATACAGTTGTTTATGGCAATGTTTTGTGATCGCATATATGAATTATCAAATGGTCTCATGGGTAGTCGTTCAAAATTTGATTTATTCATACACTTGGGAGCTATAATTAAATTAGGGAAACATTTTATTACAAAATCGTATACATTGCCCGTATGTGCCGTTGCAGCGATATTTAAGTATCCCTTTCGCCACTTTTTTGGCCTTGTGAATTTTAAAATTATCTTTGAAAAGCGCTCTTGGTTTCATTTCTTTAATTCGACACAAATATTTGTTTCTGCTTTTAGATTATGAATTATAGTGATGTGATAGTGTACTGTTTAGTTAAATTTTCGTCTTATACATTTTTTCATCCGATCTTCTCTGGGATCCTGGTATGCCAGATATTTTAAATATTTATTTTCCTCGATGTTTTATCTTTTGCTAGATTTGGAGGTAAGCTTAAATCATTTCATTTTATATACGTAGAGTTACTTCCTTAATCAATTTTAATTTGGACGGATTAATGTTAACTGCTACTTAGTGCGCCAGAAAGATGTAACGTTTTCCATTGGAGTCATAAGGTTCGGGAGCTCTGTTTTAGGCATATATAAATCCATATTTGCTCATATTTTAATGTGATGTTTACAAGGCTCTAATTTTTACATTTATGTACTTGGTGCTGCTGTGTTACAATCAAATCTTCGCTGCTGAAAGCCGTGTAGCGCGAGGCATTACATGAGTTGGTTTTGCGTGTTACTATAGGATTTGGAGAGAGATGATTCTCATTCATAACCGTATTTTTTACGTCGCCTGCACCGCTCTCCATTCTAGGAGACCGTATCGTAGCCCGCGCGTGCATGCGAGTTTCCGGTCTGGGGTTCCGATAGCGTGTTTCCAACCTTTGTGTACGTGCGTGCGCGACGCGCTGAAATCCAATAGCTCACCTCACTCAGTCCCTCACCGCGTCTTCCGGGAGCCTCTTTTTACGTCTCCTTTCACTCGCCTAACTATTCATCTGCTCTCACATTTCCCTTTCTGTCTCCTTCCTGCTAATAGTGAAACCCATCGCTAGCACGTCTTAATAAGGTATAAGTGATACGGAGTACCAATGATATTAGCGGTTATTGACTCACGAAAATTTGAATCGAGTGCATAAGGGTATACTGAGGTGGAAGCAGGCACCGCCAACACCAGGAAACTGAACACTAGGCTGGGACACGATCCTGGGACTTCGATTTCCGGGCAGATGTTCACTTATGTGTATCCTAGGGTGTATATACATATATATGTGCAAAGTATTTACCTTTCCCGATACTTTTTAAATAAAATGAAAACGTAAAAGTCGTCTATATCCGTGCGAAATCAAGATTTAAAGTGCTGCAGTTACGTCTACAATTGCAAGTTATGATTTTTGTAATTTACTATGTTTATTTACAATATTTATGCAAGATTCTGCAATACATAAGCATACATACTCGAGGCGACCGGTTTTAGCAAACAGTTTTCAGTTTAAGAAATAAAGTTCATTGTTCTGTAATCAAGGTGGTTCGTTTTCGCTAATTTTCGACTTTTTCGTTTTCTCTGCGTAGTTTTAATACTATTGACTCGTGAGGAAGAATGATGTTCAAGTAATCGGCAGATGGATTTTTCCCAATCCTGTACTAAAAGTCAAATGAAAAAGTAATAATGTCTCGATAGCAAGGAAAATGATACATATCAATCAGGTTTACAAAATTATGACCGAAATCAGCTGTGGGCAAGTTTTCACGGCATTACGACACTGCGACGATGTTCGTTAAATTAGAACGTTTTTACTGATTTACTATTATTCGTCATTTGAAGGAACGTTACGTTGTATTAATTACTTGGGTATGACGAGTAGTTACGTTTTAGACAGGAGAGAAGTGTATTTTTATCCGCGTCAGTGAAGGAACCACATATTAGGACTCCACTGAGAAGTCTCTCTCCTCCTCCCGCTCTGCAACTCTCCTTTGGCCCGAGTCGCGGTTGGGGCACCTCTTTTGGGTTGCCGCTGTTTCAGGAGAGGCCCCCCAATCTCTTCCGCCGTCTGCCTGTGATAAGGGAGGCCAGACGTTCCTTCTCTCCATATAGCCATTCCTCTCTTAGGCGCCGGACGTTTTACACTGTTCATGCGTCCCCTTTGCTTGTATTTCGAATGACGTTCTGTAACGAGGATGATAGAGGTTCGCCAGAAGATACGGCGATTAATGCTCGTCCTGTCGTCTTCCAGTGATATTATTTCTAAATAACATCCATCACATCTTCCTCGAACGTTTCTCCGTTACTTGGGAGTGTTTCCTTCTTCAAATAACCAGTCATTCGCCGTCTTTCTTTATTCTAGATTATGTAGGTTTTTACCTTGTATTCATGTATTACAAAAATTTCTGTTATACAACCTTTCCTGCATCGTTCACTTGATAAATCTTATCAACCTCTTCCATTAGACAGGATCCCTCCTATTAAGCGATTCTTCCTTCGTATTTGCATATCTTCTTTCTATTACGGATGCTTGACTGTATCCATGCAGATGATTTGCGGCGACATGCACGTGAATGCAAACGAAAACAGTTATCCTTTCAAATGCATCAAGAGATCATTACCCTTTATGTTTGTTCAATGGTTATTTTAAAGTGCGGTTGTATAGGTTGTTCCAGAGATTTCTTGTTTTATGCGTAGTTTCCGTGAAAATTAAATGACGATAAAACTATGTTTATTATTTTCAGGTATGAATATAATCAAAGTTTTTCTACGTAAGAGTGCCGTGAAAAATAAAATACAGAAGTTGGATAATGGTAGTGAAAATGGTTGTGTTTCGGGTTACGCTTATTAAATGCTGCCATTATTTGATACTCTTGCAAAGGAGGTTTCGTGGAGGTTCTTTTCAATTTAGGTCCGGTTCAATCTCCTGATGTTATCGTCCTCTTACCATTCCATGTTGGAGTAGGTTGGGGAGCCTATGTCATAAATTTCCTTTATCGCTGAGGTTAATCTCTTGAGTCCAGGCCCTTTAGGGGCTAAAAAAACTTCATACCAATCACAACAGGCAATCCATTCTTATTCCCTTTCATGTTTGTTCTTATTATGTTAGTATCTTAAAAATTTAGGATCAGTAATTTCCTAGCTAGTTTAACCCTTCTGTTGTGAGAGTATAACTTTTTTTAATTTATTTTTTATTTTCATTAAATGCGGTCCCTTATTGTATTTTTTTTTGCTGTGGAGTGTAGGATTTTTATTGTTTATTTTATTGCCCTGCATTTCTGCTGCATTATAGAGCACGAAAAATTATTTTTTCTTATTGTTTTAACGCTAAAGTCTTTAAACATTGCTTTTCTTTACCCTACTTAAGAACTGTAATAACTAAACCACTTAAATACTACAAACTATCATCAGACAGTTTGAATGTTATGTTGAACACAATTTGCGTTTGGCCTGGATAAAACGTATGTTACGTATTCACTCATCACTTTTTCCAAGTTTTTCTCTTCGGAAATTAGGATGCAACATTCATTAAAATGGTATGGATTAATCGCAACCATACGAGAAAACTTCCTCTTTCTTTTCTGTCTCCTTAGGAGTTTAAACATGCTCATTTCCCTTTTATTTCGCAAAAAATGGTATTTGGCGTCTTCTGCAGATTCCGAAGGTCGCGTATAGTTATTCTTTTCTCCGTTGCGTGCTCTCTGGCGCTACCTGCCACGCAAAAAATTTCGCACGTCCCCTCCGCTTCCATCCCGTTCGCTGGCATGAGGGCATTCAAGATGTTTGATTATCGTGTAACCTCTTTACATCCAAATAACGGCAATTAATTATAAAGGCGGTCTTTTCTAACCCTCCCTCTGGCGTATCTTTTTCTGTTTTTCGCATGGGTAATGTCGCGACCACTCTCACCATTAGAGATCGTTGTTAAGATTGAGAAATCGCAGATTATGCATTCCACAGCTGATGATGGCCTTGTTAACGTGATTTGGGCCCTAGGAAATGCGCGAAATAAATTATATTTTTGTAGATAGCGCGAGTATGTTGCGTGGGAACGTGAGTTTGAGTATCTGGACGAAGTTTCTTTGTTTTTATAAACAGTTGCAAAAATATATTTGTCGCCGTACAATAATCGCTTTCTTTTCATGGATATTACTGCATTTATCGGTTTAAATATATATTTCTTCTCGTGGGAATTCAATTTCGAATGGATTTATTGACTCAAAATCTGTCGATCTTCTTAGTTTCATCATATCTTACGAAGTTAAAGGAAAACCATGTGAAACAGTGTTTATTGCAACGGTTGGAATTTGGTACGTTATGATTGTCATATCTATTTTTCACTAAATTTTTACTCTCGGAGACAGTTATGTTCGGTTATTTGTGTTGCCACATCTGTATTTGTTTTGAGTTTTTAACTCATTCGACTATAATTGAATTAGTATTCCACCATAAGTCAGTTAGCACCAGTCATGTCTAGTTATCACTTGCTCCCAATATTGTAAACTTGAATTACAACCGAATCTTACGGTAAGTTATTCAAATTTTATTAAATAAGTTGAGATTTTGAGCAGTACAACCTCGGTAAGTAGAAATATCAACTAATGTTAAACTGGGAACAGTAGTATGATAATAATAGTAATGATTTTTAGAAACGTTCCATGGCAATGGATGGGCAATACAATCAAATAAAGTCTACGTGATTAGGCGTCACTTTGTGGAAAGCCATAACGGAAACAGGCGAAAGAAAAAAACATTAGTAATTTTTCACAATGTATTTCAGATACGACCGTATCTGAAATACGACCGTAGGTAGCATCTTCAGGTGTGAAGATACTAGTCCGGTAACGAGGCTGATGCAATGATAAGGATGCGGAATTTAAATGCCAAGAATTCCATGTATAGAATAACCTGTGTTATTTTAGTATGCGTATTTTTTTTAAGTAATCAGTAGAGAAGGAAAAATGTAAGTACTGAAATAACACTGAAACAGCCGTGAAAATCAGAAAATCGACATCCGAATTTGCTCCTCAGAAGCATAATATTATAATCCGTTAAACCGCGATATTTACAGCGAATTGTAGCAAAACATCGCAGAGCATATTTCCCGGTGATTCAGTTTGTTTTTCGCATTCTCTCCTTGACATTGGCGGCGAAGAGCAATGACAGCGCATAACCGCGCAGATTCGCTCCCCCGCATCCAATGACGTTTTCTCACCTCGCCTGCACGCGCTTTCCCACATCACGCTCCCGATAATGGCACTTCTCGGAAAGACGGCGTATTTTGGGGTCATCGGGAATTCCTGCAGAATTCGAAAATAGAAAAGGGCGAGGTCGCGGGAAGGGGAGAAGGCGCGCTTCTGGGCGGATATCCTAGGGCGATGCGAATTGCGGTTTCGCATTTATTTTAGTTTTCCTCCCGCAGGCCTCCGATGCCTCTTTTTTCCTCCTTTTCAAACGGAGAAGCCGCGAGATTTTTAATGATGGAGGGAGCGTGCGTTGCGACCCCCGAGGGCCTCGTGTTTTTGTTTCTCGCTCTGCGGGTGAGGGCTCTTGGGGGTCAGAGACGGCTGCCGCAAGTGCCAGATCTGCCACGCTCTGCAAAAGAGTTCTTCGCAATACCATTTCCCCTCGTTGCATCGGATTCGCGCTCTTCGTACGTGCCGCTTTCTCGTTTTCGTAGGGATAAAGACGAATGGCAGATATGTGTGCAGATCAGAATAATGTCTACTTCTAGACATGCAGCCTGCCAGCTGCGGCGTGTCTATGCAATCACCATAAGTCTATTTCTCTAATATGTAACTGTCGCGCAGCGCCTGAAGAAAAACGCATCATTGAAGAGATTGGATCTAGCACAGCGGTAGCTAACCTCACATAGGACATGCGCCATTATTTACGTTTTAGTTAAGACACGCCATAAACCCTTTTTAGTTTTTAATGTATTGGATTTTAGATAAATGTAATTATCATTTATGCATGGAATTATTTGACGCATGTATGTATAATTAAAAGAGTTTATTCATGAAAAATAAACATTAACACTCTCATGAAGTTTTTGAAATAGATTCGCTTTTTGTAAATTCGTAATGCTTGGAGTTGAATCGTAATATTCTGTATTTACTCATTTGATATTATGATTTCCGAGAGAAATATTTATAGTGCTTGTATCTCCAAGTACTACAAAAATTTTCCCCGGGATTCAGGGCGCCGATTCTAATCATACAATGCGCCACTTTCGACGCATGCGCCTAGGGTTTGCCATCTCTATTCCCTAGTATTACTTAATTCCAAAAATGAAGCATGCAAACCAGGCGTTTTCCATCCCTTTTCTAATATTACTCGCAGCATAATCGGCAATGTAATTTGATGGACGCATAATCTATTGCGTCTTCCAAGATCTTGTACCTCTGTATTTATTAAGCTCGCTTAACATAATATTCCTTTCTACGACAGTGTTCATTGAGATTCCCACGTTTGGCGGTGTGCTTTCGGTGGACAAAAGAACAAATTAGTCTTGTCAGAGATAGCCGTTCTCACCTCCGCGGGGCGACTCGCATTACAGTTTGGAAGGGCCGTGTGAGAAAGAGAAAGGCCGGTACTAACGCATTACTAACGATCCCTTCTCGCCCCCGGTGGAACCGGGAAAGGAATATAGGGTCGATTCGCAGTTGCGAAAACTTTCTGAAAAATCAAACATTTTTTTGTTACGCCATATTGTCAGATATTGGGAAAAATTTTAATTGGAACGAAACCAATGTAAGGAAGTAAAAAGTTAGCCTTCGCAACGAAATGTTATCAAATTTTAAATGAGGAAAAAAGTAGAAACTTTAGCGATACGTAAATGTTTCCAAAAGTAGCTGTTTGTAGTGTTATCGATTCAGTGTACGATTCGTTCGTTTTTAACCGTCTTGCTGACGGATCGATTAATTGTTTATCAAATAAGGAAATTTCGAATGGAACATACATTTCGACAAAATTTATACTTTTCAAAGAAAAAGATAGGTTCGAATGATATTGTTGATATTTACGAATGATTTAATAGGATTTAATTGTTTTATGTGCGCTGAAGTTTTGTCCGTAGATAGCAGCCGTCACTATGCACCGCATTATCTAAATATCGGTGCATTTTGCCAAATCACATTAAGCTCGGTGTTGTAAGTATAATTAATATGGACTTTAACTAATCTTCGCCTTAGGATTCGGTAATAAATTGTTTTTTTTTTTTTAAGTTTAACTGAAGATTGTAATTGATCTCCACGCTAATCCGTCTTAAATGTAGGAAATTAACTACAATCTTCACTTTAAGATCAAACATTAAAACTAAACTCTACAAAATTATAATGCCGGGCCCTAAAGTGAACATTAATTTAAGTACACATAATAATTTCAGGCATTAGTATGTTAATTTATATTGTTGACATCCTCCTGTCGTCTCACGATTAACATAGAAAATATTACTTTATGTTTAAGCTCTCGTAATGACTTTTTTCCCTTTGATATAAGATATGAAGAAGTACGATCTAATTATCATTTATGAGTGCACTAGAGACGCTACATCAAATGTCTCAAAAATCTGGGAAAAATATCATGTTTAATACGTTCTCATTGCTCTCTGGCTATCGAAAAGGAAAAGGGTAATTTCAGCAATTATTTCCGAGATTCTCCAATTACCTAATGAGCAGTTTTCTCGCGATTGGAGATAGGAACATCCGCTGCAGCTGAGAGTGCTCGGTTGCATTGAGAGTGATATGCGAGCCTTAGAATAATCTTAAGTTTCCGTGATGTATGCGTTAATTGCGAGAGATTTCAGTGCTGGGGATAGTTAAAAGACCTTATCTAATGTAATCTATACCTACAGAAAAGCTGCATTATGGTAGTGTGCAACTTTTATGTGTGAAAGTGCAACCCTCGTAACTGTTATGTGCAGAATTCTCTTGGGAGACGAATCGCTCTAAAGAAAGCCTGGAAGGTGGATTCTTTATTAATGTGAGAGGGTAATTGCAGCAGACAGTATTAATCAGAGTGAAGATGTAGTTGTATTCCGGTTTTATCGCAACGTGAGGCAATAATTACCTCACGAAGAAAGTTAATGGCGAATATTTGTATTCAGAGGCCTTTAAACTGTAAAATAGACGTTTCTCTCGATCATATTTAAGTTTTGAAAATATTTAGGGAGACTACGCGTATGTTATCGGAATTATGTAATATTTTAATATAATATCCAATATTTACGAGAGTTAATTATCTTATTTTCAGTCGTTTGCCACCTAGAACGTTGAATATTTACCTCATTAGCAATGTTTCGTTAATGACTTGTGTAGAGTTCTCTTCGAATGCGAGCGACCAAATAGTTGTAAACAGTCCCTGACGTCTGAGCTGACGGATCAAACGACAGCAATGAGTATTACGTACAGCATAAATATTTCATGCGGGCATCTAATGATAACTGTGTTCAGTAAGGTTTTATTTTTACAGAAAGCAGCGTCATATTTAGAATAATTTCCCGGCAATTACTCCTGGCTTGTTTATGCAAATTAAAGTATATTTTTGAAAATTTTCCAGCTGAATACCTTTTATTACTTCAGGAAGATTTTTAGGGCTGAAATTTCCATAAATGCTAAAATCCTTGTGAATATATTACATCTTTATTCATTTGAACTGATTTGCATATGTGCATAACTTGGACAATACATGGACTTGTTGGAATAGTGAATTATTTTAAGCAACCGAGCGGATCGCTTTAAACAGTTGATAATAGAAAATGGGCGCAATTTGTGGATTATGGGAAAGTTAAACGACACTCGGGAAGACCTCGCGTCGTTCGAAAGAAAACGGCAGTTTTTTTCGTCGTGGCGGACGGTATCCGGATAGCAATATTTAACGATAACGGTAGGCCTTTCCAAGAAAATGTTATCCATTCTGCCCACATCGCAGGTGATGGGAAAATTACGGAAGATTTCGTCCCCGCATTGGTATTTGCGATTTCTAATCGTATCTCACCATATCGTGCCGAGGTTTCGACTCTCCATTAATTTACACACGCGAATGAAAACTCAGTGCGTTGCAAATAGGAGGCGTGGAAAGTTAACCTGCTCCAATATACACTGTGGTATTATTGAGCAATTAAATTTGAAACAAAGTAAATAAAGTGATACAGGGCATGGGGATTTTATTCATCGAATTTCATTTACTCCATAATCCCATCACCTGTTCCTATACAGAACGTGTATAGTTAACGTGTACATCATTCTTAATTTTTTCATTGTTTCCCTACTTAAGATGCAGGAAGGAAAGATTAAAGCAAAATCCGAAATGGAGACGCTTTGCACCTGCCAAAACTCATATAACGTGGCTCTCTTGGTCAGATATTATTGGATAAATACGCAGCACCTAATTTTCTACATCATTTATATAAATATATCAGATTCGAGATTGATGATGGCACAGTGTGTGATCACCTCGAAGCACCTGCCTGGAATAAACTGCAATGTAACGGAACACCGGTCTCTCACCCCCAGTCGATCTGTTGGGGGAATTCGCGGTCAGTTCTCGAAAGATTTATATCTGAACAAAAGAAAATAGAAGTTTTCATCTATTCATTTTCTAAAACACCTTCTAGGCTGGTGGTTGCTACGGGTATAGCTTCGGTAATCATCTCTTAAAGTGACAGTTGCTCATATACTAGTTAAAGACTAATTTAAGATTAAGTTACAGGGAATTCGTATTCTTTCTTACATTCTCACTCTCGTTCATTTTCAGTTTCACTAAAATGAGTTATAAATAATGCTCTATTTCCATACCGAACGTTTCGTGAGAAAAAGTAGTCAAATTAAGCGGAGATTAAAAACGTCGAGATTATGTGAATCGGCCATTATTTTTCCGGAGTATTAGGTTTTATTTTTGTCGTTTGAATTTTGATGGATTTTTTCCAGATGTGAAAACAGATATTTCTGTTACGACGGACGTTGAGGAAGCGATTCTTCGGCCGCGGTCATTATCCTCCGGTGGTGGAAAATTAGGGGTTATAATTGCGTCTCCTGATTTTCCCGTTGGAGATGGACGCTAGAGATCCAAGACCCTTTCCCTGTCACTCAATAGTTCTTATTTCACATTCCTATCTTTCTAATCCTTAATCTCTCTCTTCCCCTCGTCACGGACTTCTGGTCATCCAGGGTCGAGACGCTTCTGTCGTTTGTCGCAACTTTTTTTAGTTACTATGCTAGAGAATGAAAATCGAAACCCAAGTGTTCGTATACGTTTAGACATTTAGCTGACGTCATGCGGCGAATTAAGTGTGGAATATAATATTTTTTATTTGTAATTTGATAGAGATTGAGGAAAATGTTTCCTTTAATTGCTTTTGTGTCATTTTTGTTCATGACTGTGGTAATATAAAAGGTACTGAGAATTGAGCCCCCTGCCATACGCCGTTTGCAAGTACGAAATAGAGACTCTAAAGCCCCATCTTTCCTATAACTTTCTTATACAGCAAAGAAATTAGACAATAACATAAGAACTAAATTAATAAAGTGAGAGGAAGAAAGGAGCTGTGAGAACAAAGGGAATTTACAAATTCCAGTGCAGGAAATGTACGTATTTGCTGTGTACGTGTTACGAGTTATAATGTGCTAAACAGAAGCAGTGTAAAGTGATGCTGAATAATGGAAATCGTTTAGGTCTCTCTTGATTGAATGAAATGAAAATGTCATTATTATGAACATAGGGCTCCACTTTCGTAGAATTTTTCCCTTCATTCCCTTTCCAAAGCGAAAAGGTGGAGGGGATGAATTTTTCCCTTATTCCCTTTCCAAAGCGAAAAGGTGGAGGGGATGAGGTTTAAATTGAAGTTGGGGCTGAAGCCTTTTAGAATAAAATGTGTAAACTGTGTTACCTGATTCTGTGAAAAATAAGTACCATAGAAATGATACGAAGTGTTTATAAGAAGTATTTGTAATAGGAATAACATTTTTATGGCTATTTCATGCAACTGTAAAACCATACTTCGATATTTTCATGAAAATAATCTCAAGTAAATATCAATGCATATCGCTGCTATAGGTAGTATCTCAACTATTCTCAAAAAAAACTTATATTTTGATTCCTCCATCCGAAAACGTAATTTGCCGCAGTCAGAGTTGACACGGTAGACCGCGCGCATTGTTCCGAGGGAGAGATGGGGAAGAATGATATTAATAGACGGATGCATGAGTACTATCTCTCTTTCCACGGCTTTCTTTTTCTCTCTGGCTAACGGAAGCCGATCTCTGCTCGAGATATTAAAAAAGAGGGACGTAATCGAGAAGGCCTTTGTTTTTCCTCCCTGTCTGTGTATGGGTAAGGAAGTCTGGATGTGGGAAAGATTGACTCGCATTATGTGCGTGTTTGGGTTGCGGGCGCGTGTTTGAGTGGGGGATATCGAAAGGTTATAAATTCAGAGCGCGTTTCCCTTTTCTCCCGCGCGTTCTCGTCCGGACGCTTTCTTTCTCTTCGTATGTTTCATTTCCGAAGAAAGGAATGTTATTTTCCGCCATTCATGAAAAGGAGAGACTCGAAAATGGGTTTCAATGCACGCGATGCGATGCTTTTATACCTCTTTGGGAAACTTCATGAAAGTGCAGATTGGAAACAAAACAGGAACTGTCAGCAGAGATTCTAACTAGGTTAAATAAGTTGTGTTTTGGAGCTAGGATTTTTATTCCGGGTTTCCTTTTTCGAGGTTGAAAGTATTCTATCATGGGCTAAAACATTTCGCGAACTAGGCAATACTAAAATTTAACTTTCAGGTTTTAGTTAGGGTTCGTCATTTCCAGAATAGATATGTATATCTCTCGGTTGCCACCTCGAGTCTGGCTCGAATTTGTTTCTGGCAAACGAAAAAGCAGTCGTTATTTACGCACACTTTTTGTTTTATTGATTACCATCTTCGCAAATTTCGCAGTTTCAAAAATTAAGTAGGTTTAGTTATACTGAATAAGTCGTAACTGTTATGCATATAAAAGTATAGTTTATGTTTGCTGACATATTCAGAAGTCACAAGTTTGCGGCATAGGTACTTCGTTTTTTTTAGCATACATAACCATATCTTTAGGATTCATAGCCGTATTTTTAGGATACATAATCTGGGTGCGGGCGTAGGAGTTTCCAAATAAAATAAAATGTTTGGCTTAGTTTTCTGTTCTTAAAATCAAGGAAACTGGGTGATTTCTTACATTTTAATGAGAACCAAACTAAAACGAATAGCCTTATCTCGGAAAGTAGTCGCAAGGCCACCTCTTTTACAATTTTTTAAGGGGAGCATATGCTCATATACTATCCTTTAAATAAACCACATTTTATGCATAAGTGTTTCCTTATTTATATATTTAATTTTTCATATCCTTTATCTGATTACGTATTATTTCTTAAATTATTATCTTAAAATCGGAAATAAGAATGATAAAATTTATTCTATTAATGATTTTATGATCGATTCTTTATATAGAGTTGGATTTATACATGGAGATTTACATGAAAGTAGATGTTTTCATGTTCTTCCTGAATGGTAATTAATTGCATCTATCTCTCAAGTAGTTGTTATCTGAAATGCAAGACGCCGAGATTGAATGCGAGGTCATAATTATACTCTCGCAACATTGTACACATTTCTATTTATATCTTCCTTAAGAGGTTTCATCACGAATGCTATGTGGTTGTGACATAGTGTCATTCTAAGCAATGCGGACTTCATATTGATATCCTCCTTGTTTAATTGCCGAAGTATTGTAAATCTCTTATTAATTTCTTTATTTCGAAACATTTTCTGCCCCCTCAAATCTGTATTTTAACGATTTTCAAGTAATTTACATGTAGTGTTAAATTCCTGCTGAACTTGAAATGTATAAATGTTCGTCATTCAAAGTTTCGGATATTGGGTGTAATATTGTTTTGTATTTTTTAGATTAAAATTTTTTTTTATTGAAAGGTATACTAAAAATTGTTTCTTTTTCCTTTTCAGGTGAGTGGAATCCACCATTTATTGGGCGCTACATATTTCGGTTGTAAGGAAAGCGTGTCTGCTGATTTGTGTGTACGTTCTGTAAGTGAATGATTTAATATGTCGTTTTTCGTCTGTTTGACAAGTACTCTGGAGTGTAGGAGGGTTGGAGTCTAGGTGGATCGAGTGGTTTCCACTTTCTCGTTAACTGTATTAATTTTCGCCTAAGAAAAATGACTTAAACTTTTAGCTGTTACATTTAGAGGCCTAGACATTCCAGAAAAAGGAGTATCATAGAGAAGATGTGTTGATAAATAAAAAACTAATTAAAATTAACTAATTTAACAAAATTCAACTGATATTTTCCTAAACATATACTGTACGACCTGTTTCTACTAGATTTTAAAGTTAAATTTAAATTTATACGGGAAACATAGGTGAGAGGGATACGAACGACGTAGGATGGAAGGAAGATGCCATTCCAATTAAATACTAACGTATTTATTTGATAATAAGTAAAGTTGAAGAATTCACCTTATGTATACATTTTCAATATTCTGTTTAAGGATGAATGATTTATGGATTGTTGAACTAAAGTCTATAAATGAGCATATTGATAAATAATGGAATGTTTTAAGTTTAAACAATGTCAACAATTATGAAAGAGCGTCAGGGAGTGTTAGTGCTTAGCGTTGGTACACCACGTAGGGTTGGAAGTTGCAGTTTACTGGAAGCTACGCGGCCATGCAGATGAGGGCAGACCTCCGTTTATCAGAGACGCTGTGGACTCCTTTTTTTCCTGTACTCCACGTCGTGGAGTTTTTGTAGCGAGCGGAAGAGGGTGGTTTGAGAGTGTGGGGGGAGGCGTCGTACGGGTAGACGCTGTAGGCGTGCGATCAAAGTGTGGGACAGTGTCTCACACTCGTTCACCCTGAGGCCTTGCTCGCGGAGTGTGAGAGTCGGAGAGGACGTTCAATGAAGGACGTTGGTTCCTTCACCTATGCGCACTCTGGCATACCTTCTGCTTCATGCCGCCACGTACCAACTACTCCGACCCCCCACTCCCGGCTTTAATTCCTTCCACCGATGCCCTCAACGGCCGTCTCTCTTCGTTCGTTTTTTCCTCGTCGCGTAGCTTTCCCGCGTGTTTATTTAGCCTGCGTGGCGGTAAAATGAGGTTTGAAATTTGAGGGCGAGTCTAAGTTTTTGTCGTTTATCTCTTTGTTAGTGGGTGGTGAAACGATGAAGGTCGGCCTGTTCTGCTGTGAATGTGCGGCCCGCGGAGGGTTTTCTGAAAAGGCGCGCCAATATACCCAAAGTATGATAACACGTGAGGATACACCTTGTCGTGTGGATGTACCCGGAATGACGTTAAAAAACATTTTACTGCATTTTATTTTACTTGACTTTATTTTAAATATGGAAGGTCCACGAAAGAAACACGATCGGCTTATCAGCAAATATGTATCATATTTTGTGGGCCCAGAAAATGGTACTATTTTCGTACCAACTGGAAAACATTTCTTTTTTAAATGAGTTAAGATTTCAGAGAATTGTATTCTTATGTTAAATCAGTGTAACTTATTGACTGCCATGTAAAATTGTCCATAATAATTACTCGTTTCGACTAAAACTTGATATTTCTGTGGACAGCGTAGCTTGTTAAGCTGACCTCATTTATAGCTTTAATGAAATATCTGTTTTTCCTCAACGTATGCGTTTGCTTACTTATCCTGCGTATTAAATGTGTCCTCGTTTTAGTTTACTTATCCGTTCGAATGGTTACTCAATTTAGAATTTGAGTTGATGAACTATGTACTTAATTCATCCAACACCGTTTGCGATAGAACATTATAATTGTCTTCGTTTGGACTTGAACCTTTTTCCGTCGGACCTAACAACTCATTGCTGGCGTCACAATCACTTTTAAGTTAACAAATTATCAAAAATGAGCAATATTCATAGAATCAGTTTAGAATAGGTACGCAATACTTAGAAGAACGGCGGGTTGTCCAATTTAAGGGGCAATCGCTTGATTTGGTAAAATTTACCGTTGTATGACTCTCTTCCAAAAGGTAGTCTATTAATAAAGATATTATAACTGTGATAATACCTCGGGTGGCGTTAGCTCCAGGTGAGGATATCAATTTACGGAAGAAATATTTTCGAAAAATTGATCGTTACAGAACTTGAAACATTTGACGATGCGATTCCAGTTAATAACGAGCGCCATCTCCAATAGATATCGAATAAAATGATCGTTTCGCACACTTCTTCAGAATAATCTTTAATATCTGATAAAAGATCAGTCTGAAGAAAAGTGCAAATGTCTTTAATTTTCGTAATCATGGCCTTCCACTTACGCCTTCCCATATTAAGTCCATATCGACGACTCTTCACAAGGAAACGATCCCATAAGAAGGTGGTAACTCTAGTCGTTCTTTCCGCCAGAAGAGAAGCTGATGGACTGGAATTGGATAGGAACGTTGGTGTTAATATACCCCCTGCGACACGCCACTGACGGCTTGAGGAGAAGATGTGTAAATGTAAATTGCATGTTATCGGAAATAGTCACGTATTTACGGAGAATATTCCTCCGCTGTTATGTCAGCGGTGGCGTCCTTAAACTTCACCTTGTCCGCTGGAGAGTGTTTGCGTCACGGTGCGAGCAGCGTTGCCGAGATTCGAAAAGGCTTCCTCTTTCAGCTTTTTGTCCTTCTAAACCCCTCCTCATCACCCTACCCGAAATATTTTTTCGCAGGTTTTCTTCCTATTCAATCTCGCCGTCCAACGATGCTCGTTTTTTAGCACGTCTTTACTTTCAAGGTGGGACGTTCTCGTGTTATCGTTTTGTCCCTTTGATGTCTCTCGTCTGGTGTCCTTTGTCTTGCCTTATCCCTCTCTTGTCTGTGTGCTGGAGTCATGAGCCACTAACGGCGATTTGCTTTGCATTTTGTAGCGTAAAGGTTCTTCAAGGCGTATAGAATTCAAGATTTCTCAAAAAGAGTGTATTTTTCCGATGGCTTTGTTGAAAGAATTTATCTTTTTGTGCAATTTAGCCATTCAGAAAGGGTTTGTTTGTTTTTGATGAAATATTTTTTGCTGTTTTTTTAAATAAATTGTAAATTATAAACTGTAAATTTTTTTCGATAAGAGTATCTTTTGAGTTAGATTGTCGATTTATTCGCCTGACGATGAATGGATGGGTTAATTATTAGATTAGTTAATTCCAATTTAAATGTAATGGAACGTCGTACCTAAGGTATCTAATTACACCGAGAAATATATGCCATCCACAGGTTACCTATTGGAAACGATCATGATTACTTGTTTGTAGATTGTGCCTGATGAAGTGACTCAGAGAGTTCAGAAGATAAATTTAAAATATTGATGTACATTCATCTCTTTTGTAGAACTTTGGGAAGCTCATGTTTTCCATTTGAGTTGCGGGATTAAAATAGACAAGCAAACGTTACAAATATATTTATTTTAAACATTTTTTATACTTGCTAATACTGAATTATTTGCTTTCTTAAATTTGAAGCCCAGGGTTACACGGAGCGAAAACGGATTAACGTGGTAGACACCGATTTTAGTCCTCAGTTTCTTGTAGACGTGAAAATTCCCAAGGGAGAAATTTACACGGGTATATCTTCAAAGCGTTAATGCAGCCACTGCTCACTTAGCGATTATTCTCTAGCCGTCGCTAGTCGTTCCTCCTCCCTCCTTGGCCTTTATCCCGACGCTCCCGCAATGCTTCTTTTTTCCTCCTCATGGCATCTCCTCATACCCTTTCACTACCTCTCCAACGGGCATCGGTCTTTTTTAGCGCTGCATTCCTTCAACTCTCTCCTCCACACCTCTCTCTTCTTGCATTCTTGCGTCTTTCCCTTTTTTTCGTCTCTCCTTTAGCTTCGAGTGGGAAAGATGTTGACTCCATGGTTTTTTTCTCTTCTTTCAAAGTTCTCTCAGGTGATGACGCCACTTGGCGGGAAAAGTCTCCCTTTTACCTTTTGGCGTCTCTCCTTCCTTTTGTGTTTTGCTTTCGTCACCGTCTCAGCTTTGTTTCCTTCCGTTGTGAAGAGCTGTTCGGAAAGTTACTGCGCGCTTTTTAAGTATTATCTCAGGTATTTTCTTCAATGATACCCGTTTTTAAAATTTGCTCTTTTTCGGGATGAATGTGGCTTTGTTTCGTTGTTGTTACTTCTCAAGGGCAAGACCTTTTCTGTCGAATTGTATTTGTTGAAATACACCGGTATATTTAGTACTTTTTACTCATATGCATACCTAATTTAAAGTATCTCGTAACTTGTAGGGGTGTTTATGCCATTGATTGCGAATTATCGCCTTTGGTGCAGTATGTTGTTATTTCTTCATAAGCTTATGTACTGCCACCTGATACTTTATCTTATTTCCATGGTTAAGTTTTTTAAGAGAAATAATATTAATGAATCGGAGCATTATAATTCTCTTCTAGACCCACTCAGACCTTCTTTTAACTCATTTGAATTTATCCTAGCTTCACTCGAATACAGTATCAGTTCAAGTTTGCGTTTTTTTTTATTCCCGCAATTCTCTGTCGAAATCTTACGCCTCCTATTCATTATATTTTCGTTAAGTTTTTCCCTTTAAATACTTATCATCAGAATCAAGTATGCATTACCAGATTTTTTTATAAGTTACTTAAATATCTATAAACGTGTGCATATAGTTAGTATCCATCATGACAAATATCATATTTTAATAATAATAATAAATAAATTATTTATTAGTGTCCTTAGATTGTTTACAACCAGGAAGACACCCCATATCGTGAGTTGTTCTGTTTTTATTTACGTTTGTTGATGGTTTCCCTCGTATTCCAACCACGAATAAACCCGTGCAGAAAATTCTCCTCACCTCCTCCAGACACGAAACGTATAAAATGTTTCTCTCGACCGCCGTTCGAATCCCAGGCGTACCGATCGCATACTTCTGCGGTACTCGATACTTTTTTCCACGTTGGAATGTAGCTTCACTCACGTTTCCAAAGACTTTCGTCTCGTGGCGCCACCAGCCGCCGTGGCCTTCTTCCGGAGCGTCCGACCGTGAAATACCGCGATATTCTTCGCGCCCTGGGTAATTTTCTCCTCTGCATTTCCGTCCCTTATATCATAGCAGCGGTGCGTTGGCAGACTAGAAGTGCATCATATGAGGAACGGTCCGCGGAATAAATATTCCCTTCGTGTCTTCTCCGATGCTGGAAGTCGGCACTGCTCCCAATGCGAAAGATGCACTTTTAGCATTGTGGATGGAGCAACAATGGAGATAACAATTATAAGCCCTTCAGTAAAATTGCTTTGCGTTGATTATTGTTACGTTAGGTTGTGTTAATTTACGGAATCATTGTTTCACAATTATTGATATTCTCAATTGTAATGGTTTTAAATTGACATCTAAGAATTCACTCACATTTATACGTATCTTAAATACTTAAATTGATGTAGCAATATATACATGATTTCTTCATTGCAGTATGAACTGACCTGAGGTTAAAGAGTCAAAGCGATTTCTATATCCTACCACGAATTTATTTTCAAAACGACTGAATTACCTGTCAACATTATGCATATTTCTGGAAGCAAGTATTGAAGTAAGTATATCTTCGGATTCTGTGAAGAACTGTTCTGGATATTTATGACTGGGAGCGCTCACTCTTACCTCGAATAATTAATCCTTGGTAGTTGATTGTTGTGCCTTGAGGTGATAGTTTCACTTGCTTATTGCCTGGAGCCGGCCCCGCTTCTCCACGAAGCCTCACCGTACACTTTTTCCTCATCTTATGCTTTCCCGCCATTTCCGAAGGAATGCAACGCCGCGAGTTTCTTGCACAACATCCCTTCTTCTTTTTCTTCGTATCGCTCTCGAGGCTTTTTTTCGAAACGTCGATTATTTTTCATCCGCTTTCGTTATGCAATTTTTGCTTCCTCTTCGGAGTAGGAGAGAGTTTTCCTTTATCGAGGATATTTTAGGTCGATGATAATTCAGCCGTGTCGATCGCGAATGGAGTATTTCGTGTTTGTTCATGTTGGGTTTGGTGGAAGAAAAGTATTTTTGTTTGTAGGCGCGTTTTTCCCTTCAAATTTATGCGTAAAATCTAAATTTGTGATAGAAATGGTGTATTTTACGAGTCATTTTAGCTGAAAACAATCCAGAATTCAAATCAGACGTACTCTACGTAAAAATGTTATTTTAGATGAATTATTTTAAATAATCGGTTCTTTTTTATCTCTAGTACGGAGATAAATGCATTTTACGAATTTTTATCATTGAGTAAAAGTGGCAAAGATCATACGTCATTTTACCCTTGATACCTGCGAGGAGTCAGTATAGTACGAGTCAGATTCCCTGATTCAGTATTTTTAGTCAGATGATCACGCATTCACAAAACATACTCCTCGTTAATTAACAAAGCAAGGGCTTTTTATTTTGAGAATATTTAATCGAGACGGAAGATAGTACTCGTGAATGTCATTGGTAACAGACTCAGAGTTGTGTGGAACACATTCTGTATTATTTAACGTTGAAAATTTTAAAATCCAAATCCAGTGTAAGAGCTTTAAACTCTCTGGCTTCAATCACGGTGAATTATTATGTACAATAATTACCTATTATAGTGTAATTATATGGTTTCTATTGTTACGATACGATTCTTGTATGTAACAATAGTACAATTATTATAATATTCTTTCATGGGGTACAATTTGCGCAATTGTTTCAATTTGTCAACATGGTATGCTGTTGCATTCTTGATCTTCGAAAGTCTTTCCATTTTTCTCATGTTTTGACGATGGAAGAGTTATATCAATGTACAATTTCCCACCATCTGCCCAGTTAGTAACATTATTCCACCCCCTAGTAACTGTATTTTAATTTTTTTAAGGCTAATTCTATTGGTCCCGAAACGCTTCTTGTTTACGGTCGCCATTATTAGCCCTTGTGACGTGTCACAAGCGCTCAAAGATATCTTCGCGTACGTCTCCAGTGAAGGAAGACGTGGCAACATCGGATTCCGCGACCGTGACCTTGGGAGAGGGAGAGATGCCGCGTCCGCGAATTTTATCTCTCTCCCTCTCTCTCTTCTCTTCAGATCTCTGCCTTCTTCGTCTTCGTTTTTCAACGGCACGTTTTTCTCCTTTTTCCGCGTCGTTTTCCCGACGGCGGCGGAATCTTCCCTCTGATTTCCCGCCGCTCTTTTGATGTTTCCTCGCTACGAAAATTCTGCCCTTTTTCCGTTCATTCCCAGCCTTCGTTTTGCATCATCTTTTATTCTCTTTTTCGCTCCAATTTTCCCGCTCTTCTTATTTGATTTCCGTCGACGGATTCCTTTAACGTCGTTTTCCCCACTTTCGTTCTCGTCGAGGTAATTTCAGAGCTGTTCTTAGGTGTTAAATTTAGCGAAAGCTCGTCCGATGTTTTTTCCGCGTTTCTCGCGGCGGTTTCGCGCGGTTTGGGACGCTGTCGATCTCCCGTAAGAAAGTGTATAAACGTGGGACGGGTGGATGCGGAACTCACGTGGGTAGAATCGGATTTTTGTTGTGGTTTAGGTCGGTGATATTCAGTATCTCTTTCTCCACGGCACACTAAACCGTAAATTAACCAGAAGTAGACTCAAACACTTTATTTAAGAAACATTACTCCTTTTTCTATTATTGTAAGATTGATCACTACGGGTAGAATGGAAAATTTCGATATTTTGGAAACGTGATTCCTTTGCTCGGTGAGATAAGTCGTTCTAATGATATAAAATTTGATCGAATTGATCCTCAAAGGTTTAAATATTGCTGAAATACATCTTTTAGGTTATGATGGAAGAATTTTTGGTTAAATCTGTAATTTTGCCTTCCTGATGAGCTTCTGTGGATGTTTTTGTTCATCGTGGAATAGTATTATGCACCAAAAGTCATTGCTAGTTTCCAATGTCTTTTTGAATTGATCGTTGTTTTATAAAGCAGATATCACTGCTTTGTTTTTATTACGTTTATATATCTGTTTTCAAGGAAATTACACGAGCGAATGTATCCAAAATACGGGTATTTAAAAAAAATTCGTATATATCTTAATTTAAGGCTTAGAAAAAAATGAAATTGTGGGAGCAGATGTTTATGGTGGCAAGTTTACATGGCTTTATCTTGTTACACATTTTGGAGATAATTTCCGTGCCCACCCATGACCTCTATTTGGTCAAACTACATCATTATTAATTCTCTTTGTAAATTAATTCCTTTAAATAGATTTTGCGATTGCCTTCTTAAATCATTAATACTATTGTGGTTGAGTTTTTATTTATTAAAATAAAATTTGATTCAAATACGGTTATGTGGTATATATCGCAAAAAATGTATTGCAATGGATTCTATTGCAAAAATTGTCTAGAAAATTATTTGAAAAAGAACATTTTTATGTCGACATTAACAGTAAACCTCTATGGAAGAAGTTAGTAATTAGTTACTGTATTACTATTAGTTATTTATTAAAACATATTCACCATATCATAGTTAAGGCACGTTGATTTAGACATTAAATTAATAATTCCCATATCCTGGCACATTAAGTTGGCAGTGCTTCCGGACGTTGGAATATGACCCGCTTATCGGAATGTTAAGTTCCTTTGATCTGAAGACAAACCTCAAGAAATCTCTGTGGAACGAGAGCGATCTTGCGCGAACGAAAACGAACTTTGTGCTCGAAAACGCCGCGTCCCTTTAAAAGCTTTAAAAAGTTCGTCGCTCCTGCATGCGAGACTTATCGATTCGAGGCAGATCGATATATCGTATCGCGACGGTGGTGGCAATGACATCAATCAAGCTGGAATATGAGCGTGGTCCCCCTACCCCCCCC